>LR736858.1:9285643-9423338 GCA_902654985.2 Oryctes borbonicus
GTGTGTTGTTTATCATACTGCGCCACAGTCCTTGCTTTCATTATTTATGTGATTTATTTGTATCTTGTCAAGGATTTCTGTCCGAGCGCAGGCCATGTCCTGCGGCAGTTATACAGCAAAATGCCAATATCTATAAACAGCTGTCCTGGCTTCCCTTTCCAAAGATGTAGTATGACGAAGATCTGGACGAATTTCAAAAGTCAGTCAAAGTGTGGAATTTACCGTGCCAAGGTAGCTAATCTCAGCAACGAGGTAAATTAAAATCTGGCTGCAACCTGCGGTGCTTTCTTCCATCTTCGTGCGTTGCACATAGGATGAAATACAGTCATATACAGCCAATACATTCTCTTGGGAAACATTCCTTCAGTCACAAAACATACCACATGTCCAGGAAAACATTTTCTTCGTAAATCAGTTTGTCTAAACGAAGATTCTACAATAGTATCTTGTCAAGTAAGATTCCTAGAAATTTTACCTCTGTGGAGTAGTGTAATTACTTATCTAGAGCAATCTAGAGCAAGGGCTCGGTCGCTTCAGCTTCCTTCTTCTTGTGAATGGAACAATCACAGTTTTCTACAGGTTGGTATCTCCGTGCCCCTGATTAGTACGACTATCATCAGCTACTGCTAGCAAATCGTCTACAAGATGGTACCACAACAGTAGTGGAAGAACTCCCACATGATAACAGTCTCCAACCTCAAATATATACTACAATCGTGAGACGAATTTAAGACTAACTTAGTGCTAAGCATATTGGGAATACATTCCGCAATAGCACTACTCTGATCAATTTCCGCATCTAGCACTACTCTGATCAGTGATGTAGTTTGTGCGTTATCTCTCGCTGTATCCAGAAAAGTACCGAATACTGTCTCCTTGTTATATAGAGAGTCGATTATCTTCGCAACAATGTTGTAAAGAACTACAGTGGATTTGTGCGTCTGATATGCATACTAGTCGATAGATTGCCCCGTACCAAACTGCCGCTAAAGAGTTACAACAACTTGAATATTGCTAATTTTATGCCACAAGAAAGCCTGGTGCTTTAAACAACACAAGCGTTCCAATTGCCTAATCGACTGCATCATCTTCCCGAACAGTGTTCAACCGTTTGGAAATGGGAACGGTAGCCAGGGGACATTACCCTCTTAACCCGATTATAGTCAAACATTAGACAACCTGGGGAGTAGTTGTTTGCTAAGAGCTCTAGGGTGGCCGTGCTTGAGTCAGTAAAAGTACCACCTGGTCTTCATTCTAATGACAAAGCTGGATCTCTAACGAGAATCTTCTAAATTCTGGCACTACCAAATACGATATTAATCTGTTGAAAAAAACCTCCTAACCTCGTTATTATAGTTTGTTGGAGCAGATTTATAACGATCCCAGTTACCCGATGATTTAACTTGTCCTTCCACCACTCTGGGTAGACAATTATCATGAAAGACCAAGATCACAGCCACACAAAGTCTGCTCTATCGCAATCTTGTTCTGTTCAATATTTGTTCAATATTTCCACAAGAAAATTTGTCACATGGTATTTGTCACTGTGACTCTTAGAAGAAAGGATTTAGAAAAACGTCCATATAAAATTCATGTTGTGCAAGAACTCTTAGTTTTGCAAATCATTTTAATGATGTAATATCCTTGACAATTTCCTGTTCTCAGACGAAGCTTGGTTCCACTTTAATGGTCTATTACTAGCAAAGCCAAAATGGCACTCGGTGGGCTCCTCATCGATGTACCGAAGGTTTGTTTATATAGTTTGTTTCCAAAGACAGAAATACAAGTATTTAAGACAATTTCCAGTCAAGTCCAAGAATTTATCTTAAAAGACGAATTCCGTAAAAGAGAGTCTTTTAATTTTTGTGAACGGCTGCTATCCCCATTATTTGTCACCTTCCTTTCCCATTTGTCATGGCAAACTAAGCTTGAAAATGTTCATAAACTTTCAGCGTAATACAAGGAAACCCTATTTCAGAGAACTTGATTATGTACTCTTCCAAATTAATACACCGTCGGTAAACAACTGACATCCACGAACTCGAGGCACGTTCCTTTCATGTTATGTTACATTGTTTTCGAAAATTAATTACGCTGCCCGCTGTAAATGTTTATAATACTCGTCAATATTGCTATAGCCCGCCGATAGTTATAAGCTATAATGCGAGGCTTAATGTGTCGTTATACGAAGTTTACGCAAACGATTTAACCACTTGTTAATGTTTGAACTTACCGTTAGCGCTCGTTATAAAAGTGTCGTCGACGATGATCATCATCCTCATGGTTGGGATATTTACCGGTTATTTATAGCTCGTAAAAGCTGACGTGAAATTTTGTATGGATTGTATTTAATTTACCCCTAATCCAAAGAAAATGTTTTCTCGGCATAGTAAAAATACTGATAAAATAATACTAATTATAGTAATCACGATTAAAAAGACACCTCATCGTGAAAGGACACGAATATAAAATATTTATAATGCTGCCGCTAAGAGACACATGCAGTGCTTTGTTGAAGCATATTTGCAGAAATTGAATTGAATTGTCAAAAGTATTTTAAAGCATGTGCTTAAATATTATTTAAACTTTTCGTTGGACCTAGCCAGTTTACATTGAAAAAAAAATGGAGAGTCGGCCTCGAAACCAAACACAAAAATTGACTGAAAGTTTAACCGAAATGTATATAGATGCTAACGAAGTTGCAAAACATTCTCACTTGCATTACGTACGTCACAATTTTGTAAATCACGTCATCTGTAAAAGGGTGCTGCTTCCCTCATATCCCCGCAGTTGATTTTCGGTTCTCCCGATAGCTAGTTTCGTCTCTGGCGTGGTTTATACGTTGAGTTACCGTGCTAATTGTAGCCTATCACCTTTTCCTCTCCTGAAGGAGCCCCGTATGATTGTGGCCGAAACGTCGAGTTTTCGATTACCCATAGTATGATCCGAATCTGGAACACGTTTAGTTTTAACCATTCAATTAGTCCGTTCAAAACCAATTTAACGTCTTTCATGAAGAAATCCAATGATTTATTAGCAATCGATAAACTAGCACCATCTGACTACAATATTAATTTTTTATAATATATGCAGAAAGACAGATCGTTAGTAAAACCAATGAAAAAGATGGGTCCTAAAGTGGAACCTTGCGGTATACCGGTTTTGACTAAGGTCGTATTGGAAAAATATTTCTTTTAATATTACTTAAATCTGTATCAAAAAGACGGGACGCAGTGCTCTGAAAACAATACTGATTTAATTTTGATAATAAGAAAGAATGATCAAACAACTCAAGAATCTGTGATAAATCATAATTTGCGGAAGGTACAAAGTCGTTTATGTTAATTTGGTCATAAATATAAAATTATATTTGTTGAAAATCAGTATTTGTGGAAAACTTGTTTAAAATAATTAACAACTCTCGTCTTGCAAACTGTTTCAAAAATCTTGGATATATTAGGCAATATAGGACGATAGTTCTTCGGTACGGCTCTTATTCCCGGACTTACGACCCTAAATTATTTTCGAAATTTCTTCAGCAAAATATCCAAGTAAAACACTAATTGATTATGTATGCCAGCAGCTCGGCTATGTACTGTATTATGATATCTTAACTGGTATTTCATATTCATATTCACGTTGAGGCAACAAATTGAAAATCAATATTAGTCGTGCTACGTTGCTTAAACGTTTCCGTGATCCTTAAATTAGAATTACACTAATTACATGTGTTCAGTGTGCCCTCATCATTTGTTGTAATCTAGGCTGGTAACCTCAATATTCAGAGACCTACCAAATGCGATGTAGAAAAAATAAATCAAAGATATTTATTGAGACTCCAGAATTTCAAAACATCGTCGGCATCTTTAACACCATGTATAAATGCGTTCAAGCAACTGTGTTCCATGTAAGTACGTCTTTCTGATCTCTTTCTCCATGTTTCCGACCGCTTTTATAAACTCAGGTTCCCCTCTGCCTGTCGTGAGCGTTTTGTTTGTAAGTTATCTCCCTTCAACGATGGTCTTGGAATAATAGCTAAGTAACCCTTCTTCTATTTATTTTTTTTCACCTCCTGAATCTTCATTTCTAATGTAATCTTTGTCATAATGTCGAAAATGATAAATTACTCGTTAACACAACGTTGTGAAGTCCAATAGTAAATATCAACATTCAAAGGGCAAGATAAAGTTACGCTTTAAAATCGATACTCGCGTAAGTAATTTATTTTCAGATTAAGAAAATTTAATGGAAATATTATAATTGTGGTATCACTTGTTTAGCTAAGTGTTTCATGTAAAGTGTTTAGTGTTGTGAATCCAAGTTTTTGTAATTTAAAAATATGCGGAATTGTGAATACGCAATGCGTAAACATAAAGTTTAGGCTAACCGTCACAACTTCGGGTTCATTTTTCTCCTTTAAATTTAATACTTGTGAAACTAAATTAAATTTAATACTTGTCAGTATTTGCTATTTCATTTTAATTTAAACTGCCGAAAAATGCCTACGGGACATGTCCGCACCTTACGAAACGCGAAAAAGTAATTGATTTATTAAAAAAAATCAATGTTCCTCGTTCTATAACATTACATATGTAGGCAACGTGAATCATATCATCTCATAAATTGTTTAGGGAATAAATGATATTTTTACGAGTCATTGAAATACATATATAGAAATGTGCCTAATGCTTTTCCTCTTCGTCATTATAAAATGATTTGGGCGTGATTCTTTCCATGGAAACTGCATTTTCTCGTGTAATTAAAATAACATGGTAAAGCTGTAATGAACAAAAAAAAAAATGAAAAAGGAGAAAATTAAAGAGAAATTTACGGTATGGCATCACATGCACAGGCAAAAACTTTTCTTGGAAACAATACCATTGCGTTTCGGTATAAATAACATCTGTATAATCTATAATTTATGAGGGTTACAGCCCATTACAAGCAAATACTTCCAAAAATTCGGATGTATACATGAATAAACCCATACACTTTATCTGTCCCCATGTCCCTACCCTAAAAGTGTCCTTCATATCAAAGTACGCATCAGTTTCTAAATAAACTTGCTTGTATGTGCATTCTGTAGTTGTGAACCAATTTCGTTAACAGTTATTAAATGTCTACAGAAAAACCTTCAAGTGTAGAAAAACATTTCATAATAATTGCCTACATAAAGATGGGTATTCGTGCGTCAAATGTCCGAAAGGACACACATTAATAAATCGACAGTGATATAATTCGGAGACATCAACGCACGAGCAGTTTGAGAGTTCCAGTACGTTCAGATCGCAAGCGGATAAATCTTCACGGCCGTGTTGCTGTAAGAAAACTCTTCGGTAGGAAAACAGGCAAAAACGATTGCAGTGCACAGAAACACATAGAAACTGGACAGTGGAAGACTGGAAGCGAGTGCTATGGGAAGTTTGAGGTGTTTGGACAAGGAAGACGTGTTTATGTTAGTAGAGTGAAAGGTAGAAAAATGTTGCCTGAATGTATAATACCAACTGTGAAGTAAGACAAAAGTTCCGTGATTGTCTGGGGTACAAGAGATTTGAAGCGAATCGATGTATCTTGTGAAAAAGAGGTTATTTAGAAATATTACAAGAAAATGCAATTCCATCGGGAATGAATTTAATAGACCAACATTTTGTATTTATGCAAGATAACGACCATAAACATTCCGCGCTCATATGTAAAAAGATTTAAATAGGGAAGAAGACCAATACACTGAAAATAATGACATGGCCACCGCAAAGTCTCGATCTCAATCCAATCGAACTGTTATGGGACGAACTTAACAGAAGAAGAACGACAAATCATTTGTGAAACACTGTACAAATTGAGTGAAATAATATACCAAACGGAGTCCTGGAAAAACAATTACAACAAATGCCCCCTATCGTACAAGCTGTTCTTCAAACAAAGGGAAGGTTTTCGACGAACAGGTATTGTATGTCATAAACATCTGCTAATAATAGTATAGCATAAGTGCAATATCTTGGTTTCATTTAAATTGAATATCCTTTAGTACCTCAATTTAAGTGTCCGAACTAATATGAGCGGTAGTGTACGTCATCATTCAAACTTAAACAGAACCGAACACAAACAGTAGCAAGTTTACTGTGAAAAAAATAATTGCAATTCAGATCAATGCAAATTTAAAAAATAGTAATAGAACGGTCCTCCTTCACAAGCGCTTTAATCCCCTTACAATCCAAAATCGGGAGATCGGAAGATGATTATAAATTTAGATTCAAATAAAACGTCAATCGGACGTCCGTCAGTTCGACTATTGCAATTGCGATTTCCACTAGGAAATTGGGACAAACACGGATTTGCAATTACAATTCGTCGCCAATAATGTGTCGTCATCCATTCTGATCGTTGATTTGATATGCGATTAACCCCTGCGTTGTAATTCGGCTGTAGATAATATGCAATAGAATTAATAGAAATACATGTGGTGATTTATTGAAAACAAAATCACTTCGTATATAGGATTACGTATTGTTTTGCTTTTGTTGTTGTGTAGGAAGATAACAATATAGAATAACGAAAAGAATAGTTCGATTTGAGTGAAAAAATATAGCCATTGTATCCTTTAGTATTTTAATTACAATCATTATGTTTGTAGATGTAGAATGTTTGTTAGATATTTTCTGGATTAGAGAGTCTGAAGACGACGCTGTAACATCGAAATGATTTGTTTTTCAACATAAAAAGTTATATGA
This sequence comes from Oryctes borbonicus, assembly GCA_902654985.2. Classification (NCBI taxonomy): domain Eukaryota; kingdom Metazoa; phylum Arthropoda; class Insecta; order Coleoptera; family Scarabaeidae; genus Oryctes; species Oryctes borbonicus. Next base: position 9,292,375 of record LR736858.1, read on the forward strand.
TCAAACTACAATAATGTTTTAGTTCCCTTTGCTAAATGATAGTACTATTTTTGCTGTCTTAGCCGAGCCTGATATGAATGCTTTCGCCTGTTTTTGTTTTGGAATATTTTTTCAGTACGAGGTCTTTCGATTGTCCTCCCATGTTTTAATTTCTTGTTTTCATGTGCCTCTTTTGTAGAAGAGGTTAGGACCGATGAAGGGTATATTCCCTGCGTTTCTATTCAGCTTGTCTGCCTTTTCTGTATCTCTGAAAGTAAATAAAATATGTTTTCGAATTTTTGGCAAACGATATTATCGATAAAGGTCTATTTCCTAAATTATTTTCAATTTTACAGCACTTCTGATTAAGTTAGAAACGAATATCGACCTTACTTCAAATAGAATACCCCAAATATTACATAGCTCTCTTAAATATAGCATGTATATAGGTCTAGAATGCAACTTTGAGAAATGAATAATTTTCTGAAAATTTTAGCACGTACAAATTTCAGTTTAAACGTCGCTTAAACATTATTTCTTTGGCATTGGTTTTGGAATTCCCATAGCTTCAGCCCCTCTTCTGGTGTCGAAGACCGCTCATCACGCAATTTGCTTTTAACAAAAAAGAACAACGTAAGCGAACTACTTCTATTGGTTTTGGTTCAATTTGAAACACCCAAACAGTGGATTGTTGTTTTGCTTGTGATTTATATGAATATATCCAGGTTGCGTCACCTGCTACGATACCGAATATATTGGCAGAAGCCCCGCTATTGAATTTTTGAACCATTTTTTGCACCAACTCACACGAACCATTTTTTGAGCTTTGGTTAAATTGTGTGGAATCCAAAGTTCCTACAGTACTAAATGCTCATGTAAAAGCGTTTGTATTTGATTTTTACCAATCACCAAGTGTGCCACTATTCCTCGATATGTCACATGTCGATCCGTTTCAATCATTTCTCGCACAGCATTGATTTTTGCCGGAACAACAGCAGTTGATGGATGACCTTCACGAAATTCGTCACTAACACTAGTACGTCCACGCTTAAATTCCGCAAACCAGTCATGATGGTGCTTCATTACCAAAAGTAGAATGAAGTCGATCGACACGTTATTGTTGAGTTAAGCCATTTTAAAGTCGCAAAAAATCATCGCACGAAAATGTTCACGAAAAATGTCAATTTTTTCACTAAATTTTTTTTTTGAATCGCTACTAATACTAAACTACGCGGCCGACATACTAAATGTCAAAGTTTAAGACAAACAAATTGAATTATTCGGCAAGTGTCATCTAGTGGTCAATTCCGGAATTTTTTAGGGTTTCCCTCGTACATACATGTGTAGATAGAAATAATAACAATTACTTAACTACCAATATTTTTAGTTGCAACCATAGGCACATGACTAAAATTACTCGTACTATAGGAAGTGGAAAAGTTGCCTCGTAATTTTTACCCGTGTCTTTTTAGGGTATACTTCCAACAAAGGATTACGTTTTGTGAACTCCTTGTAACCAATTCCTTAGCTATTGTAATAACTTATGTAATTACGTAGAAACGGTATGGCATTTTTTTCTTCACGAGTTCTCAAACAAAACCTCTCGCAAAATTCGATAACCCGACCAACCGACCTAGGTTGTTTCAAGTTTTACCGCGAAAGTTTGCATCGTCGGCATGCGCCCTGTCAGCCACAGAATTTCGTAGATTCGCAGGTCGCAGCTGACGATTCGCGCAGTATACATCTCACATTGCGCGGTCGATATTTGCGCAATCCCGGTTTATCGACACAGATGTTGACCTAGCGCCCGAAGTAGGTAGGTACGTTCGGTATCCTACATAGCCCGCGTGCAGGGAGCCTAGGTTTCGCTTGAGGAGCGTAGGACAGTCCCCCAGAGGTTAGAACGAACAAATAGTTTAGTCGATCTAAAATAGTGATTAAAAAGAAAACTTAATATCGCGCCTACTATTATCGCTAACCGACTGTGATATACATGTGAATCGTTCTAAATTTGGAAAAAAATATTTTGAACAAAATCGTATCGCGACAATAAATTTTACCCTTAAAATCATTCGTTTTGCTTCTTCGACTACAAGGATGGGCTGGGTAAATCTACGAATGCATTTGGTAAGTTTGAATCCCAATAATAAAAAAAGAATGTGGTCATATGTCATGTATCCTATATGTAGGAATGTTTTAAATTTCTATAAAAAGAAACTTCGATTTCATCCTCGTATCTATTTTGACGCATCAAAACAATAACTAAAGCATTTTTTTTATATTTGGCGCAAAAAAACCTGGCCACCAATAATTTTCCCGGTATGAGGTAAAATGGTAGGGGGGAAGTTGCAATGACGTCATCAGCGAAGCTTCCGTGTGAATTCAATTCAGTCCGTTACTTCTTAGATGTTTATAGAAAATCAATTTGTAAACAAAAATAGATTTAAAGAATGTACCTTGAATGTGGGTTCCTGTGTTGACAAGTATTTAGTGTTTTTGATTTATCTTCTTGTGAGAAATAATACGTTACATTTTAATTCCGAGCGACAATTTTGAATTTTTTAGAATTAAAGGGATTCGGTTTACGTTTTCTATATTCCTTAATTTTTATTAAATTTATAATTTCCGCATAATACCAAACGGGATATTTACCCAACTGAACTTTATGTGGAGGCACACATCTCTTCAAATTATTATTAAGAGTATCATAAAATACCCTTACAGCATTACTCACCTCAGTACACGCAAACAATAGCTGCATGTGTTACTTCAGAGATGTAACCCTGAAGTAACAAATACAGACCCAAAAAGTCGATCCTGCTATAACTAATTTTGCAAAAATTGTTTGGTATACTCGTCTCCTTAATATATTGGGCTATTCCACTGCTTCAAACGTATTTTCTAAATCAGACAAAACAAAATCTATAAGATAATCAAGGTAAGATCTAATGTTTAGTATATTGCTAAAGGATGCTAGGTTATATAAGGTTAGGAACTCAAGCAGGGATGTGCATATAGGACCACCATTTAATAAATTGTATCATCAATGCACGGTAAATTAGCCGCCAGCAACAATAATATTATGTTCAATTAACTTACTTTGGAATTGTTCAGAAAGATGGAAATAGACCTATATTGATATTAGGACGAAAGTAAACAGCATTTAGTATGTACTTTCTATTGAATATTGTGATTTCAATAAAGAGCGTCTCTAAATTTGTATCAATTGTATGTAACTACCTCGTTGTCACGCTATATCTTTTCGAAACGTTATATATATATCATCAAAAATTTCACTGTCATATATACCACTCTCAACCGTGTCTCAATCAAAATATAGCATCGTGACTGTGACAAAGTACAGTTTTGGCAAGTTTAGAGCGTATTTTTTGTTGAGCACCTTGTGCTTTATCAGAAAAATTGCAAGCAATTACTTAATACCCAATACTCAAGTTTGACTTTATATCAAGAACGGTGGGCGCATAAGACCGCAAGACCACTCGCCCTGCTTACCCTGTAAAAATTCAAGTGAATTCATAAACGAAGTCATTCAAATTTATATGACGTAATTATTGTGAAAATACAGATTAAATATCCCGCGGCTTCGAAGAGGAATAAAGAATTCCGTGGTTAGCATTGTGAAATGAGTTATATATCTTATACCTCGTACAATAGGTTGAAATTAAATATTCGGGTACCCGAAAACGGTTCTAGAACCGAATGGTTGAAAATCCTAGTATCCAATTCTAAAACCAGGTGCCCGAGTAACCCGGAACCAGGTAGTACGCTGGGCGGGTACCCGGTTCCTTAAAAAGACGGTTTTGGACAGTCCTAGTGACAAGTAACCGTAACTTACTCGGATGAGAGTATCTAATTAAAGATACTCTAATCACGGGGATTGTCGAATTATATCGCTTTATCGACCTCTACAGAATTATGCAGTCTTTGCCACAGAAGCTGCGAGGGTAGCACTCTTCGACTTCGAGGCTAGCACACCCAGGGCAAATAATATAGCTGGTTTATTAAAATATATTCATGTATATTAAGTAACTGTATTTTATAATAACCTTCAAAATGGAAAGAAACAAAACAAATAAAATAAAAGATTTAGGTAGGCAACATTAGGAATAATATTATAATCCTTAGATTCGATCAACAAGTATCTTTATTCATTCGAAATAAATAACTCTACGGCAGACAAAAATTAACAATGCCTTTTAGAAATAAATAAACTATCAATCAATAGTTCGAATAATTCTTTTTTCTGCATGTGGCAGGCTTGCAGTGTAGCATTCAACCATAGCGTTCCGGTTGTTTCCGACTGGCAGGTATATTAAAATGTTTAATATGTTGTATTAAATTTTGTTATGCTTTTGAACTGCAATTTCATGAAATAAATACGTAGGCCTCCACGGCCAGAGCCAATTAAAACTAAACGTGTTCCAGGTTTCGTCCGTGTCATGTCGTTTTTTGTTAAACGAAAATTCGACGTTTCGCCCACAATCATATGGGACTTCTTCATGAAATGGACTCGCGCGACTCTTGTGCAAGCTAGAGAAGGATAGTTATATATAACATAATGTGATCGTTTATGTGGTTAACTCCGCACTACTCTATCGCATCTAACTTGCATTCGTAGTTAATTGTATACTTACTTTATTCGAAAATCCTTTTCTTCGTAAAAAATGCTCTTCAAGTAATAAGGCCAAAAGTTCTACAATTACAATTAAACAGTTTCTTATTTCTCACGTCGCAAATGTTGTAATATAAATAGAAAAAGCCATAAATGAACCCCTATTCTACTCCTCACCGAGAATCGTAAATAAACTGGTGATTTTCTTGGAGCAGAAAACATCGAAAAGTCAGTTTCATCAGGTATTCATTGTAATCAATTGCACTATATCTGCGTTCTACAACGGCGGACACCGCCATCTTCAACATGTTAAATATGTCCAAGGCATTCAACTCCGTTAGCCATACATACTCAGTGATAAGCTGAGAATATTAGTATATTAGTATAAGTACTAAATAGTCTAAAGATCGATAATTAGCCCCTTCATTAACGACCTATAACGACCTGCTGATAACTTTCTTGGTTGTTCGGGCGTCTACTCTATGAACTCAACAGGACAAGATATTGGCACCGCCAGCGATTGGTTTCCTACCAACCAATTAAAAATAAATAGACAAAGAAAACAGAATCTAACACTATCGATCGAAACATCGATGTGGGCTCCAACATTAATTTCCTGAGGCTGAAAATCTACACAAAACTAAAATGAACATTCAAACTTATATGAGTTTTGTACGCATTAAGAAGACGGAAGAGGGCAGCAACTCATAGTGCTACCTGGACAGCGATTCTGCAATTTTTCGACGGAGACATACACAATATTTCTGCTCCAGAAAAAAACCATTTGTTGGAAAGCAGGAACGAATACTTATCTTGATATCACTCTATGCACTAATACATATCCACAGCAACAATGACGAATAGCTTTATCCACAACTACATCAAACACAATTACAATAACTTTAGGATGCCACACCATAGTCTTAGATATGTTAGATTATTTGATATATGGTAGATTATTATAGATTTACTATACAGCCTTCTAACACCAGTTAGAAAATTGTCTCTAAATAATTCAAAACAAACCCAAAACACGTTTTGTTAGATCGCAACGGATGTGTATCTTTGGTTGTTTATATGTTTGTAACCGTGTTTTGTAGTTTACTCGTGTGTTTTCTTTCTACTTGTTCTTCTTTCTTTTTCTCATTCCGTGATGTGCAATCGTTGTAGCTAAACGTGGTTGCAGTGCTTGTTTTCCGTATTTATATTTCTCAAACTACTACTTCCCAAACTTATCTTGTAATGGTTGAGTACAATGTTCGATATAAGCAAACCGCTTTTGTTGATGAAGATGTTATTGCTGAAATTGTCGAAAAAATTACATAATCGTCAGAGTTCATATGACAAAACCAATGTAAATATCGCCGAGAAATTAGGTACAACATTCCAAAAGAAGCGCGATGCGTCTCACGCGCCAACAATCTGCGGATATATAGCATCGAAAAAAAGCGTGGTGAAGGTACTGACGAAGTAATGACGAAATTGTGTTCAGACAAACTAAAAATTAGCATCTACTCGTGGGATATCGATATTTCTCACCGCCTGAAATCTGCATCATACCATTAATAGTTCGGTTTACGAATCGAAAACATTTTCAACTGGAAGGCTAAACTTAATAGAACCAAATCGTTATTAAGAAGGATCTAACCCTTCAACGAGTGGCATTACTTAAAGACACACTACTAAAGATTCATATTGGATGACGATGGAGTGATTTACTGTAAAGTACGCTCCTATAATTTGCACTTAATTCCTGCACATTTTCGGTATTATTTTCATTTTTACGTAATGATTTAATTTAAGTATATAATAATGCGACTCAGATAACTATTTTCTCAAATGATTAGTAACTATTTTACAGTGGTACATCTGCAAATGAGATTAAATTATGATTGTACAGTAGTTGTGTAGATATCCTTTGCTTGAGTGAAACTTGATTATCACAAAATACTACCACGGAGACGATCGCAATAGATAATTAAAACTTATCTGCAAAGTAAACAAATAGAACAAGTCTGGATTACCTACAATTAATGCCATCTTTGGCTGCGTTTGCCGGCCACCAGATTTTAGCTCTACTATATTTATTAACGTAGCTCTTCACTTGTAAATTCAGATCAGATACGGTATACTGCTTAGGAGACGTTAACAGCGACATGCTAAATATAAATGGTCCCATTATGCAATATTGTATGCAAGTTTTCACATCTATTGGTATAGAACAGGTAATTAGGGAGCCTACACGCGTGACCCACAACTTTAATAGATATAGCAATCTTATCAAATATAGACAACTTGGTAGAATCGGGAGTTATACCTTGTGACATTTCAAATCACAATTTACTGCGTCATTTCAGCAACCAAAGATTATAACCTACCGCGATTACTCACGCTTCGATCATTCTAACTTCGTCACAGGCTTGCATTTAATACCTTATGCCATTATGTCTTCATTCAATATCACAATTAAGAAATTACACAACGTCTGCCATTCGTTTTGAACGATATGCGTACTTTAATTATCTTTCCGCTTCGGGTAATAATAGGCGAGTATGGTCCGAAATTAAAAAGCTGCAGCAGTCAAATAAAAAAAGTACTATTATTCCTACAGATGCTAATGAATGCTGAGAAAATAGATAACCTCTGCTGATTATTCTAACACAATGAAGTTTTATTAAAGCTCCACATTTATGAATACTGGATCTGCATTTCATTTTCATGCTGTGGATGAAGCCGAGTTAACGAGTTTATATACGACGTTAAAGGCAATGCTATTGGACATGATGATAATAGGAGTGCTGGTTCTTCACGTGTTGCCATTTATCACACATATACACCAATACTTTTTTTGGCAAAACATATTTCCAAACATTTGGAACTTTGTTGGAAACTTCTGCGGTCAATCCTTCACCTAAAAAATCGAAAATTATGTCGTTGATCTGCGCATGTCTATTCTAAGTAAAGTCCTTGAAAAAATTTTAAGAAAACAAATTAACCAACGCCTTAACAGTTACATCTCACTTATGTGCCAGTCTGGATTCAGGCATAATTATAGTTGCACTGCGTTACTGAAAGTCACTGATGATATTCCTAAACTAGAGATTTTATTGGATTTCAGCAAAGCTTTTGACGCCATTAATCATGATATACTCCTTTAACCATGATATTGGTTTCAGTGAGTCTACTGTTATACTTATGTTTACTTACCTACCGCAGTTTTTGAAGCTTTCTTCTGGTAATTCTTCGCAGTTACAACTTACTAAGGGCATTGCACAGGGATCAATATGGGGTCACTTTTACATTAAATATATACGATTTAGCTACACAATTTCGAATTTGCAGTTATCTGTAGTATCATTGAATCGCAACCTAGTTGAAATTTGTAAGTTCTCCAAATAGAACAAGCTGCAAGTCAATCCAGAGAAATCTGCTGCAATTCTGTTTGACCGATTTAAGGATGTTGATGCCGTTCAAAGGCAAAAATTAAATCACAAAATAGTACCCATCGTATCTGAAGCAAGACATCTCAATTGGTAATACATTTATTTATAGAACACACATCTCTAAAATTATCAAACCAACTGAAAATCTTATATCCTTATCGCGCTACTTTTAAAACAAAAACTAAGGCCATGGTGTGTCAAACTCTTGGGTTATCTTTATTCAATTACAGAGCGCATATTTACAGCCCGTGTATGGATTTTTTTGATAAAGCGCGAGTGCAAAAGGTGCAGAATGGTTACATCAGCTATGCGTTTGGCATTCGGAAGTTTGACAGTCTCGCACAAATTGTTAGATCTTTGTTGGTTAGATATGAATAAACGTTGACTAGCCGTTTCACTAAAATCGTTTCATAAGATAATTCTAACGCAAACATCTTCTTATTTTGTATACAAGATCCGATTTCGTACGGATATCCACAATATCAAGATACATAATAGCACCACCACCTCACAACACTATGTATGTATAACCTCTTACCAAATTCTTTCAAAATTTTCTCCGTGAAAGCATTTGGATGTGGCCTTCATAAGCACATTGGTTAGCGGTTTGGCTATTTGGGGGGTGAAAGCGAGTATTAGGCATTCCTTTTCTGCAAAAGATGTATATTACGGAGTAATAAGCTTAGTTAGGGTTAGTGACAACGCATATAATCGATAGCTTATTAAAATAATACTCGTTAGTTAAATATACTTACCCTGAAATGCTATTTTTGTTTGATCTATGTCCTCCTTTTGTTTATTTTCCCCTTTACAATTTCTTCCAATGTGACCGAAAACATCGATAGCATCTCCAATGTTCATGCGATTTCACCAGGTTCGATTTCTTTTCCACTGTACTTCGTTGTAGTTTCCGTTTAAGGAACTTATTACCTTTAGCTGCTCTGCCTTCGCCTTAGTTTGATTTTTTCCTTCGATGCTTCTCTATTCTTCTTTGCTCTTCCAGTAATTTCGATTTGAGTTTACTCAACGTCAAGTCACCAATTTCAACTCTCAAATTCCTCAACAGATACTCATACTCACTTGTTAGCCCTAGTACAACACATCCTGTCTGAACCCTTTCACTGAAATCAAATCCGACATTTTTTACTTTATTTCTCCGAACTAGATATTCATTAATACTTCCGTCGTTCTTCTTTTTGGTAGTAACAAAATCTTGTAGTAGCAGTAAGCCAAGCCATTCATCGTATGTACATGCTTCAGCATTTCCCAAATTTTTTTTGCTGTTTTACTTTCCATCACATCATATAAGCTATCATTGTTCATTAATAAATATCACATCCTTTTCTGATCTGTTTCCTTGCCCTGAGTTTACCATGCTGACATATCCATACTAAATTCAGGTTCGATTGACTTCCACAGTCCTTTTACTTCCAGCGCGCATAAACAATACCTGTAGTTCTGGCTATTCAAATTTTCAATTATTGGCACGTCCATTTTCTTATTTTCCTACTATAGCGTCTTCCCGGCTTATGTTATTTTCCTCTACTTCACATGTTATACGTTTTAGCTCGTCCTAATTCCTCTAGAAGAGCTCTTAGCCTATAACCTATTAGGTTTAGATAATAAACACGGTTTCTTTTGCAATGTTATTATATTAACCCTTTTTACAATAAATAGTTACAGGTTACAAGGTACTGTGTTTGTATATCTCTCAACAAACCTCTTTCCACCACTATTCTCTTTATCTCCATTATTTCTATTATTTTTTACAAGAAAAAATGATTCAAGTTGGGAAATTTCGAATTTCGAATCGTTGTTTAGAACCAACTAACCCCGTAAACCGAGATACCACTCTATTTAATGAATAATATTCCCCTATAACTAAAACTGTGGTTTAGTGCGTGAAAGAAAAAGTCACAAATTAATTTGCTTATAACGTATGAAGATATATTGTTGAGTGAATATATGCATTCAAAAGAATGTGATACTTTTGTATTTCAAACTCCTTTGATCTATTAGAACGTAAACTAAATGCTTGGTGTAAAATTTTTTCTCGATGATCTTAATTCCTCATGAGGATGAGGTGAGGATAAGTGAGGTCAAGTGGTGTTCCATTCAAAAACACTTTAGAATTTTACGGTAGAATATAACTTGCTTGGAAAGTTCTTCCCTTTTTTCTTTGTTTAATTAATGTTGAATGAAAATTGACGATTCAATTGTTTATCCTAATTTTTGTTAAAACGAAGCGTCTTATTTATGATTTTATTTCTTTGTTTTCTAAAAGAAGTTGCCTACAAGTCGAATACACGAAAAATATCCGTTTAATTATAAGAATATTACCTTAATTAAATACGGCTCACAGTTTATTAAGTCTCTCTTGCGTTTTTTAATCTGAGAATGTTGTTTGATTTAAAGCGGGCTTATTATTCGTAAAAAGGAAACTCAAATTTAGGCTTTAGAAAAGAACGTAAAAGGGAAGCGTGATTACACGGAAAGCTTCGAACAAATTTGGAGTTCCTTTTGCATTTGCTGGCTTTTCTTCTGCGCTCTTTTGATCAGATTGCTATATATAACAGGCTTTTTGATAGCATATTACTTTCCAAGAATTGTTTGCAAACTACAGTTTTCATAATATATTTTAATGTTCCTCGAACGAGATACATTTTTTCCTTGTAGAAAAAATGCCTTTTGCATCTGAAAATTGCAATTCTGCATCAATAACAACAATTTTCAGGTTTTCCGGTATTTAAGACAGACGTGAAAAAAGCTGCAAGGGATAGTATTTCAACGTGCAGTGATGGACGTACTACAGGAACAAATCAGAAAAATAGGAAAAAACCATATCAACCGAAGTTCAAATGTTTATAAAATAAAGATGCGATATATGAAATACACTTTAATATTTGTTATTTCGTCCTAGCATTGCAATATTGTTGACTTACAGAAGCTCCCAGTAGTGGTTTACCTAGTACCTTATTTTATTTACTGTTTGGAATTTTATTAATTTGATTGTAGTGCTAGTTAAAGTAACTATTAATTATAATAATAATAATGTTTTGTTCTCACAAATTACCATCTCACAAAACATTTAAGAGAGAAAAAATGTGTGTATATACAAATATAAAACGGGAATCATAAGACTCAACTCAATTGCAACTAAAATAACTGAATTGTTCTTAAACATTTCAGGAATTTTATTGTAAACATCGCTAATCATAAACCGAATGCTCGAGGTGTGAAAATCTGCACGAAATTTAATTCCTTCAAATAAGATTTTCGGCTTCCTGCTTAGGACAATTTTTTGATACACTGTGGCAGCGCACAGAAATCGATGATCATGCATATTAAGCTGATAGCCTGGCATATAGAATGAATAACATATTTGATCCCTGCGGTAATGCCTCTAACCGCAAACCTACCTGAAGAGATATTATTTTCAACCTAACACACTGACTTCTACCATCCAAATAGGACCGAAATAAATACCTAAAAACCAATTTGTGCACAAATACGCCGATTATTTGACGTACGTAGAAAACGCTGCCCCGTTTTTTCCAGCTATGTGGGCTACTGCAACTCTATCCATCATTAATACCACAAATGCATGCAAAGTGTTTCATTCGAAATTGAATGAATCATTTTATTCAACACATCGTCTACTTCTATTTTTATCAAAAAACTTACGCAATTTCAAATAGACACCAGCGACAGTTAAAGACACAAAACAAAAACTAAGAGTGTGGGTGAACTGTATAAACAATTAAATAATGTTACAATTAAAGAACTAAAAAGCATAACCCGCGGTTGACAGAACGCTTTTTAATCTGCATTAACTTAATCTGTAATTAAAATATAAGTCGTGATTAAATTAATTAACTACTGTTTATATATACCGTTTGAGCTGCTTTAATTCGTGATTAACATATTCTTTTTAAATTTATGCCCATAACAGCTATTTATGTATATGGCAATGTACTTTTTGTTCGTTAACATTAACTGATATTAATTCATTTAATCGATGATTAAAATTGTTTAGTCGTTTAGTAGCATCACAAAATTAAGTTCATCACAGACTAACGTACTAATCCATGATTAAATATTTAATTCATCTTCTGCAATCAAATTTTAAGAAACGCTTAGAATTGAAAAGAAGTAAATTTAAAATTGAGCACTAGTTAGTAAAGACAAAAATAATCGGCAAAGATAACAATAAAAAAGGGCATCGACATTTTCGTAGATCTATTATGTAAGTAATGCGTTATTGCTTTGTGTGCATTATATTTTTGAACCAAGAACGAAGAATTGCTCTGACATTCAAATCTATATAAGGTAGGACATATATTTACTTTTTTGCCAATATGGCCACCCCGCAAATTTGACTACGAGCTGACACTGAATTTACATTAAGTATTGATATTAATGCATTATTGCTAAAGTTCACCACTTTCCGTGCACCTCAAAGGCGTCGGTGTGGGAGTTGCCGTGTGATTCGTGATACATGCGCAAATTTATGCTTCGCATATTAAACTATGCGATGGAGTGGAGACGCGAGACAACCTTATTATCGATGTAACTATAGAAGTAGAGTATGTATAAACCGTTCCCGACATACAGCTGTTTTGTTATTATTGTGCTTTACACTTTCCACGTAGTCTTGGCAATGTGCTTTTTATTTTTTGCGCCATCGTGTATTAAATCCGGTAAATCTACAATAAACTCATTCACATTATCTGACAATGGTCGTTTCCTTGATCCACTTATCGACGACAGTTCATTTTGTATAACGTATATGCAGCACTTCGCTACGCTCGCGTCCATTCCAACCGGGCGCCAAACACATCTGGATGCATTACTACTGCAATAAGATCGGTTGCGCATATATTACGAATCACACCGCTTCTACACCAACGCTTGTGAAGCGCACGGAAAGTGGCGAACTTTAATTATTACTTTGCGCCCTCCCTATCAGGGTCGTAATGATTGGTTTATGTAGCTAGTAGCGTATTTTAAACTTGGATAAGAAGGTGCTCTCTTGTAGGCCGGAGACAACATTATAAACCGAGCCGAAGGCGGGATTTGTAATTTGCGTCCCACATTGGAACCAAAGTAAATAACCCGTAAATCGCACTTACATACCGCCAATCAAGGCAAAAATGATCAACTTACCTAGCTGGTAGTAGGAAAACATTTGTCAATAAAGTTATTCACAAATACTATTAAATACAAACTTACACGTTATTTTTGTAATGTTTAAGTTCATCCACAGAAGCAGCTTTGAAAACTATTATTCTTAAAATGAAAATTTCAAACAGCAGAACTAAACCAGTATAACAATTGATAAACATAAAAAGTTCTTTTGCAATCATGCGCAAAGTAATCGTTTTCCCCTATTCATTTTCGCTTTCTGCTTATTATCTTTCCAGAAAGAATTATTCTCTAATAAAATGGATACGGGTGAAACCGGTCGCGAACGGAAAAACTCATCCTCTTCGACCGCCAGCATGAAAACCAAATGGCTGAAAGCTCTTAAAAGTTTGAAAACTCCACCACCTGAAGAGAAGTAAGTATATATTTCGCTATTCGGACATTTTTCTACACGGAAGTTTTTTTTTTGTTCCTTTGTTACTGTTATCTTTCTGCGTAGTGAAAGGTTGATGATATTGGCGTTCTGTTTATTCTTTTGTTTCGTTAGTTTTACTATTTGTGTTTTCTGATTGATTGTGGGATCGATGTTTTATTCGAGTTAATGTACGTATTTCGTGTAATTCCAGAACAAAAGAAATAAAAATTAAAGTTTGGAAGTTTCACCAACTTTGCTTTTGAGTTTAATGTGTAAAATATTCAATTTTTCCTATCGTGTTTGGCTCTTCTTTACATTTGATGAATTTGAAGTAGGAAAATATTTCGAATGAATTCCATACGCGAATCATTTGATGAACGATTCGTTTTAGCAAGTCTTACTTTTAATGAGATATTGTCCACACCCAGATGGATATATTAAAATATGCTTACAGATATTTACTACAACAAGAAAACGCTGGTAGACTGAAAGAGTATCATGGAAAAAGAATAACGCAATTTTCTTTGTCGGCCGAAACGGCTGATTTCAGAGTACAGCACCCCCATAAATTTCAGAAGATAAACAAGAAATAAATGTGTATATTTCTTCTTCAACGTCTAATAAGCTCACTTGAAGTCGCTTCAAAACCTGGCTGATAGATGTTTTCTTCACAAATATTGGACCTAACAGTGTTCACTTTTTTGGTTCTTGGAGTGGGGATTGTGTTGCCGAAATTCAGAAATTGCTGCCAAAAGATAAAATTGTGAACATTTTAAATATACTCAAAACAACAAAACAATTGCACAACTGCATACGTATGGCTTTAGATTCTAAAAAAGTAATAATTTGAGGAATATATTGTACCCTGGCCTCAGTAGTTTAGTTAATATATATTTCAAATTATCTTAATATTAAAAATGATTGAGCATAGCAGGTAAAAATTACAATTAGAGCTCTGACAAGCTTCTCGTCAAATTCCATAAGCTTCCTAGCTGTCTTTACTAACCCGTAGAATTGAGCCCTACAAAAAAAGAAGCCCGCAGATATTGCACAGCATGTGTTTTGGTAGGACTATGTAAAGAGCCTGTCAAAAAGACTCACTGTCAAACAAGTAGCCTGAGCAGTCGTGTGACAGTTTTTTAAGCAGGCGCAGTGACTATCGATATGGACGTTGAATTGCTCTCAGTACGAAGATAAAGAAGAGTCGGAGTTATTGCTCACAGTCTTTATCGAAAGAAGAATATCTCCAGCTATATAGTAGCACATATCATGAACCTCATCCTTCAGAATTTTCTGGATGACTCTTTTTCGATTGTACTAAAAGGTCCCAGTATCTGTAACTACTGGCCTCCTTCTCTTACAGTATGTGATGACAATCTCCAGAGCCAGCTAAAGTAATCGAGGCGTCAGTGATCAACAAATTGTTAATTCCATTTGTTAAGTTTCGCACTTGTTGCAACCTGTCGGGCATTCTTCCGCTAAGCGACGATGTCATGCGTAACCATACAACGTACCACCACCACCTACAGTCCACACACGCTCTTCAAAAACAGCCCCTAGCCTTCTACAAGGGCTACGACAAGTACATATAGGTACCTTAGCCTCATAAATGAATTCAGAGGAGTATTACAGGATAATGTTATGTTCGCCAGATATTTAACCTGGGTAAAGAAATGTGGAAGAATTCAACCCTCTAGTGAAGAAGGTTAAATTCTTCCGAACTTCTTCTACTTGTGAGAAGAACGATCACAGGTTAGCTATTCGATGTTCGCCCTTACATTAGCCATAAATTCGATTCAACACTGTCTGTAATGACACCAGTCTACCAATACCCCTGAATAGGACGGCTAGATTGTCGATATACAAGCGAGATTCAATAATAAAGTATAGCGTTCATACTTTTTCTATTGAAATATCATTAAGTATATTTACCACTCAATGATTGAATAGGGTGCTACTACTTGTTTCTAAATAGGTACCCAATTACACATTTAACTTGAAAGCTGGGCAAAAAGTAACGTTGTTTTAGGAAAAATTAAAATTCTCTTACGAGAAATATGCGGGTACTACACAATAGTTATTCAGTAAATGTTAGCATTGAGAACTTTTCTTGTACGCACTAATTTTCTTAAGGTTTCTATTTGGATCGATGCAAACAGTAATAAATTTATGTTAGTAATATTACATTTGGTAGAAACGAAATACGTATCTTAACACAATATTTACTTAAATGTAATGTTATTTGCAATTGTTCTGAAGATTTTGCTTAAAAATAATTTCTTGTAAAACTTTCTGATACCGTAATCTTACGTAGTTATTTTTTAAAAGGTTTATTTTTCCTATAGTAAGAAATTATTTTTTCGTAAGTCTATTCTTTCTTGCGACTTGAGAACTTACTTTGATTGATCCTTATTATTATTACTATTAATAATCGTTTGAAGTTTGACATTTAGCTATTGATGGATGTGTTTTTATTAATCTAGAAAAAACCAAATGTACCACGCAGTATCAACAATCATGCAAATGAGGTAAAAAGTTCAGCTGTCATATCGACATAGTTATACATGTAGCTTTTTATCGTATTTTTATGTAACATGTAGCTAATTCCTGTAGCTTAGTCTGGTTGTACGCTGCTGTTTTATGTTCACCTTTGGTTTTATGAACTTCTTTTCGTTGATTCCCTAAAAACCAGAACGGAGATAACGACCTATTTACTGCATGCGTTTAATATCGTAATAATAATTTTAAGCGTCCATAAAAGATTGCAGAGATGGGATAATAGCAACTGTAACTATAAATTAGATTTTTCTTTATCTCGACACTTTTTATAACTGCTAATGGTCTTTAAAAAAAACTATTAATTGATTTATTTGTTAAAACTAGCAGATTGATTTTTTGTGTTGTTATATTTAAAGTGTTCAATAGCATAATATAATAAATTAAGGATTTTGGTGATGTACTCAAACGATAAGTGAAATAATGTTAAAGCCTGCAAATTCAAATTTAACATACTGGCTTTTCCCAATCTTTTATGAGAGGCCTAAAAATAAATAACATTGCACGCCCATATACAATACAATTGAGATCGTAATTTCGATCTCAAGGACCTAAGTTACTAATTATTGTTATATAACATGTCACCTAACCCTGTGTATTATAGACGTTGCTTTTTTTTGTTAGATATATGACCTAATTTCCACAAGTAACAACTTATGCGTTAAAAAAAAAATACTTCTATGGTATTTATAAATTATTTATTAAAGAGGTGTTCCTGCCGTGGAACACGAATATACTGGGTATTTCTAAATAACGGTCAAATATTCTGCCCAGATACTATATTCTTAAGTCTACTGTTTCAAAGACAAACTACATAAAGTACATAAAACATTAAAAATATGATCAATATGCCCATCTTCCGTTTAAAAGAAAAAAAAACTCTTATAGTTAGATTAGTCGATCTTTTTCTTCCAATTATTCTGAAATAGTCTGGATCTGACGTCACTATTTAGCTAAACAAAGCAGAAAATTATATTCCTACTTTTACGGATCCACGAACTCCTCCACTAGAGGGCGCCCACCTTGTCGATATACACTCAATTAAACTTTTCGTATTCAGAATGTTCGATTGAATAATTGAATTCCGCTCGTGCATTCAGTCTGCATAATTTCTCACGTCCCTCCCTCTTCTTCTTCCATTTCATAAATGTCTAGCCAGTTTTACAATGAATTAGTTAACAATTTTCCTGCTGCACCAAATGAAATGACAACTAAATTTTTTATTTACCATTTCAAACGCACAGCAGGCTCATAGATTCGCAATGGTTAGGAACATTTCATGCAAAACCGCAACGTTAATCTCATACAAAGGTAAACTATAGAACATATCGGAAAATTACCATACAGGATTAAATTCTTTTTTTTAGGGATAATTACAGTGTTGTAAAACCCCATCTAGCATTGTAGATCGATGATATCACTTGATGGTAATTTAAAAAAATTGCTGTGTAAGGTATTACGTAATAATACCCAAGTCAAAATCTAATGTTATTAAGTCAAATTTGATTGAATTGGTTTGCTACTTAAGAAAGAAACCATTACGTTATTAAAAACGGAGTTAGGAAGTTCGTATTGGCCTCGACTTTTTATATTCTTGCGGTTAAATTAAGGCTTTAACGATCGTTGTCGATTCTTATAGCGGTTACCTTGGTAATATTTTTACTTTTAATCTCACTACATTCATGTTATTATTATCTATCCAATTCATGCTAAATCTTCCTATTTTATATAACATTTGCTACGTGGTATAATAATTAGTACACGAGTGGGATAAGTATTCGAAATATATGTATATATTTCGTTTTGGGAAGTAGCAGTTAAGAATAACAACAGCCGCGTGTGCTTTGTTTATATTCCTTTCTTCAAAAGTGACATCTAAGAGTTCTGATAGTATTTTAAGATCTTCTAACTGAAAACTGTTACCCTTTTTATTCACGGTGTCATTTTTCTGAATATATTTTCACTGCCTTTGTCGTACAATATTCTTCCAGCAGAATTTTCCTTAAAATCCCCGTATTTTAATGACTTCCTTTGAATATCCTTTCTGTAGTTCTTCTCACTTAAGCTCGGAAATAAAAAGTATAAGTGATATTATTTTTCTAGATGTAAAAAGCCGCTTCTGTAGAGATAATAGCTTTTTGGAAGACACGTATAAAAAATATGTTACAACAGCAATAACAATTAATCTTAACTGATATTTTTGTGTGCTTTTAGTGGAGTTCAGCACCAAATAGGTAATAATATTTGATTTAGGGTAGAATTCCAAAATATTTTTCAGCTTAAATCTGCTTTTACTTTTCCTTTGTTTATTTAGAACCAAACTAAAATCTCTTGGAATTCCTATAATCTAAATTGTTCTGCAACGTTTAACAATGTGTTTCAAAAAGCAAATTTAGTCTTAGAAAACATAAAAATAGTGATTTTTGTAGATGCTTGAAATTGATGACTTTGCGTCAAATCCCATTTTGTGATTTATTGAAGAAATTTCTTCCAGACATGAAAACGATCTTGGGTAATAAATTTGTCGGTAATTCATAAAACGTAACACTCATGTATATGCAGCCATTGTTTGTTTCTGGTTTCCAGAGAATTTAACATAGCATTTTAGTTCCTCTTGTAGTACTTTGTTTCGCACATATCTATTCCTCTTGAACTACCACCATCGCTCCACCACACGGTAAAGTATTAAGCGCGACGATTGTTGAGTTAACCCAGCTGATTGCTCACAATTACCCTTTGAAACACCTCCAGCAATTCCCCCTTGTCCTAATTAAAAACTGCCTCAACCGATGGATGAAAGTGAACCAACCAAATTTGCCGTATAAAAAGCCTTAAACCTAGAAAAAGGGAATTACTAATTGCCATTGCCTTTCTTTCTCCATTCTCTAGGAAGAATGGTTCGGCCGCCACCCGTGAACTGCTGAAAGGCGATCCGGATGCACACAACTTCCAAGAGTACACTTACAAGAAGATTACGCCATGCGACGTATGCTCTCAAGTACTTCGAGGTAAGCTACTATATAACCTGCTTTCTTCTGCTACTGTATTCTCTCGGTCCACAACCATTTCTAGAACCCTTTCATAATTCAATGGAGAATATAAGAGTCGACTAACTCGTTTTACTACGTTCTCTTTCCTTTCTAATAAAGAGATCACGAAGAAGATTAATTTTATTACACTGTCGGAAAGCTTTAACAGTGCATTAGGCGGATGTCCTAATACGGGAGATATCTCTTAATTTATACTTGTTTGTCAGGTGGCTCGTTACAGGTAGTGGATATAATTGTAAATCTTATCTTACTATTATTGTTATAACTATTCCCGCTACGATCACTAGCGAAAATGGGTTTATATGAAACGGAAAGGAAAGTTACGGAAATTCATTATGAAAAGAACAGCCTAGGATTTTATAAAATTTCAGTTTACATTTCATTTTTGATGATTTATTATAAACAGTTACATATACAGCTTGTTTCACAATAATTAATTTTGGATTTTGTACAAATATATAAGAAATTCAATTAAATATGAAAAGGAAACATTAAGAAGACAAACAATAAAACGACAATTAGTAAAATAAACTAGATGCTGAAAAGAAATGTTAACGGAAAAAAATTGTTTACCTTCTAGAAATAATGCTTAAAAGAAGTGCGGTCAAGTTTTTAAATGTTTTGTTGGGTGTATGTATAATTGACACGCAAATACACTTCATGTCAGGTGTATAGTGTGACGGTAAACTTCGATATGATTGGCTATATGTGTATAGTTTCCAATAAAATTCAAGAAGCTATTAGTAATTGAAAAACTATGGCGAATGAAAATAAAATTTTTGTTTAATAACGGTATTGTTTGGTCATTGCTATATACAGTATCTCATCTACTTCTTCTTATAATTTTTCTTGGTGTTTTCTTTTTTTAATTCATCCGCAACCACTTCTACCGTAGGTGTTGTTGTAATGAATCTCGTCCATTTGTTTCTATGCCTAGTCTCACTTTTCGCTTGTATCCATTTCAACCAATCTTTTCTAATATTTCTGTAACTTCTTCGTTTCGTATTCTGCTTGTCCTTCCTCACTTCCTCTTTCTCCCGGTTTCTGTTTCCTAAATTATTTTAACATTGCTACACTTTCCAATCTATAGACATAGGAGTAAAAGGGGAAAAATTCTTATCAATAGCTACAACTACCTACCGTTCAACAGTTTAGCTTATGCGTTCTTCTGGTGGACGTTGTTTAAAATTCGTGGCCGCTATGCTCAGTCGGAGATGGTCGTACAGGTCGAATATAAAATATTCTAGCTCTCGCGGTAGGACCCACCTTGACTGGAAGGCGCTACCCACTAGAATTCACGAATATGCGTTCGAAAACCTTGGTCATGGGTACCGAGGTACGTAACCAGACGCACAGGGCAACCAGATTAGGCGACAACTCAAATTATGTAAAACAAGTAGTACGACTAGGTAAGAGTTTTAATCCCGTAGTATGTACAGGAGGAATGAAATGCAGAAATTATGTTTAGAAATAAAATTTAATCTGTTCTAGTAATATTTGCCATATGAATATCTTATCTATTCGTTGTTTTTATGAATACATATGATTCATTCGCCCTTCAAAATCTGGCAGGTTCACAAATATTTATAAATATAAATGCATATCACTAATAACTACCCAATTAAAAAAAAAAGAAATGAAGCGTTATACAGTTACGCCTATCTTGAGACGTATATTTCAGTGATTGCAGATTTACAATCCAATTGATGATCTCAATTAGAGAAAAATTTTACATAACAATAACAAGGTTAAATACCACTACACAACATTTTGTTAACTTCAACTAAAAATATGTTATGATTTCCGTACAGTAAGTTAAAAGTAGGTACGGGAGGTTAAAAGTAACCTCAATTAAGAAAAAGGTTTCAGTTAAGAAGTGAAAAATTTTGAAAATCTCGTATTGTTAAAATACAATAAAGGAATCTGATGAGATTTATTAGTACAAATTTATTTATTCGCTATTTCTTGTCGGTTTTCTTTTTGTTCTGGTTCTTCCTCTTCGTCATATTCTTCTTGCGCTTTTTCTATCTTTCTGTTTCGTTCTATATAATACATATTGTAATATTACAACAAACATCCAAGAGGCTATCTGTCATCAATGTCCCACGCACATCGTCTAGTGGTAGAAAGTTCGATTTCTAAAAAGAAAATTTCTTTTTCTATCATCTTTGAAGCGTGGGGTCAGCCAGCGACGGCACTGAGTAAGACAGACATAAACTGCTTTCGTATTCTACTTTCCTACCTTTCCAAACTAAATTAATGTACAATATTTTTACAAGTTTCTGTGTAAGTTTTGGCCATGTCATTGTGAAATTTTGTCTATTAATAATCGTTCTGTTCGTCTTCTTCAAAATTCTCAGTAAAGTTTCTCGTTGTAAAGTTGTATCTGGGCTAAAATGTAATCGAAGAGTACAGAATCTCAACTACAGCTGCGTCATGCTACATCAACATTTATAGTTTCTGTTTGTAGTTTCGACATCAATATATTTTAAATAGAAAAATCATCAATGGTAACTGTGGACATAAAACAATCGCCAACGCGATTACATGGTGGCATTAAATTACCTAATTTTATAATTGACATTCAATCTATCTGTCATTAAGGTAATTTTTCTCTAAGTAATTCTCCAATTAAACGGTATTAAGCTCAAAAATTCAAATTGGAATTCAAGTGTAATAGTGTCCTCTGTGATAATTTCCCCCTTTTCATTTGTTAGAGGATTTTTCTTTTCTTTTCTTAAGCTTCTTAGGGTGCACTAGATCAGTTTGGCACCTGAAAAATTTTTCTCCATCTCCTCTCCGAACTCTTCCCATAACTTTACCTTGGCATCTTTACTTTTATGTTCACCTTTTCCCTCTGGTCTTTGTGTCATTTTTCAAAAATACTTTTACCATAGTGATTGTTTCTCTTTATTTCTTGTTTTATTTCATCGTACCCTGTGAATATCAAAATATTCCTCTTCTTCCCTTTCTCCGCTTGTTCCTGGTTTTTCGATTTTCTCATTCTCTTTTTGGGTGTGCTATTCGATTCTGCGCTTTCTTTTACTACTTGATCCATCTTGTCTCCTTAATCTATTTAGTTCCTTTGAAATTGTTTAACCTTTTTCATCATATCTGTTAGCATTTCCTTCAGATCGTCCATATCTGTTTTATTCACTCCGTGTTCATTAACCTGCTCTTGTGTAGAATCCGTATTAAATGATTTTAACTTAATTTATGCAACTTTTCCTTTACATTTTGTATTTACAACGTAATTGTTATTTTTGTGTTAAGACCCCAGATATACTTTAAAATAGGAAGCTGGATATATTTCTGTATGTTTACAATCTGCAGGCTGAATTGGAGAATATTATTTATATTAAACAATGCAAAAGTATCGGCAGTGAATGGAATTTTTGCAATGAATATTTATTAGTTAAAAGCAATAAAATCAATTATAGTGTGCATAATAACCACGTGGAAGACGTATGAGATACATATACATATTCCTGCTCACTTTTGTTCGTTACATTCCATAATCAGTAGGATCACATCATAAGTAATGTAAAACACGCGAATTTTTACCATTGCAAATATACTAAAATATAACTCGTATTAATAATGAAAGACATAGATTAGGTAACATAATGTAATGTTATAAATAATATCAACGGGGTTAGCTGTCACCAGCGTTAAGTTCACATCTCTTCTTGGCATTTCACATTGTCCACCTATCGAGTATAAGATTCCTACTTTTGTCTGAATATCTAAGGGGCGCAAAAATAATAAAATTAATATTATTAGTTAGGCCGTTTATCAAAATTCTCAGTGTAATTTAACGTTATAGTGTTACATGTGGTCAAGAGTATCATCAAAGATCACAGAATCCCAGCATCAGTTGCGTCCCTGCATCATGCTACAGCAAAAATCGTTCGTTTCGGCATCTATTGCAATAATAGTATATTTTAAATGGGTAAAAAAATTATCATAGGTGATAATGGAACAAACCAATTGCCAACGTAATCTAACAATGGTTAAAAACAACCCCAATTTTATTTGTGACTTTATGTCTAATTGTCGTCCAGGCACATTGTACTTAGAATTCCTCCAAGTTTTACAGTGTTGTTTAAATATTTCAATTTAAAAATTCAAAAGTGTGTTCAATAGTATAACATTGAAAAAGTTGTATTCGAAGAGAGATACAAACCTTGTGGTTATGTAGTGGAAAGTCACAAGAAATGAGGTTAGTAGTTATTTTCATTTCTACGTCTTAAAACTTTCTCTCTCAGAACTCTCAGAACTTTCATCGTTCTCATTTGCCGAAAGAGTATCTAGGGACGTTCCCGGATTAACGACCCTCAATTTCTGTCAATTTAAAACTTTTGGTGTAATTTCGAAAATTTCTAAAATTTAATCCCGTTAAAACATAACAATAAATAAGACTTCCATCGTCATCACATCACAGCGATTTCGCTTGTTATTGAGAATAGAGGGTAGAAAGAACGAAAAGAGTTTTTTGCTTCTTTTACCTCTAGCACCTTTATATTATTATGCTCTTGCAGAAGAAGTCTAACAACACATCTTTTTAGTCTTCTTCTGCAAGAGCATAATAATATAAAGGTGCTAGAGGTAAAAGAAGCAAAAAACTCTTTTCGTTCTTTCTACCCTCTAAAAACACATCTTTTTAGTCTTCTTCTGCACGCCGAAATTTTTATATGACGTTTCGGTTCTTCCAGGCAGATATAACAACATTTGATGGTTGTTATTAAGATCAAGAGAATTGTTAGTAAGAGCTTTTGTTCTAATTTCAACCGTGCAGAACACATCCACAGCCACACATCGTATAATTTTTCTAAACCTTCATATAAACTTAGTCGAGAGTAGATTGTTTACCGAGCCGCGGAATGTTTATGTTAACAGAAATTTAAAAGAAAATCCACAGGATATCGTACGAATGGTAAATTAAACATGTGCGTTTGCAAAGTATATGCAAATCTTATGTCAACATCTACGCGCGCAGTGACTTGAGAATTAAATTTGTTCCTGACTCGAGTATGGAGAACTTTACATCGAAATAAGTTTAAACTAGACATCCATTCATGTTAGCCACAGCCTGGTGATAATTTAAGACCAGTGAAGTACAGCGACGAATTAGTGGAAAGATTAGAAGACGACGTATATACTTAAACAAAATCATCTGTTAAATGAATCAAAACTTAGCAATTCTGGAATCCTTAACAGAAGAACGAACTATTACTGAAAAGTGCAAAATCCCAGACAAAATAGGGCAAGCAAACCACAACATCGAATTGGATTAAAAGCTTGGATGGGTATTTTGGAAAATCGTTTTATAGCACTATTTACGTATAAAAAAATTAAATGGATCAAAATACCTAATTCTTCTTTGCACATACAGATCAATCTTCTTAAATGAAATACATATTCCATTAAATCAAAAGCATTTATGGTGATAACAAGACGGCACCGTACGACTCACAATGCGGCAATTGTGAAGAATTACTTAAGTCAAAAATTTTCAAATCGTTGGATTAGAAATAGTTGAAGTCTGGATTATTTTTGCGGGGGGTCGTATTTTTCGTCAATTAAAACAAAATATCAAAGACTCTTGTTAGCACGTTGCACATGGTTGAAATCAGAAAAAAATCCTTCTGATAATGTCAGAAAACCCATTATGGCCTCTATAAGAAATAAGAAAGCTGATGGTTATCAAGAAAAAATTGAAACGTCACATAAAATGTCGATTACAGCATTAGATAGAAGACCGAAACTAACATTGAGAATGTTCTTCTCTGCAAAGCCAAATAAAGGTGCTATAAGTCCACATAAAGGTGTTACAAGTCCATTTTCTCTTCGAATTCATAACAAACACAAAATTTAAAAATGTTGACAAACCTAAACCTACCCTCTATCGCTAATAATAAGCGAAATTCCCAATGTGAGGGTCGAAAGTGAATCAACCTGTACGCATATGTATCGGCAAAGTCCAATTCTGACAAGGTTTTTCGCGTAAAAAATCACAAGTGTAAGGAATGAAAAATAAAAATTACTTGCCAATGTTTATTTGCTTATGCATTTCAACCTAATAATTTATCTTATCATAAAGAAAAACATCATCATCATTGTGGCCGTGACATCAAAACGTGCATATAACTAGAAATAGTAATCATGACGGACATTTTACATATCATATTTAGTTCTCCGGGCAATAAATATCAAAATAAATTTCAGAAAATATTTTCGCTTAACTTCAGATCGTACCCTTGTGCTCTAATATTGGAGTTATCTTTCTCTTTCTCAATATATAAATAAAAATAGGAGAAGTTTGATTCGTATATATGAATTTGTAGTGACATAGATGTTTTTCCAGTTTAGATTTTTGAAAAAGGGGGGGAGGTTCCAGAAAAAAGTAGTGACAGATGAAAACTATTGAAGATATCGTATAATAGTCCCTTTGAAACAGATAAAAAGTTGTATAAGGTCTTTTTTTAATATTTCTCATACTTCCGGCGGAATTAACGTAAATTGCGAAGCGTGGTATTGCATTTCTAGAGCTCGACTCCCCAATAGCGAACAATTCCGTACCTAAGAATAACCTTTACCCTAACACTATATCAGTCTGCACACCACCAAATTTTCAGTTTTTGAATATTCGGGGTACTTTTTCTAGTTACCTATTTTTTTCATTTCAAACATGCATTTTTAGACAACTTGCATTCACTGTATGAAAAACAGAAAGTCAATAAAGCGAAGTCGAATTATTATATATACATTATATTAACATGTTACTGCTGGTATGTGACTTAAAAGTTTAAACTTTAAACGTTTAGAACATTATACATTTATCACCAGTTTAGCACATTTGTATTTCAAATTCCGTATATGTATGTAACAATCTATCCATACAGAGAAAATACGAATAAAAGCAGTTATTCAATTAGGTATATTCATTTTGGCGTAAAATTAAATCAAGCCTCCATATTCTACGTGATTCGTTTTTCATTGCAATTTCAATTAATATCTCATTACTAATTCTATCGTTCCAGGCCATACCAGACAGGGATTAAAATGCAGAATATGCAAAATGAATGTTCATGTCGACTGTCAGGAAAAAGCCCCAAAATGCGAGACGAAAGCGCGCCTATTACGTCGTCAGAAGTCCACTTCCGAGATAGAAACCCGTATTCCAGATGCTTCGGCCGAAGAAGAAAGTAAGCAATTTTATGTTTCCGGCTTTAATGATCATTACCATTTTGTTTGAACATTTCCATTGCGCTATATAAAATAATAAAAAAGCCATCCAGTAAGAGAAAAAGATTTTAATCGTATTATGTTGTTATTAAGGTTTAGGCTTTGACGAGTCGTATTCAAGGATGCCAACTATGAATCGGCAATTGTCAGTGAAAAACGACCGTTTACCAAATCCCGCAGACTTGCCAATAGGTTCGTTTTATGATAATCGATTATGAGAATCGTGAATGATCTAGCTTCGTTTGTTTTAATGTTTATATCTATTTCTATTCGAAAGAAAGAAAAACAAGATAGTGTGGCTAACCTTTTCACTCTTTTGAAAATGCTTTTATCATCGATCCATCTAAAGCTTACGCTGTGAAGCTCTAACTTTTTGGTAATAGATTTTTTGTACCTAGAAATATACATTCAATCAATACCGTAGGTAGGATAGAGAGTAAAATTGGTAACTATTGGTATCGATCATTACGAAAATATAAATCCCCAAAGCCAATCTAGTAGTGTTTAATAAATAACGCGGCATCTTCAAACGAATTAACCACTTTCTTAATGAAGGTTTCGCCATTTTTTATCTTTTACATTAGTTCATCTTTCTAAGTTCAAACAAATATTATTTCTTTTAATAGAAGATGTAAATATTCGTCTTACTTTTAAAGAATTGGAACATGTAGTTATTATCGAAACGTCGAGTTATTTAATTTGCCCAAACAATAGAAGTTTTATGGTAATAGTATTTTAAACTTTTTATTAAGTAATTTTATAGAAAGAACCATTCAACTTGAGGAAGCTACATATTTCGAAATTTGTGCACTCCAAGTAAAAGTTGAAATTATTGGAAAGTTATGTTGAATTTCTGGAAAACATGCATATATTGCTTGTATTCGAAACGGAATGGAAGTAAACATTATTAAAACTTTATTCTGCGGGTTCCCCTGCGCTATGGATGCGATTCTGTAATGTTTGCAACAAAAAAAATGTTTCCATTCTTGTATTTTGTAACGACAAAATACAAAATAAACGTACAAAAGAAAGAAATGACTAAGAACCAACTTATTTTACTCAGTTTGAAGATTATTTCGAAAACTGAAAGATTTGTTTTCGTTCGTTCGCACTTAAGATTTCAAAATGGAAAGATCAAAATGTATCTAATCAACCCATTTGCCAAATTTCTTCTAAAAGCCTTTGTTTTTGAATCGCTCAATGTCTCAAATTAATTAGCAAATCGTACATCATAATTTTCATACATATTACCGCATGAATACGATATGTAGTTGGGTATATTTCCGTAATGATCGTATTTCATTGAGACCCGAAACGTTTTCCATAAACCAACGAATGTAGAGTCGACCGAAGTGGACCTCATATATCAAGTACTTAAGCAAGCTGGCGAAATATCGAACAGCAAATCACGTACTAACTTAGACATCGCACCGCCCGGTATAACAGTGGACAGGAGCACTTCCGGTTCGTTTCCGGGCAGTTCTGGAAGTTCCGGACAGAGTCTGAACAGACGAGGTCCGCCCCCAGTGCAACCTTCCAGAGCTCAGGGTTCCAGTCTGTGCGTTGTTAATCCCGCTCCTTGCTCTACCAGTTCAGGTTTGTCCCTGACCGCGCGAACTAATCAATCCTATGGAACAGTTAGCGTTAAATTTTTGGGATTCTTTTTACCCAACAACCCAAAAGTTAAGAAAGATAAGAATCCAGAAAAATTACAAAAGAAAGTATTAGGTGGGAAATTTTTGAGTAGCATCTAGTAAGTTACCTTTATCAGAAATACAATATTAAAAATCCAGTTCTTATTAGCGAAGATGTTAATTTGTATGTTAAAATACGTAATTATCTAGAGATAACACGGATTTGGCACAAGACCTTTCTTAGATACATACCTTTGCAAATTGCCTCTATTACGAAATGGATAGATGTAAATGGTGGTCAATAGTGGGTAACTTTCCGTTAAAGCTCTTTATTTTCATCAATATCAAAGTATTTAAAAAAATTCAAAACAAAATTTACACAATTTTCAACCAGATAAAATGGAAAACTGCCACTTAAAAAACACAAGAGGATTTGTAATTATGTTATTCAACAATATTTTGTCTAGTAGACTTAGTGACAAGCTACAAAAATAAAAAACAATAATAGTACAAACATTTACAGAAATAACAATAGTAACGTTTAGAAATATACAAATTTATCCAAATTAGTTAGCCACTATTGGTACTGCTTGTAGTACTTTTACTGCTGGTTAACACAGTTAACACAAAAACGATTAAAAACGCATTTTTTACAATCATATAAGCTCTTCTGAAATAAATAAGAAGGAAGTTGGAATAGTTTTTAGTTTCTGTTTAAGGCACACGTTAACAATCCAATATTGGTAATTTAAAAGTACATACGTGTACATAACTCACGTACCTGTATATTGAGCAAAACTCAACTGGTGGTCAAAACTGACGCCCAAATTTTTTATAGCAAAACTGAAAGCAGTGAAAACGCTGTTAACGGTATAGAAGGTGAATATTGGTGATAAAGTAATGCACTTGTCAATGTTAAAAGCAAGTCGATTGTTATTACACCAATCTACAAGTATGTCCAGTTTTTCTGCACATCGATCACTGCGCAGTATATCTTTACTATCTATATACTATCACCGGCGTATGCCAAAGAGTGAAAAAGAATATGGAAAAGAAACCAGCAAATAGTTGGAAGTAGGATTAGGCGATCCAAGATTCGACACTGAGGTGACAATGTTTGCGTGAGATTTATATCCCTTGTAGCAAACATAACTCGATCTTTACTTTCAGGTAGCTCTGGAACACAGATAAAAGTGGAGCAATTAATCCAGAATAACTGAATCTTTGAAGTAAAGTTGCTAGCGAAAACTCAATATGTTGTAATCAGACCTGTTTATATTTCCAGAGTTTTCAAATTAAAGGATCTAAAAATGATTCGATATAAAATGTGTACGCATATGCTCCCATAATTATTTGTAGCTCTATCTCATTCGAAGAATTTTGAAATTTTCGTTTTATCAAAAATTATTTTATCCATCTATGTTTGTCTTAGATTACACATCCAAAATTCACTTTATGAACAAAATTAAATAGCAACCTTTCTGATTCCAACATCCACACCAAAATGTTTGGTTACATGTCGACATTTTCAAGTATAGGTGTAGAATAGTACGATAAGGTACATGTTTACCATTATAGTTCAATTAGTTCATGTAAACAATCATGGTAAACATAGTAACCATTGCAACTTCCCGTACTTCGAAACAAAAATTGGTGAGATATAGCTTTTGACAAAACGAAGAAAGTATTACTTTTTTGCAGAGACTACACAGACTCGTGTTTATTCGTCTCATCGCTGCAAAAAGTAATAATTTCACCTGCCTTTGTCGTCTCTATTCATTAGGCATTAAAAACTGTTCAATATTGATTTAACTCTAGTCCGAAAATAGGAACATTTAGTTAGATCCCACGCATTAAATGTCTCAATCGACGTTTATCCCCGAGGAACTCATTTCCTTTCAAAAGGGTCTCATATCTCATGATCCAACTTCTGAGTACTCCAAATGTTACTATTTTATAATAATATCAATCTGAAAAAAGGCACTCGTACTCATACAGACGCCATTAATGAGTCGGAAGCCATCAACACTACTTCGGCTAGTTTATGGAACACATTTAGACACTTTCAAGTAAAGTAAGCGATTTATTATCAAATTTGATGAGCGACTAAATTTAATCGATAATTGCATAAAATAAGAAGCTATGCTGTGGAGGAGATATCTTCGGCAGCACATTTTGATTTGATGGTCTCTAAAGTATTTGCTCATACATTGTAAAAGGTAAACATTGATATCTAATTCTTCGCACCTGCCGGATTACTCTTCTTAAAAATATTCGTGCTATCTTCCAATATCTACAGGAAATTCAGAGTTTTTTCTAGTATAAAGGCAATGCTCGTAGTTCAACAAATACGCACGCACAGTTCCTAACCAGAAGAGAGGAGACCCCATCATCACCAGCCGTCAATTTATTCTTAAGCTTTTGAAGTAAATACGATAGTTAGATGTGACACTTGGAAATGAAAATGTAAGAAGAAAGTGGATAACTCTCTATCTGTCAGTTGCTTTATTTGCGTTATCGAAGTTTTTATGTGTGTGTTAATATAAGTGAAGAAATGGAATAAACTAGAAACCATTTTTGAACCAAAATTTATTATGATTTCGAAAGAGGTTTAGATACATCTTTTCATGAAAGAGTTTGGCTAGAGTTTGCCGATGGTATAAAGCCTTTGATCGCCAAAAATATTGCTATTGTTAAGAAAATAATTCAAGAGGATAACAGAGCCGTATGCCATAACAAAGCACCAACTCAGGATTAAACCTTGAGGAAGGAGAGAATAGTTAAATGTATTTTTGCTGAAGCGAATTACTTTTTTATTCTCAATAATATCAACTTACCCCTTGAATACCTGCATACGTGAAACCATTCTCGTTATCCTACGTGTCTTATGTTGTTTAAATCGTCGCTTGAATCCGGAATCCTGGATGCATTATTTTAAATCTGGACTTCAATTCTCACTAAATTGTAGTATTAAGAAGGACATAAAAGGTGTTTCAATCTTCTGGAATCATAGAATTGCGTCTATTATGAAAATAGTAGAAAATTAAGACATTCCAAATAATCAACATAAACGTAATAGAATATTTCCGTATATAAGACGATAGATAAAGCACCTACATAGTTATTTCCATGCTTAAATATGCAATCGGTTTCATATGAAGTGTGTGTAGGCTTGGTTGCAATTTGAGTAATTCTGAAAAGCCGCTGCATGTAATTAATGTCGAATATTAATTATTAGTGCCGTTTAAACGAACGTTAAAAAAATGTAATTTCGCCGCAGGAATTTGAATTTTGGATTGAATTCTAAAAAATGTAAAATATAATTCACTGTGAAAATGTAATCAGGTTTCATAGCAAGCTGTAGAAAAAATTTTAAGTCGTTTTCGATTAAAACAAAAATAAAGTTGAAAAAGAAATATCGAGACAAAAATCAGTAAAAAGTGTGATAAGCTATTACATGACACCATTTATTTATTATTTCGCTGTATTATTAGTTTCCGATATACCGAACTCATATGTTCTTTATCAGTTGATCATAAAACAAAGACATACGATGGACGTATGGCGAAAACTAATAATGCAGTGAGGTACCGTAAAAGTTTATATCTGACGTCTTTGTGTAATAATTCATATGTCTAATTAGAGTTAATAGCGAGTTTAAATTAACCTGTTAATTCAAAATTTCGAACCGAAATAAAAAAGAATTTGGTAATAAATATTATTTTACCTCCAACCATTTCCACAACAGGCGCAATCTACAATTCCAGAAGGTTGACATTGTATAGCTTTATAATAATAGAAGTAATAGCGAATCTATATAGGCAACTAAGTCCACTGATACGTTATGTATGTACGTCAAAAACAATATTCTGCGAGAAATCAATTAAAACTCCTGCTCTTTTGAACCTTCGAGTAACAAGTAGATCCCTATCACATTGTATAACGTTATAGTTAAGCAAGAAATAACCTTAATTATGCTGCATAGTGAAACATAGAATATCGTAATTAGATGAAAAAAAAGATGTAGAGAACATATGGGTCTTGTTCCGTAATCCTCTTATATTTGATAATAAATATGGAAGGAATCTACCGGCATAACTCAATTTTCCATTCATTATTTCGCAAATGTAGGTTGACTTCATAATTAGAAATAAGAACTAAATCAGAAGATCATTTACTATTACTATTATGAGTTATGAGTTGCTACTGGATTAAGGCAATGATTTATTACATCACAACAGCATTGTCAACGGCTTTTAGATTATGTAACGTTTTGGTTACATAACATTATATGTTTCTTTGTGAACATCAGAAAAGTTGCTCTTGTATGTAAAAATATCCAAAGTCCCTAACTTACTCCCTGCTTTAGATAATAATCGATTCGTGTAATGTTATGCATAATATATATTATTGTTAGTATTAGTTTCTACTACATTTCTTGTTTCATTTATTCTGATACAATACATTGCTTTTTGAGTGTACTTTGTGTCTTGTTTGGGACTGCGTACTCCTGAAACACTATGTATAACTGGAAATATATATACGATCTTAAGTAGATTTAAACAGCAAACAACTGTTATTTAAGACTTTCTTCTGTATTAATACAAATATGCCCATCATACAGGAATTACATTTAAGCGCATGCTGTGAGTGAATGCTGCAAAATGTGCGAGTGACTCTCTTCAGGACCGATGGGTTTGACCTCCATGATGAGGCATCTCAGAAGGAACTTCAGACCCACATAATCCCCTTAAAAACAACAAAGCTCCTAGGTATGACGGTATTACGAATACAGCCTTAAAAAGTCCTGTTTCTCGTCCTCGAAGTTCGATATTTTCCCATCATCTGGACACGTGCGGTCGTTTTGACCATACCCAAACCTGAGAAGGATTCGGCCCTTTCTCAGGATTATTGTTCCAGTCTTCTTTTGTGCAAGATCGCCCAAGCAATAATTCTAACCCGATTTCGCAACGAAATATCTGCCCTGGATCTCTTGCCGGACGAGCTTCATCTGACAGAACATATCAAGAACGCGTTTGAACGAATGGAAATCGTGGATGCGGCATTTTTGTATGTCTTTCGGCCATTTCATTTCATACGGCATAGTGGCTTTCTGTACAAAATAAGTACGTTCGGGTTTAGCTGAAGCTTTGTTGCCTTGACGGCTTCGTACCTATCGTTACAAACTTTCCCAATCAGTTCCGGTTCAGAAGTTTCATCTAAATGATCCCTCTTATCCGGCGTTCCCCAATGGTCATTATTAGGGCTGGAGCTATTCCTTGTTTACACCCCAGATGTGCCCCGTACTTCGACCATAAAGCTCTCTATGTTTCCTCATGACACCGCAATCTGTACATCGTGCGGGGACGAAGGCCTTCTGCATAGACGATTCCAAAGATCGCTGCGGTATGAAAACTGAGGCTCAACGGAGACAAGAGTGTTGCTGTCAGGATCGCCCATCAACGCAGGTCTGCATACGATGTGTTGACGATTGACGGAGTGAGAATTCACTAAAAGAGACCAGAGTCTCGCTTAGAACCTCCGCATTAGTTAAGTCTACCTCACATATCTGCGAGCCAAAAACATGTTAACAGCCCTTCTATCCAAAAAAAGGTCTTTGAACCTAAATACTAAATTGTTGGTTTACACTTCCCACCTAGTTCCATTTAAGCGCTTTGACTTGGTCGACCTCCGCGTTATCTCGACTAGCTTGAAGTCCTCCAAACCAAAATGCTTAGAATGATTACGTTACCATCTTGGTACATTCGAAATTCTCAACTTCGTAATGACATCCATTCCTAGCATCGTTGAATACCTGCGCGATATCTCCAGAAGAATGTTGAACCAGGCGGGAAACTCGATGAATGCGTTCTTGATCGTCTCCCTGCCAGGAGCCGAATGGTTCGGGTGTGTGATTGCATTATACTTCAAGATCAGTCAAATCAGCACTTCTCAGACGGTATGGTAAGCCTTTCTTCCTCTTCAATCCCATATAAAACAACATCCGACCGCAGAGCATCCTTATGCATACAAGTGATTAATGAACTTATAGGCTTGTACGTAGCTCTAGTATAAGGAGACTGATCCTTAAAAGTGCAACAGCCTGTATATCCCACAGCACCAAGTTGTGAAGAAACTTCCGATAAGAAGTAACTTTTACATTTAAACATTTTAACATTGGAAATTATATAGATCGAGAATTATGTATAAAAAATTTAAAGTTAATGAATTTTAAAAGGAGCTACCAGAGCTAATATCACATATATCAGATTCTAAACCATTATATGCCACAAAGAATTGTCGCTGTTGAAGGTACGATTGAAACAATCTGACAAGCGTTCCACTAGAACCAAGACTCCTCAGTTTATGCAAGAGGGCTTTGTAAATAACGTCGACCTGGCCATAATTATCAACTTCCATGGCGTACTGAACAAAAGTACACAAGTTGGTAACGGTCGATTTCTTATCCGCACACCCATGCTGCTCCGTAGCTATAAAGATGCCGAATTCAGGATACAATGATCTATACAGCGCAGATTCGAAAATTTTTGCTATACTGGACAAAATTGAAATTGGACGATAATTTGATATATCAGATATATCGCCATTTTTAAATACCGGACAGACTAGCCAGTTTCCATACCTCGGGAAATGTAGATGTACGTAAAATTAAGTTAAAAATTGTTAACAACGGTTTTACAAGCACCACAGAACTATCCCCGAGTAAGAAACTTGGCACCTGATGTTGATTTATTTTTAAGATTTTTAATAGCAGATAAAACATCAGACTCGGAGAAGACACTGACTTGTAATGACAGGTGTGTCAGACGAATCCATATCATCAACAGTAGCAGCTGTAGAGTCCCGATGTACACCGAGAACGTGTTGTGAAAATGCGCTTACTATAGAATTTGGATTATCGAAATGCTGGTTTTGTTAAAAGGAGAACAAACTTTCAATCCTTCCTCTTTTGTTTTACAAATGGCAGCATTCTGTCTAATCAGAGAGAAGGCAAACTTTTACGCAACATTTGCTTTCTTATAATTAAATTTTCTCGAAAAGAAATGTTATAAAATAAAAAATGAATCACCCCATATAATAATCTCTGAATTGATAGATAGAAATACGAAAATATAATCTCTACTTTTTTGAAAATATTAGCAATGTAGGGCCATTGTTCACTTTTACATGTGCCCAAATTAACAATGTGAAAACCAAAAGTTTGTGCCTACTAGTTTTCCTTATTGAAGATTATTCTAAATTCTTAACTAGACCTAATACCTTTTCGATTTAAAATTAAGAAATTAAGATCAAAAATTTAGAATATTGCATTTCACTTTTTTCGTATACAACGATGAAATAATGAAATAATTCACGTATTCCGGAATGGGGCCGTGTCATCGATCGAAAACTCGTTTCGCCCACAATCATATGGGGTCTCTTCAGGAGAAGCAAAGGTGGTAGGCTACAGTTAACACGGTAACTCAACGCGTAAACCATGCCAGAAGCGAAACTAATTAAACGAGAAGCAATTGATCAGGATAACTCAATCAGGATAACAGGATAACAATCTCAGTTGATTTTCGCCCCTGGCATGGTTCACACGTTGAGCAACCGAGCAAACTGTGGCCTACTACCTTTGCTTCTCCTGAAGAAACCCCATATGACTGTGGGTAAAACGGCGAGACTACAATCACCTACTATGACACGGTACAAACTCGGAACACATTTAATTTTAACTAACTCTGGCCGTAGCAGGCTACGTTATTATTTTAAATTATTATTTTATATGAAATAATAATTTTGTATATTCCCGGAAGTCATGGTAATGTTCGAAACTTTTACATAATCCGCAGCAACAAACTGTTTAGTTGTATGTAAACCGTTCTTTGAAAATGAATATGAAACAATGTTAACCGTTCCATAGACGCAATCCCTTGTATGAAATATTTTATTTCTCAAAACATTCTTTCAAACGTTTTCGCTTATAATAATATTTTTGGTTTTTTAATATTATTGATTCTCAGTACAAGTAATATATTTTTATTTGCATGTTTTCTATAATTTTATCCCATAATCAAGACTCGATCATGCTCCCTTATATCATATCTCTTCACGCTATCCCTTTCTTTATATCTGGGGGCCGTAGTTCGTGAAAAGTTATCTTTGCATCTGTTCACTTTTTTACAAAATAACTCCATATATATTATAACGTAGGTAGTGGTTGATGTAAGAACTAATTGGTAAGTACTTGTATTTTGTGATATAGTTGCTGTATCTTTTTGGAAAAAGCTTACGCACTAATTGTCATCAGTCACCACGAGTGTTTCCTCAATCATCCGTTTTGTTTTGTGTTTTTTTTTTTTTTTTCTTTATTAACACAGAGAAACATTAATTAAGCTACATTCATTTGTCGTACGAAGATACTTAAAGTACCCGATTCCATTTAAAACGTAAACTTTGAAATATCCGAGGAGGAAAATATTCCTTTCGGTAATCCAAATCACTGCATGTAGGGTGTAGTAAATGAAAATTTGAACTATTTGGTGAGTGAGTCGATTCCAAGCGCTACTTCCCATTACATGAAACTTTTCCGTTTTCTGAAACTCGCAGTGAAGTTAGTTTGTTCACAACTAAGTCGTCGACTGACAAGTTCGAGGCTAAAGTTCGTAAGGTTTAATTTTTGATTCAATGGTCCTAGGAATCGCAGAGAAAGTAGTTTTCAGTTCAGGCGATCGTTTTTTTTTCTTTTTAAGTAATCCTCAGTTGAAAATTGGTTACTCTAGAAACGTCATATAAAATTAATAAGTCAATGATTAATTTAGCAGTAATACCTAGTATACGTTACGATAATACCGCAGTGAAATAGATGTAATGTTAAATGTATCTTATGAAAAGACTTTTATTACTTAATGAAAAAATCAGCATACCCGAAAGGTAATCTAGAGAAAACATTTTCGGATAAAAAATATCTAGAGAGTCTTATATAACGTAAAATTATAAGTATTCATTTTTCGCTTTATGCGATATAAATTTGTTTTTTTTATACGATGTCCTATAAAATGACATTTTTAGTTGCCTCTCTGTATTCACGTCAACGTTGTTCGGCGTTCTAACAGTTTACAATGTAAATATAACTAACGCCTAATACCTTAAAACTAATCTAACCTAGCAACTGATTCATTATTATTATTTTTTATTTATATTTTTTTAATGGAACTGCCCTTATATTTCTTAGGCATTTGGGCGAAAGCAACCTATATTTTTTTATAAATACTTCACTATGCTTGAAATGCATTTCCTTTAATAAATTAAATATGTAGTATAAGTCCATTATTGTGAGTGCTGCAATGAAATGCTACAAATTTTGTTTCTCTAAAGATGGTCATCCTAAATAATGTCTATAATTCACACAATTTTTTTCTAAATTGCTTAAGCAAGTATTATCTTCCGCTCACGCACAGGATGGGTAAATTCTCCACCTCGGGCGTGGAAGATAATTCCTTTCCTAAGTATTTTTAAGAAAAATATTCGGAGACAGGTTCTGCATAACATAATGTTATGTCCAAGCATACAGAACATTGAGTTTCTTCAATATTTATTATGCCCGCTAGCTGAAATAACAGATAATTTAAAATTTTTGTGAAATCTCATGCAAAACACTAAAGCAGTGACTCAAATATTGTTCGATTGTGTATTGGAGTTTTCGCAATAAGTCGAAGAATGTTTTATATCAAGGTGACCATCGATATCGCTCTCGAATTTGGTTCCCGTTATTTCAATTTTTGTTCAATATAATACATATATTTTCGGAAATTTAATAAAGAAACACTGCTAATTTTTTTTATATAAACATTTCCATAAAATGAGTTCTTCTGTAGTAAATTAAATTTGAAACTATATAAATAAGTTTAAATACCTAGAGTGCACTATAAACATTAGTTTCGGTAAAGATATTCGACAAAGTAAATGTGTTATTGTAATCTTTTTTGGTACCTACAATTCCCGCGTCTACTTGTATTTTCTAAAGCAATACGTAACGTAGACATTACATAAAATACTACCCCAGAAATGTTGGTAAATATTCAACAAAATTAAATTTAGAGATTAGGGCCGTGCCGTGTTATAGTTTATTGGACAATGTTTTATGAATACGTAGTGACTTATCCAATCACAAGTTAATGTCTAATCCAGTTCTCGATATTGTATGTACATTACTCTATTATTAGCAGTATGAACTGAAAACTGCCAATCTTTCGCTGATTCATAAGATTTCAACAATTATAAAAAATAAACTCGGTAAAATAATAGTATTAAACCAAAAGATGGAAAAAACGCACAACAAAGACAGACTCTCCCAAATCATATATTGCCGTGTGTTGAATTCAGATCGTAGACACGCTCAGGGACCAAGCACGTCGGACAGTTCGATGAGGAGAAGACTGTTTGCCGGTATGAAAAGTTTGACTGGATTTGGATCCAGGTCGCGCCAAGGATCGCCTGGACACCGCTCCATCTCTCTGCCCGAAAGTACGCGATCCTATTGCTCTCTCTCTCTCTTTCTCTGCTCAGCCTACTGCTTTTTCTTCTATTCTTCTTGCTGTTTCTTATTTTTTACTACTAACTGTGTGTGTACGTTTGCCGCGCTTTCTCATCGCCATTCCCTGCCTAACCTATCGAGCCGCTGAGACCTGTTTTTGCAATCTGGCAAGCCGCAACACCTTTGGGAATGCGACACTAAACTTAATGTACCTACCGTTTGCACTTTTCCGCCAAATTCGGTTGAGTTTGTCGAGTTACTGAACCTAGCTGAACGAGTTGATGACATATCACACTTTTGACGACATGAAACTATGATTACAAGTAGAAACTGCGAGATATTCAGTTTTCAGGGTTAAATGCGTTTTCATTCGTTCTCGTAAATGTATAATTCAGAGATGTGGTAAATAAAACGACAAAATAAATACGGAACATCCATAGCCTGAAATTATAATCTTCAACACGATGTGCTGTGCCCTTAGATATACTAAAACTTAAAGTAAGAGATCTTGATCGTCTCATTTACGGTACTGTTTCTTTCCATAGTTTATACATTCCACTTATTTTCTTTTTCCTATCATCTAATATACTTTTTCGCGAAGAGCATAAGCATTCTAAGAATCCATTAAGAATCGATTCCAGTAAAGCACAGCAAACACATCACACAAGTCCAACCTTTGAGCGCCAAATTTAATAATGCTCCAAATGGAATTCACAATTTTGAATTTCCCCCTGCCACGCCTTCCGGCCAAGAGATGGGCGGGGGGAGGAGAAGTCAAGTATCTTATCCCTTACAGATCCGCAATTATCTACCGTTCTGAAGTCTGTCTTATGCGTCCTTCTGGTGTTGATAACGAAGTAGGACAAGCAACCGCCCTGTCGGCGGCGGTCGTAGGTCGCAGGGAATAAATTCAGGCTCCCGCGGCAGGAGCCACATATACAGGAAAGCACCACACTTGGAATCACGAATGTCCAACGTAGACCTTGGTCGTGGGAACCGAGGTGCGTCGCCAGAAAAGACGCTCGGGAATTCCCGACTTAATGACAGATCTACTCTCTAGTAAGAAGTAGTCCGGGAACGTTCGAACAAAAGAAAAGAAAGGAAAAGAAAAAAAAAGAAAAAGTAGATTAAAAGTAGATTTAGTTGTTTTACGGTTTTGTTTTTATGTATATATATCCAACTTGTATGGGATTTCCTATATTACCGATTCGTCTACCCGACAAAATCTTGTTGGTTTACACAAAGTATAAAATACTTACAGTAGGGTCGTTTGTAGATAATAGTGAATTATTTACACAAATAAATCAAAAGTTAATAAAAAAAAGAAATAAAAATGCACTAGTAATCTTGTTTTAACCTGTCCAATTAAAATGATTTTAAGAATAATAAGACAAGTTTAGTTCTATCCACGAACCCTACGGTAATCTGTGAAATTTTAAGAATATTCCAAATTTATATTTAACAAAAAAAAGGCAACAGTATAACTTGAAATATTAAAAAAAGAAATAATAGAATATTTAAGTGAAATGTTGACTACAATTTAAAAAAAAAAAGTAATACCTACATGGGTTGTATTTTTGACACCCCTTGGGTCGGAACCAATGTTGCGGATTTACTTATCTGTTCGTCGTATTGAGTAGAAAGGTCACTTAGGGTAGCTGGATACTCTAGCGGGGTATAGTCTCGGCCACCACTACCACAAGGCTCTACCAAATCGACGACAGACGCACTCCGAAATCGGTACTTGTATATTATTTGGCCTCCAAGAGAACTTTAATACTGGACTTGGATAAAATATGCCCTCCAAGAGAACTCTAGGACAAAGAAATTAACCTTAAGACGAAAATGTTCACAAAGAAAGGAAACGGTCATGTACATACCTAATAGTGGATTATAGTTCTCACGCACGGAAAGATGAAGATTTCACCACGTTGGATCAAACGCCGAAGTTCGATACGCTAAGCCGTATAAATTTACATCTTGCAATACACTGTGTTCGAAACTATATTTTCGTAACTGAGAAAACTATGTACCTTCTTTAGGTGAATTTATAGCCGCCAAAATAAGCGAAAAGCCTCCCTCTAGGCAAAATTAACTTCTACACCAGAGTAACCTTCGGGACACACCCAACTCTTAAGAAGGCTTAACGGAAAGAGAGCTTCAAAACTGTTAATCCTCACATTCTAGAATAAATTAGTTTTTGTGATAAAACATTACTCAAGCGAACCAATTGGAAAAACTATCGAAAATTGTTTAATATACGTCCCGTTACGACCTTTATTGAGCAAAACGAATAGTAGATTGCGAAAAATTATTTCCTTAAGAAATTTTAGTAAAGAATAGATAAACGGAGACAAAGACATTTATGGAGAATCTTCCCGAGAATTATCGAAGCTGTAAATAAGTTAAGAGCAACAATATCCGATAAATAAAAACTTGCCTAACTACGGATCATTTTATCAGCGCATCGGAAGAAAAGTTCTTAAGGTAATCGTAATACAGGATGGCTACAAAAATTGCGCGTAACACCCTACTTGTCGAGTGAAGAATTTTGCATAAACAACACATCTTAAAACAAATTTTTAGGTATCATTACATTTTTCCAGGAAATAGTAACTAGTATCGCCACATTGAAGATAAGTCATGACGTTTTCTTACGATATTTACGCAGTACTCCACATTTTTTACACAGTTTTGGCCTCTTATTTTTTTTTGCAAATTTAAAATATTCAGAAGATTATAAAAAATATTTAGCAAATTATCTGTATTTAAGTTATGAAAGTTTTTCAGCATCAATTTCAGAAAATGAAAAATAATTTCGAATAAGTTTAATTTCAACCAACTGTTCCGAATTAATCAAATAATTTGTGAGGTGCGGAGTGTGGCGATACTTTAACGTTAAAAAAACTGTCTAACATAACGGATAAGTGGAGTTATAGTAACTGTGAACCCCCTTCTCGCTGTGATATAATAGCCATGTCAACCGTACCACAATACTCATATGCCTAGTAATTAGAAGTCTGTATGTTACCAAATATAGTTTCTTTTTTATTTTCCTTTATAAGCGCTAGTAGTTCATACCTGTTCCTAATTCTCCAGTCATTGAAGTTTCTCGAAATTGAATAAAGCTTAATTAAGAAAATTTGAATTTATTGCCATCGCCGTATTTCACGAGGATAAAGGCAATGTTCCTGAAAAATATTTCATAACACTGTCAAAATTAACATTAGTCGCCAAAAGTAATCGATCGAAAAACGAATTTAAACCTGAAAGCGACTATACATAAATATTTGAATATTCATCTACTATCCGCAGTAATTAATAATTTTATAAATTTTCCTCTTAATTCCTAAGCTATCTTCACCCCAGATGAAAACAATTTACGAAGCAAAATTAATTGAGAACAGCAAAACTTCGTCAGCAAAAGCTTTGTGAATGCTTATTATCGTTTCTTTATCGCCTTAAGAAATTGACATGTCGTAAACGTAGCCTCTCTGCGTTTACTTAAAACGTCATGCATAATTCAAAATCTTGAAGTTCAGAACGAGAAGAGAGCCTAAAATCTCAACCGCTTCTCAGACTATATTCGATACATGCAGACGCTAGTTTCGGAAACTCGACAACTGAAAGTCGCTTTTGCAAGTATTAAATGCATAATGTCGACCCGATACCACGAAGTATATGTAAATCCAATCTCCTGCTCCATGAACCTTCTGTCTCCCCCGATAGGAAAAGCTAATACGCTCTCCCTCTCCTACGAAAGCACAACTTTTGTTTTCGAAACGCTAACCACGTTCCGCAAGCGCTATATTCACGTTTTATGACATAGGAATATCAAACGCTTTTCCTAACCAGCGGGAAGGTTTTAATCCAGCGCAGCGTTGTCGGCTTTATTGGGAATATACTGGGCGCTCCTGATTTTTTCTCGTAAACAATGTTCTTGTTGTCCCTGAAGTAAAAAATATGCAATGAAGAATGTTTCGATAAAAGCAATTTAGTTTTCAATCCCAGAGATGTCGGATTTGTAAAATTCTATTGCCAGTACGTACTTGTTGGTTATACGTAGTATAAGCAAAGTGGTGCTTACTTCAAGAATCGCTGTAAAACAATTGTACACATTTT
The DNA here is from genome assembly GCA_902654985.2 of Oryctes borbonicus. Lineage (NCBI taxonomy): Eukaryota > Metazoa > Arthropoda > Insecta > Coleoptera > Scarabaeidae > Oryctes > Oryctes borbonicus. The sequence continues at coordinate 9,335,140 of LR736858.1, forward strand.
AAAAAACAAGTTTAGAATTTCGATGTAATCATCCTATCATTACGTCATAAATTGATCAGAATAGTAATGATTGTAAATATCCTTGTGCATACAGTACACCGAGAAAAACTAATGTCTTCAGTCAACTACCTAGTGTATGTCAAATCGTTTGTAGTTGGGTGAACTGATTTTTGGTTATATAAAATACCAGCAGTATTCTTACCGAACATTGCAAAAATGTCAAAATAATTGAGTTGTTCCCAGCAAAATAGCTTTTTATTTCAACAATGTGAGTGTTAACTCTTTCTAATATTCACTACGCGTTTAACACTTCCTTGAAACAATAACATTGTTGATTAGAAACAAAACATATTATTTGACATTTTTGAGATGTTCTATAAACAAGTAAGATTCATTGCTAATAGGTGACTAAAACTTGTAGTTCGTTAAATGCATTTTGCATTGGTTCAACCATTTTTTTTTGTCAGTGTACACTGGAAGACGAATCGTTAATGCACAGTATACAAAATGCAAAAGAAATTATTTAGTCACCATTACAGGTTTTGTTATATTTTGCTCGCTGACCCTGAGACATATCATGCGATTGACGCATTAATCATTGCAATTTACTTTCAGCACGCTAATGTGTGCGTTTCCAATTATTTTGAGACTGGAAATTTAATATAATTTATGCAACACAAATTATTTTAGCACTAATGAAAATCTGTCTGAAAAATAATTAATGTGGGGGCTGCAAATAACGACCAGGCAAATTAAATTAGGGAAAAGAAATATATATATCAGGAAATCAATGTTTTTGAATAGTGTATTATAAAATTGTTGTTTCATAAATAGAGATGGCCAAGGCAGGTGAATTTATTACCTTTTTGCAGCGACTAGACAGACTCGTGTCTATTCGTCTCATAAGAAAGCGTTCGTGTTGCCTACTGGTTTCCCGGAGAATCGACAAAACACGAGTCTGTCTAGACGCTTCAAAAACGCAATAATTTCACCTGCCTTTGTCATCTCTATTCATAAATCTTCTTTTAAAATATACAGAAAATGTTATTTTCGTAAATATCGTCAATGTAAAACACTGTATTTTCTCCAATTTAAACTAGAGAATAAATCCTGATTCTAGTTTAATAGACTATGTGGCTCCAGTATTATCAAAATAAGTAATGATGACAACCTTGAGCATAGTGTAGCGTCTTACACAAATATCAGGAAAAGAACGACGACTTCCACAGAATCGCGCCATCCTTTTACATTACACTAATTAACCCGGTTTGTAACCACTAAAACTAGAGTTGTAACGTTTCATGTATTTACGAAGTCTTGTAACTTGGATTAGATTCCCAGGTACGTGAACCACTTGATAACATTTCTTTTTAGGAAGTATAGTGTAATATAAAGAAATAGAACTGCCCTAAGGGAGAGAAGTTCCTGAATGCTGCACCACATATTGCTCTCATTTTTACAAATTATTTAAATCAAAACCAGTAATTGAACAATGAAGCGAAAAATTATTCGTTGCTTCAATTTTAAGTGAAAGTTAAAAGTTAGAAAATTTAAAATAATTAAAAAATTCTTGCATTAACTTATCTCTTTGTCGTTGGGAGCAACTAAGATATTGTTTGTGATAGAAAACACAGGATACCCTAATCTTATATTTCCCCGCCAAAATAACGCTGTTAAGCTGTAAATTCCCTTTTTCCGATACCATTGTGAACTGCTAATTGTTAAACCGTATTCATAACATACTCAATGTGGATTTAATTTTAGTTTTCTTGTTCTTGTTCCCGTGCAAGTTTCTTTTATACTCGATCGCTCCCTTATACAGCGTTTTCACCTACCGACATACCGATATTTTACTACTTTTAGTACTATTCGCTCCGTTTTTTTATGCATTTCGCAGTAGACATTGAAATAAATGCAAATCGAGAGATGGAGCGAACGGGTATAAATAGCTTTTGGTCTTGGTGAACTAATTTGAAGCGCTGCGTTATATTTTGATTGTCATTAACTAAGCTTTTAAAAAGGTTGTTTTTTTTTATAGTTTTGGGATTGAGACAAAATGCAAGTCAAATCAGTATCACATGTTTTGTTATATACTTAAACTAAATAACATAATACTTGCCTTTACTGGTTAAGATTGATTAATTCTTCCTCTTCTTAAGTTGCTATTCAATGTCTGACGCGATAGGTTTGCTCGTACCTTGCGTCGCATTTCTTCGTGTCGTTGGTTCTTATTTTAGATTTCAGTGTAGTTTTGAAATTGCTGAACTGTTCTATGAATATAGATGTTCATCAACATATCGACAACTCGTTTTGAATACGCTTAACCATGACAAAACTTTAGCAGTATCTCATTTCGAGCTCAACGACGTTTTCCTAACAAAATCTATCTATGTAAATTAGATATGAATTCTTGCTTTATTTAGAAACTAAAAAAGCGTAACAAAGCAACTTATATAGTGATTTGTTTCAGTAAGAAATTTCATAGTTCTTTTCATTTAATGTATAGGAATAAGAAATGTTTCAGCTTTATACACTTCAAAACAAGCCAAGCGATTCTGTAATGTTCATACTTCTGTTTCTAAGGTCAACATATAGGTGGTCTGTTTACAAACTTCCTACGTAAGCTTAATATAATATTTATGTGCAATATGCCCGTACTAACTTACCAAAGTCTAATAGAGTTAGCAAACAAGGTGTATTGTTTGAATAAGCATTCGCAATATTGCAGCATATATCTCTAGAGGAAACTAGTGGCAAGATTGAAATGTTTTTTGCGCTTTTTTGCTTTACCCAGCTTGCTACGAGATATATATATATATATATAGGGCGAGCCGAAGAGTTACGGGCCAAATTCGAGAAATGTAAACAAAAAACTCATATGCTGTTATCCGATTTTCATTTGTTTTTAAATTATAACGTCATTCAAAAATTTTAACTAGCTTTCTTATAAGTAGTCAAAATTTTCGCCTGTTTTCGAGTTAATACGTCTTAAACAAAATAAAGATATCCTTGCATTGACTGTCCAAGTAATATAATAATATTTTCGCTTCTTATCACATATGACATATCGGCTACCTACTGTTTATGTGGCTGGTTCAAAAAAAGTTTACAATGTAAAAGTTAATACTCGTGATGTACTAATTCGACGCATTACAACCACTGCAGCCGATATTAAAGAAGGATATGACGCTATCAGGAGAGCAACAGACGTTCTTCGGAGACGAAGCATAGAATGTTTAGAAGTCAATGACAGTATCCTTTAACATTTGTTGAAGAACGCTATGATTAAAAAAATTTTAATACATGAAAATTTATTGTAACGGCGCTATAACTTGAATGAAATCAAATGAAAATCGGATCAGAACTTATGAGCTTCTTTTACATTATCGCGTGTACAGTACATTCCTGGCTTTCGAATCGTTCCTTCCGACTCACCCTGTATTTATAATAAAACAGGTGATATTGAGCCTAACTGCCTTTGATCGCTAACATTCACAAAAAAAGAAGCGCATTTACGAGATGAACTCTAATAAGAATAATGAAATTTCAGAACGCAATTCGCAAGATGGTTCGGGAAATAGACCTTTCGGTCAGCCCCTATGTCTAGGACCCTCCTTAGAGAATGGAGGCGATGTCGAGAATTCGTTGCCACCTACCCCGCCTTCACCGTCGCCTTCCAAGGCGAAATTAAACCTCCAGTATAAAAAGAACGCAAAACAAAAGAAATAATATGTACATATACGACATAATTGATGAAATGATACGCTCTCTAGGAAATATTCTTTTAAATATAAATTCTCTACGAACGTCATGCCAATATCACTATTGTGTTATTATATATATAAGAACCCAAAAATCCGTAATTTTAGAAACGAATAAAAGTTATATTTTTACGAATACAAGATTGTTTTTATAATTTATTCTGTTTCCTCGAACGCAGCCTTCGATTGAGATTTTGTAGTGGAAGAAACTTGTTTGAAGTTTCTATTTTTTAAACAGAATCAGCAAAGATATTTTTATAGAAAGAAGATTTTAAAAATGTTTATTAGAATTGACCAATCTGACGATTATATGACAATTATGTGACCTTCAATCATTTTGCGTAAGTACTTACTATCTAATTCCACCAAATCATGCGGTTATAGGAACAGACAACCTGAATTACGTATTCGTACATTTCAAAATGGCTAATTCCAAGTAATTTGACATAGAAAATTTGGCAATACTCAATTTGACAGACTTAAATACTTGCTAGTTCTAACCTGTTTCAGCGTTTAGGCCTCTTGTAGAAACTTATAGGATGATAATTTATCAAAAAAAGAGCAGTAACAATAATACAGTCATGTCTGTCTTAGAAACGTTCTTACACAAAAATTTATTAGAGATGATATAGAGACTTCCATATTGCCAATCCCAAACAATTTTAACATTAAGAAATGAAATTCAATCTAGTTATCAACATAAAATAGAACTACAAACATATTTTCTTCCTAAGAATCAAACACAAATCAACAAGATACTGTAATTTATAATAAACTCCCAAAACCTAATTAATTATGTGAAGGTTTCTCTGTGCGTGGTAACTCGGAAACTATATATCCTAAACGTAAGTTCTGTTTGGGTTTGAAAGTTATTTTAAGAAACAATAACCACGTTTGCAGTGAGGAGAGTTGTCTTAATCCGTATACATGCAATAGTCTAGTAGAAAGGAGCCCCCCAGAGCTTCCCTTCTAAAATCATCACGTCTTATCCACTAAAACAACATGCAACAAACAAGAACATCTCACTCCGTCTCATCGTTCGCAAATCCATACACCGAGAACCATATTGCCAGATCCATGTCATATCCATTAACATACGAAAGCTTTTCATCATCAAGCATCCTATATCTTTGTTTCACTACTTATTCTATGTGTTTGTTTTATGTTCTTGGTGTATCAACTATGTAAAAGTTTGCTAAGTTTACGCGACCGTTTCACACACACGTACACATGCATACACATAGATCCGTTTTATTTTGGCTTTCTTAGAACCGATAGTTGTCTAGTTTTTTTGAACAGTACGCATATAGTCGCAGAGCATTTTCGTATAATATGTACATTACATATGTGTAATATGAGAATACATCTCTATATCGGCCGTGTAAACATAGTAAAATATTTGTTGTTATTTTAATAGGATCAAGCATGCGAGGCTCAACAAGTGCTGTCAATATTAAAACCCATTATGGCACCAACAACGTCGGTCGGTATTACGGGAATCTAGAACGTAGAAGCAGAAAATAGAGAGTTGAAATACTTAGAGACTTTATGATTTTTGATGATGATGTACGAAAGAGAGACATTCTTTTTTCTTTAAAAAATCATGTTCTTTTAGAAATTTTATGATTTCCTCTTTTGATTTTTTCGTTTGGACGACGTTGGCTACTTTGGTTTTTCAAGATTATATGTATGTACAAAGTGAACAGAAGGTTAATACGTTGATTGACAAATTTCAGATTTTTGTTTCTTCTTGATTCTTATATTTCGGTCACAAACAATTTTAAATTGAAATTAATTATATCCCAAATCAGTGCAACCACTACGACTGATAAAATAATTCACTACAAATATCAAACAATATTTTATTGCTGAAATTAAATAAATTATATAATAATAAAACAGCCCAATATGGTATTTTAATAAAATAATAACACTTGAATTAAAAACTAAAAAAATAGACGACGTTAAAATATATTTATAATTCACAAACCATACGCAAATTCCTAGTTACTTGCTCAAAACTCGTTTGCCTTTGTTTTTCTTTTCCTTTTCACTTAAATACAAGTCGATGGAGACCGTGTAATTAATTGGTCCTATCTTTTAATATAGAACGACAACCATTTGTTTTAACGCACTATTGTCCAAATGGAATAATTGTCCCAATTAAAATGAGTCGGTACGCTTACCGTAATTAAAACGAATCAATTATTGTAAACAATAAATAAACAAATTTCAGCCATTTACATCCGACATAATGTCTTATAGGCATGTTTTTACGGAAACTTTAATACAGGTCTTCATTAAGAGGGATCTTTTTATTTTATCTGAAACGTATTACGTCGAAAACAAACGAACATTTAGACAATGTGCAAAAATGCTAGTTAAAGATTTTGAATTACACTACACTTGAAAACAAATGAAAATCAAATAAAAACTTAGTTCTTTTACATTATTTTCACGAATATAATACACTCCCGGGGTTTGATCTTAATTTTCAGATTAGATACTCAAAGTTATTTAACGAAATAATATTAGCAAACACTTTACTGCTATTATATGAGTTCTTGCAATTTTGTATGACGTGATCGCTAAAAATTTTGCATCGTACACATATAAAAGTTTTATATTTTCGTATTTTCCGCATAATTATGCTTACTTAAAAATAAGCCCATATTGAGTAAAAAAATCTGAAGATTTTCAGACAAATTCCACTGTTATGTGTTACATTATATCTGAATCTAATGTTTCGTATCAAAAAAAAATAAACTAACAAAATTTACCAAAAAACATTGATGAAGATTAAATTACTTATTTGTCAGTTATTAGTTATAGTTTGTACAATTCAATTCTCGGAATTTAAATGTTGAAAATAATGTAATACGTCTTTTAATGGTGTTATCCAGTAGTACTTTTAGTGAATAATACAGCTTGTCCACATAGTGCGTTGGTGGAAAATAATTCGTTCCCTCGGTAGCTTATTACGTTTTTTAATGCAACCCTGAATTCATGTCAACTTTCTTCAATATTTCCTATATGCATCTGTCTTAGTTTTTATAATTTGAGCTTTTGCGAAGTACCGCAGTTTCTTAAACGTCTTGCACGTTAGTGGGATGAAAGCTTTATAACAATTACTGCATTTACAAAAAAAAGTAAAATTTTCTACTCAAGCTTATTGACAAAAAAGAGTAAACTTCCATTTAAAAAGTTTGTTGTTGAAAAAAGTCTAGAAAGCGAATAACCAAAGTGGTCAACATCTGCATCCGTTTTCACATTTATCGAGCGTTTACTTAAGTACAAAAGAAAATCAAGAATACATTCAGTGTGTGTATGTTTTTAAGTAAGAAAGAAAGTAGGAACGCAAGCAAATGTCTAAAATATATACAGAAGCACTCACATAGTAAGTTAGCAAGTTTTTTCGTCACCTGCATGTAAGTGTTTAAGTGTCCCTTTTTTGCGTTTTGTATGTACTATAACGTTTACTTGTTTGCCGTTTGTTCGTTTTGAAACTGAATTAGGCTAATAATAATACGAATGAAACAAAATAAATAAATACTAATTCGAGAAGAATCTTATCTTAGTTTTCTTGTATGCATTTCCTCAGCTCCCCATTCGCCGCGTCGGCAGAAATTAAATTTGCGCATGAAAAGCTTATCGCTGGACTCGCCGGAAAGCACCGAACACGTTCAGAGGAGGAAGCACCACGCCGCTACCACAGCAAGCGATCCACATTCGAACCAGAGCTCATCGTCTAGGATCCAATGTACGAATCGATAAAGTCGTCCTCGAACAATTAAAATAAGTTTGCATGAATAAGCAATATATGATCTCTTTATTTTATTTTCTTATTTCTTTTTAATGAATTTGCCGCTTTCAATGTATGCCCAAAGCGTAAGTTTGCAAATCGTTTGGTATTGTGTTGCCTTTTTATTTTCTAAAACGTAAGATATCTTGAGTATTGTTAGAGTAATGTTTTGCCACTACAATGGCAGTTGGATTTCACTAACGCGCCCTCGATTTAGAATTTTGATAAGCAATAAAGTTTAATTCATCCTTTAGTAGTGACAAGTTACTACCGTATGTCCAAAAAACTGTATTGGCTGTTGTTCTAGGTACTTTAGAAGTACAGCACGTTTATTCTATACTTTACAACATGTTTGCATATGCTTTATTATAATAACATTTGACGTTAGCAATGTGATTAATTTTAAATCGGTACGGTGATTGAATAAACCTAGAACATAACCTAGTAAACTAAATTCATTTGCTATACAGGGTGACGTCGAAAAACCACAATAGATAGAACCACGCGACAGAGGACTATAAAACAAAAAAGGCTTATACACTATTGTCTGTAAACCTTTTGTTTTCAAGATAGAGGATATTATGAGTTTGATCCTTTTTTTTTGAAAATCTATTTTCCTTCAATATCTAGTGACAAAAAAAATCGCTACTTAGTCAAAATGAGCTTTAAAAATAATTATTAATTGTATTAATGATTACGTTTAGTAGAATATACGATACTACGCTCTAAAATGATGACATTGGATACACTTTTCCGATTTTTGATAATGATTGGCGGCATCTTCGATGTATGCCGAAATTATTACTATTATTGCTCTTCATTATTTAGTTCTACAGCATACACTTCATTTTTCCTCACGTCCCTAAGTGAAAAATCGAAGGAACTAACAAGGTGGCCATGGTATATATCCCCAACAACCAATCAAACAATTTCTAAATAATCTTTGCAAAAATCCCCTTACTTTGAGAAAAGTGAGCTGGCGCGCCGTCATGCATGTGGTACATTCTTTGAACCATGTTCAATGGAACATTTTGTAATAAAGTGCTCAGTTCATTTCCAGAAAATGTCGATAGACTTCGCCTGTCAATCGATTGAACAACTGAAATGGACCCATTAGGTAATTGTCGATTATACCCGCCCTCGCATTAGTAGAAAACCTATACTGGTGAATCCGTATTACGCTTATGCACGTCAATAAATATTGTAACATTAGAAACCTGTCTTAATGGATATCTCTCTCGATGGATACGCTGAAGTTTGGAAGAAATTGAGCAATTTTAAAAGACGCCAAGATTCAAACAAAAACGTAGTCAGGAACGCGACAAACTTGAATAAATTATTACAGTATCGATTTGACATGTAGCATAAATTGATAGCTAACTACAAGTAAGCGTTTTTCAACGTGTTAAAATTATGATAATGCTCCAATAATTATTTGGAGCATTATAATGCTCAAAACGAAAATACACTAATTTTGGTTCAGTTATATCTTCACAATCAGAAGGAATTAAAAAAAAAGTTTAAAAGACTTTTAAAATCATGTATAACAAACATTAATGTACAAGACATATACAACATATTTTTAGTTGAATAGACACATAAATGTACAACACTTCCTGGTTTGTTGGATGAACCCAATTCCTTTGTCTCAGTGTAGTTTTTTTCAGTGTTACTTATAATTTACATTCTCAGTCATATAAAATGTATTTTAACATCTACTATCTTTATTTACTATTCGCTCCTGTCATGATGTGGTAAATTAAGGAATTAAAAATACTAATTAGGTAACAGCCAATATTACGAAAAGCGGTGACTTCGCATCTTAACATTGACTCCTTATATTTTGAACACTATCCACTTTGAAATTTTATCAACTCTTTGTGCATTACTTGGAAAAAAAGGTAAAAATACACAACGCGAATAATAAAGAGGAATGATGTCACTCATACAATACAATGAAAAATGGGAAGAATACACAACACTAAACTGATTATTATTTCAGACTGGTTTACTAATAATTGCATGATTTGTTTTCTTCAGTTTCGGTAGACATAAGAAACCAACAGGACCACATTGCACGAAGTAACCTGAAATGTCGATCAAGTATGACGTACTTGTAAGATACAAGATTATTCCTTATCTAAAATAGATTTTGACAAAAAAGGTCAAAGCATTCTTTGTTTAACACTTTTGATCAATATTTTTGCATGACCTTTTCGCACACTTCTAAGAGTAAAGGTTACAATATTCTTCCCAGCTTAGAAGAACAAATACTTTTGATTTTTTCGATTTCACAGCACCATCAAGCCCTGTACACAATCGAAGATTATTGTCGGCTAAGAACATTAGAATGTCGTCCGTGGAATTGCCCGATGATAATGAAAAGAGTCCATCTTCTGCCAGCACTTCGCCGTGCCCAAGTCCAGTAGCAGCTAAGGTAGGAATCTAACTGAAAATAAATTTTGAACGTTGGTTTTTCCTCAACCAAATATTGTACCAAGTTTATACTCTGTAATCTATTTATCCAATAATTGCATCTCAATAATTAATACGTTGCAAGATCTCTCTCACACCCGAACAAACTACCTAATCTCAACGAATTGTTATGTACACCATATAAGTTTTTTCTTCCTCAACTGGAATATTTTTTCCATCAAACATAATCCCGTTTTTTCTCCTATTAAGCTTCGGCCATTTTTCATCGTATATAAGCCCATAAGGGGGTCTTGAAAGGGCCGCTAAAAAGTAGACTGCTCCACGACAAAGCTTTGGCCGGAACGGCTTACAACTTAATTCCGTGATGTATTTTCTTGGTTACTACCAATAAAAAGAATTACGAGTAGACATTTGTATTTTTAGACGGCTCGGTGAAAGAAATCTTTCTTCTTTACGATGAACAATATTTCTTTCTTAAGTAAACACTTCCATACACCTTTCACTAAATAGTTCCATACGGCTTTCACGGCACAAAATATAACCATTGTAAATTCACATTTTGAAGGGGTGAAAAGCGATTTACTTATTATTTTTTTTAGATTGCTATTGCTACTCATTATAACGAATATATCACAATCATTGGATATTCTGTCATTATCTTGTTTAGACGATTATTAGCAAAAAGATGTAGTAATAAAAACCACGTAATAATCAACTTATACAACAAAAATGAAATAAAAGTACACCGTTTTTATCGATAAAAAAAAACATATTCATAGCATACTTCGTTAATACAGAGGTTCGTCCTAACACGTGTCGCTCAAAACAATGCAATAAAACAATTAAGACAAGTTTTAAGCATCTATTTTATCTAGCACGTTATTCATTCAAGATATTATGGTCATAAAATTAAGATCAATACAAACAGAATTAGCTAGACGACACTTTTTAATCTTGAAATATATATATTTATACAAGGGAAATAGTTAACCAGGTTTAGAGAAGATAACATTATCTTGTTCTTAAATAGGTAGATATAACAAGTTGCTCTAAGTTTATAAATGAATAATTGACATACATAATCTATTTTTATATTTAAACAAATCTTTACACTATGAATTCTGATTAATCGTGGAAAATAGGTTTGGGAAACCATTTTTTGACGTCTTTTTGTACATCTTCGTATCCCATACATTAAAAGAATGATTTTTCGTCCAGTGTTCACTGATTTAACAAATATAAGATGGCCCAAATTAAAGTTTTGTAATTAACATACCGAATGGTTCCCATAAAAGATACTAAAAATAACTAGTTTAAAGCAAATTGCATTCAAATTTAAGAATGAACAGTACATATGTATGAAAAATTCTCAAACATTTCTTGCTAAACAAGAAAGCACGATAACTAATGAAGTAGGAATTAACACGATTTGCGGTAGATGCTAATGGTTGAAACTATTGGAAGATTATTTTTTTTTCGGGAACAAACCATTTCCAAGCAATTGTCTTAAGATTTTTGCTAAATACAATGTTGATTAACATTATTAAGTAGGAACATTCAGTTATGTCTTTAAGACATATATTCTCAAAAACAGTAGTTTTACGCTAGCTAAATGTCAAGCTTCAATCCATTATCGTCATTATTTACTTGACACCAGACCTCTAACAGATCTATCATATCTTCTGTCAATTCTTCTTTGTAACTACCCTCTTTCCCTTTCCTCATAAAGCTCAGTTGGTCCTTTAATGCACCTTGCCGTTGAAACATATCGGTAAGCTGCTCATAATTAACTGCTTTGTTGTTCTTCATTTGTTTGAAACTAAGATGGTCTAATAATTTTTCCATATCCTCTTCCGCGATTGAAATACCTAGAAATTCTGCTGTTTTCTTTATGACCGAAGGTAGGTCTTTTATCATCTCTTCGTATCTGAGAATAAGAAGATTTGGCAAGTGGCGTTTGTTCCAGTAGTGAAAAACGGCGGGCCAATAAGGTGAATACAAATCTAATATACAAATTTATCAATGTAGGTAGTGTATATCAGATGTGTGAGTATAATTTTTTTGTATACTTACATTTATCAGAAATAAATCTTCGAAAATACTTCTCCAAAGACGAATGAAGGTTTGGAAAAATTTTTGTGTGATGATAATACGATACACATACATCTTTAGGATTTCTTATGACATGAATTATCTGGAATAATCATTTATAGTTAATTCACACAGCTTACTGCGATAAAGGTGAATCCTTTTCAAAAGTATAGTTTTTTATAGATAAAACACAACTTATACTAACAACTCAAGCAAAGGATCTGTTGCCGCCAGTATTTATGTTCCAAAGAATGAAATTTAAAAGATATTCTAACCTTAGGTTTTCGTTCACCATCTCTAATTTGTGCAGGCAACAGATGCCATGGCAAATGACTTTTTATAAATCTCCTGCCGGAAAAGTTATTTAACGTTTCGATTGGATCCGGAATAGATAATTCAACCGACTTGCCCTGAACAAATGCCGCTGTCAAAGCAATGCTCCTAAAATCAAGTATACCATTTGTACTTTTACAGATTTACTTCATACAACTAAAAAATAAATTCGACCAAATCACTCACTCGATAAAAGTATATCGCTTGTCTAAGCCTTCTTTTGCTCCGTCGTAATTTAAATTGTTTGCAAGCATCCATACCATTTCTTGAGCCCAAGTGGTACCTACAATATAACAGTAATCAAGTTTAATAATAGAAAAATGTGTGCTGCTAACCCTGCACAATATTTCAATATCAAATCTAAGTACCCTTATTGTTAATACCAACTTAAAGTGCTCCAGCACTTTTGTAATCTACATATTCATATGTTTGTTTATTTTCCCCCTTAAATGCATTTCTTAACCTAAACAAACAAGAAATATTTTAGTCTAAAACCTGCACCAACTTTTCTAAAATTATTTCGCCCGATGTATCCAAAAATTAATTAATAACACTCAGATCATTGGGTTTATTTTAGAAAAATTAGTTATTGACGAGTAAATAAAAACCTATGCCCATATGCCACGTACTTCATACTAACTCGCCAAACTAATCATGCAAATCATTCATAAACCATATGCTGAGTCAACCTTTCCATTTGTCGGTCTCAAATAGCAATAATCTCGACGAATAGATGATAAAATTGTCGTTTTGTTTATTACATAGCTATCTTATCTCGCATATGTATAGCATGTTACTGTGGGATTTTGGAATACGAAAATTGTCAAGTCATTAGCTACGTTACTGCAGAATGTCATATCAATACTGTGGTACGATATCTGTTGTAAATCAATATTTTTGAAGTGGAAATATAAAGATAAACCGAGTTTATTCCACAATAACTAACATCCATGTGGAAAAGAAACATAGGGTAAGGCAATTGTAAACGATTTTTGATAAATCATATTTCTACTTTAAATAACTTCTTCATTAATCATCATAGGAAAATTTTAATCAATCGTTTATTTTCCTCGTTACTTTAGGGGTAGATGGAAAGATAACAATTTTCTAGAGGAAAATGCAACAAGGAAAAATAAATACAGGAACCCATATGACTATTCAAATATTTAAAACAATACATTTGATTCTCCGTGAACTCCGTATCCTTCATTTAGTTGTGCGTAGGTCAAGTTTCGATTTTCCACCTCTCTACACTGAGAAAAAAAAAACTTGAACCAATGCAAAATGCATTCAACGAACTACAAATTTTACAATTAGTGAACATTAGAGATAGTTAGGCAGACACTGAGATATTTTTCTTTTAAAATTTTAATTAGTTGATTGAAAGAAGAATGCGCATCTAGGTTAAATTAAAGAACGAAATGTATTGGGCTAAACTACTGTTTCAGTCAGTCCAACAAACTTTAAAGATTACTTTCTTTAACAGTCACATGATTTGTTCAAATAAAAAGCTATTTTGCTCGGAACAACTTAATTATTTTGACATTTTTGCAATGTTTGGTAAAGATGCTGCTGGTTCACTAGGTATTGATTTAAGACATTCATTTTTGTCAGAGTAACTACATGGCAATATCATTCAGTGTAACTGGAGTCATTGCGTTTTCAGAAACAATCTCTTGGCATATAACTGATCCGTAAGTAAAATGTATTGTTTACAAATACCTTCCGGCTTTATTCCCAATTATCCCTCTCGGATTATTAATTTTTTATGATATAAAATAGACTCGATAACACTAACACTTCCAGTGGTACAGTGACTGTCTAGCATAATATACTACCGCCACATTGCGTAAAGGTCACTACATGGTTCTTGACGGCTGTTTATAAATATTCCGTTCCTCCAATTACCCCGCTATACTCTACTAGTTTTTGTGTGAAATTTCCAAGTTTTCAAACTAAAATAACGTCTGATATATGTATACGAACTTTTGCAAGATTTTCATAATCTCTCTTATTATGAATTTTTTAAGAATATGCTACAATTATCAAGTTAAGAGTCAGTAATCAAAATTATATTTGAAAGTATTATTCATTTAGTGTCCATTTTACTAGCTTTTTCCGACTCCGTGTTTTCAAAAAAAGAGAACTATAATCAATTAAGGGTATATGAACGAACCCAAGGAAGCATGTTCATTGGATTTATTATATAATCTGTCAATTTAACAATCTCTTATAATTTATTTTGCTTCTTGTTACTTCTGTCTAATTTTCCGATGTTGTAAGGATTATACATGATGCATTATTAATCACGCAGGCAACAGTTACCAAAGACTTGGTAAAAACAAAAAATCCTAATTTTTAAACTCTCAAAAAATGTATAACTTTGTCATTTTCAATACTTAAACATACTTATATTTGAAAAATTGATTCATGAATTTTCCACTAGTTTCAGTTCTCTTCTTATAAACCAAACTTCCTTTTTAAGAACACATAGCAAACAAACCTTTTAATACAACAACTAAGTTATAATAGGAAAAAAAGAAGGTAAATATTTCTTAAAGAGCAAGAGACACTTCAAAATATACAAAAATGAATTTGCTATACCATTTTAACATCTTGTATGACCCAAAATCAATTCTTGCTTGTAAGAAGAACAATGTTTCAATTTGACAGAGGAATTTTTCAAAATTTTGTTTATTTCCGACCAACGCGAAATCTAGCTTCATATGATATTTCGTTTAAGTTTTATATGGAACACGTATATTTTTTAAACCTGCTACGAGTCAACGCAATGTAACAAAGCATTATTAATATACTTAAATCAAATATTATTTTATTTATTGTAAAAAACAAATAAAAAATCAATACACTTTTAATCAAAATAAATCCAAAATAAATCAAATCGGAAATATTTCATCGTATTTCAATTGATTTTGTATTTTAGTTTCATATATTAATTTATATATATATATATATATATATATATATAATTTATATTAATTTCAACATACACCTACCTGATTTAGGAAAACTGGTCACCCAAACATCCTCATCTCTGCATTCAAAATTCTCAATTCTCTCGTATTCTTTGCCGAAATTCACCGTAAGTATAGTTCCTCTAAATACCTCTAGACAATCCAGCAATTCAGTTTCATTTTTAAGATCGTGCAGGCGTTTTCTACAGAATTCTTCCGTTTCCGCGGACATTTCCTCTCTTTTTGCTACTTTTACTGTTAGCGTCAAACTGTGCATGTTCTGATGTACTGATGGTACTGATAGTACTGATAGCGTGTTTTACGTCTATATACCTGACGCGAAGAACTTATCTAAATTAGCTCCACGAATGGCAAAATCCAAAGTTTCGTACGCCGACGGTAATCTGTTTAAGCCCTACGGTTAGTCCCAACAGCGAATGTTTACGTCGTTTTGCGGCGTTGTCCAAGGTCTTCGATACGTATAAATTAATTATTCAACACGGTACTTTTGTACTGCTATTTCATCTTTTTATCAGGATGCTCAATAACATAATTCAAATTTACCGTCGCATAATTTCAACTCTGCAACTTTAATCTTTTCCGTAATAGTAATCTATCATTCATCTATCCGAATATTAGAAGATTTCAATATCCAGGCATAAGTAGCGCATAATCATAAACATTATTTAAAATTTTATACAGTATTACTACATCAGATATCTTTCTGCATATTTCTAAGGTTTCATATTAAATAAAATTAGCCTGACCGAATAACTCCAAACGTTAACAGAATTTGTACATCTTCTTACCATTAATCTTGTAAAAAGCCCTTGTACCGATTCGATCTAGATGTTATGACATTGATAAAACGACGACCATAGGACCATGTAATATTCCAAAAAAGTTCTAATATAAAAGTTATATAGTAACTTGTACACATGCTCACTTGAAAATCTGTAGTGCATCTGAAAATAAAGCGCATTAGTTTACTACGACCATTTACATCATTTCATTCTAGCAAACTGCACACACGTTGAATATGAAATCAATATGTAGAATCCGAAAGCTGTCGACTGTAGTCATCATCATCATCATCAAGCCGTCCAATCCTTCAGATTATGGCTAACGCTTAGTGCGTTTTTAAAATCCGTATAATGGGATGGATTAATCCTTGTTTTTGTTTTATTTCTCTTTCCATTTGTTTTCGTAGCTTATTGCTAGTCTTCGCTGCGTTTACGATCTCTCTCCATTCTTTTCCGTCCCGGCATTTGGTCTTCCAGTCTGCTTTTCCCAGTGCTCACGCATGCTCGCCTATCTCATTTCTCCGGGTCTTCCACTGCCTGCCTCTTCTTCTTGGCCATTATATGTCCTGCCCAATTAAATCTTGGTGCTTAGTGTAGTTTATTATATTTTCGTTTTTCAGTTCATGTTCCGTTCCTTTGTTTTTCTTTGATCTTTTTTCACCCTCACTTGTTTTATCTGGCCCTATATCGCTCTCATTATTTTCCTTTCTACTATTTTTAGATCTTCCTCTTCCACTGCCGTTTCCATGACAAACGTATTAACTGGTCCTATTAGCAACTTGTATGTCTTTATTTTGTTTACTTATACCTTTATTTTTCGGTAATGTTTTGTTTCTTTCGTATATCTGGTATCCCTTTTGAATCCTTTTTCTTATCCTATCCTTCGCTTCTTGCTCTGTTGTTACTCCTAAGTAATTAAACATCGTAACTATATCAAATGTATGTTGTTGCGTTTTTAGATGCTTTATTTTCTCTTCTGTTTCCCCTCCTATTTTTATATATTTTGCCTTTTGCTCATTGATTACCAATCCGTATTCCCTTACTGTTTCTTCTAGTCGGTCAACTGCTTTTATTAGATCTTTCTGAGTGTTCGCTCTTATTGCTACATGATCGGCATGTGCTACTACGTGCGTTGAATTCTGAATGCTATTTTGTAATTTCGCCTTTCTGGTGAGAAAAGGGTCTGAAATAGTTATCAAAATTATTATTATATTTTTCTAATACTTTAAAACGTATAACAGCATAAAGTTAATACTCAACGAATTCGCTTAAATTATAATTGGAAAACAACATTTTTCATGTACTATAAAAAATATTGGTACGTATAATTTTTAAAGCAAAGTCACACAAAATGTTCGAGGTAAGAAGATCAGGTAGTGGAAATTGTTTTGGTCATACATCGAAAATTATCAAATTATTATTTTTTTTCTAAACATTAAATAGGTATCGGTAGGAAATGTTAGAAATATGAAGTTGTAAAGGCGACGTAATTATTGTTAGATTAATAAACTTTAGTTCCTAATTTCTGTTTCACTTGCTTTTTTTTCGCACTGAACTTTTGCGGAATTCTAAGATACCGCTAGTGTTTCGGGCAACGCCGTGGTATTGCCCCGAACTCGACATACTGAGGAAGATAACCAGCAATGTGCATCAGAAGACGCAGCATAGCAAATTCCTCTTCGTCTCGGATTAATCATTACACTTGTATGTGCGGAGTGCGCCAATACTTTTATGTTATTGGTATACTACCCCACAGTCCTCACTATTATTATTTAGTAATCTCAGATTATACAAAAGAGTCATACAACATACGACAAGGGTAAAGAGGGTCTTAGAGAACGTCCTGCAAAGAGATAGAAAGTGTCACCTACGCAACGAAGTTCAAAAGACATACCAGCGACGTTCATGTTGCTGAAAAAGAATTATATCAGCTATACAAAAAGCAACAAAGTGACTCTGCAGCAGTTAATTAATACATATTTCCCAGGATTTGCAACATGCTTGCCAAATGTTTCCTACAGGGAGAGGAGCTTTCACCGCTACTGAGGAATCTAGTCATATATACCTTAGACACGGAGGGCTTCCACACGGCCGCCAACCCTGACAACTTGGCGATACTAATAAGGGGAAGCTATGAAAGCATACGTTGGTTGAAAAAGAAGTGTTAAACTCAGAAATTGTCAATAAATTCAACTAAGACAGAGATGATCCTATTCCAGGAAAAGAAAGATAAGCGGGGCCAAAGCACCTTCACTTATGAATAAAGTTATCCACTTTTCGTACGCTTCACGAAATTAGCAGAGACTAAACAGACTCGTGTTTTGTCGACTATTGGGGAAACCAGTAGGCAACACGAACCCATTCTCATGAGACGAATAAGCACGACTGTCTAGTCTGCTAATTTCGTGAAGCTCACAAAAAGTGACGAACTTTACTTATGAATCTTTAATTCGGAAATCAAATATTTCGGTATCATCTTCGATAAGAACCAGTTGACCATAAGGTCATCAAAGCTTGTATTGCGTTTGATCAGTGCTGCAGAATGGGGGGGGGGTCATCAGACTAATGCTATTATAGGGTGCGGTCGCTTGGTGAACTAGCGTAGGAAACGCAGTCGCAGCCAAAAGACTAATCGAGATACAAAGGGCAGCCTACCTAAGTATCAGGGCTGTATAAACATCCACGCCAACGGCGGCCATGGAAATCGTGCTTTGTCTACTACCTCTTGACTTAATTGTTGAAGAAGTGGTGTTGGCTGCCATGATCCGGCTGCTATACAATACTACAAAACGGGACAATGCGATGTTATAAGGCACGGTGAAATGTGCCGCAAGTTCTAGGAGAGCGTTTGCATCCTGGAGACTGGAACAGACAACATGTTACCCTTTCTAGCTACAAGAAACCCTACTACTTTTAGAAGAATTAGTTTAATCTCCTATTTTCAGAGGAACTCCATCTAAATCAATCCTGGTCGCCAAATCACTTTCCAGACGGAAATCTCGGTGCTACTTAACTGATCTTAAGGTTGTAGGCAGAAACGTCAATCTGTTTCCCGACAGTAAGCAAATAAATTCGGCACGGAACCGACCTACAACGTCGAATCTGCTACTAGACTGCTACAGTACCCTACCCTTAGTCTCTAAAATAATAACGTAATAGGGCTTAAAAGCGCAATGGAAATGTTGGCAGTGAAAAAGAGGACAAATTGGCCAGGATGGGTTCGAGCATGATTGTATACGATCCAGAACCCTCCATTCCACCGCCTGTGTATGCACAGCATTATGAAAGAATCAAAACTACACTTATAAAAAGTTCTTGAAAAGATGGGATGAAATTATGTAATTTCTGCTGTACCGCTAAAACCATCTTGACTTATCCGAACAAGCGGACAGCACTAAAGTACCTGAAACTGTCCAGAACAGACCTTCTCAAGGCTATGTAAGGGTCATGTACTACGCTAATTTACAGAACAAACGAATTTATTTTTATTGAAAAATAATAAATTATCATTTTAAATATATCAAAGGCTAAGTTCACAGCCCTGTCCAACTAATGTATGGTAGTTTAAAATTTCTCTGCTTCGTCAGTTAATATTTTATTCTCTCTTTAACTATATTGAAACTCGGTGCCTTTAATATTCATTTTACACCAAGTATCTAACAGTTCTATCATTTCTTGAGTTAATTCTTCCTTATAGCCGCCAATTTTGCCTTTTCTAATAAAACCCATTTTATCATCATCATTTTTATTGATTAACTTCATTAGGGAATCTATATTAACTGCTGTATTATTTTTCATTTCTTCAAAACTAAGATGGTGCAGCAATTTTTCCATTTTTTCCTCAGACACGCTGATACCCAAAAATGAAGCGATCTGACGAATTATGGATGGCAAATCTCGAACCATTTCTTCGTATTGCAAGAAAAGAATATTGGGAAAATTACGTTTATTCCGATAACTAACCCAATATGGCGAATATTTATCTGTAAGAGGAAATTGCACGTTAAAATTTTCTAACGAATTTCATCGTGTGGTTACTCACAGGTATCTGTTAAAAATAACTTAAAAAATTCATCTAGGTCTGGTGCATTATCGTTAAATAAATGAGCATGATAAAACCAAGAAACAACGACGTCTTTAACATTTCTTGTTACGTATATTATCTGTGAAAAGGAATTAGTTCTACAATTAGAATTAGCACTTTTTTACAAAAAAAAAGGTTTACCTTAGGTTTTTTAGTACAATCTCTTATTTGTAATGGCAGCAAAACCCAAGGCAAATGCGTTTTTATGAACCTTTTTCCGATAGTACTATTCAATTTATCAACAGGATCTGCGATGTGAACTCCGGCATTTTTTAACTTCGGTGATGTTATACCTAATACTCTAGAGTAGAGATATAAACTTAAGCTAAAGTACAAACTTAGTGAGGTAGTTGTCTTACTCAATAAAACTGTATCTGATATCTAACAGCTCTCTAGCACCTTCAAAATCGCAATTATTGGCTACGAGCCAAACCATCTTCTGAGTCCACGTAGTGCCTTATGTAAGTTGAAACGAATAACAAAAATTATGGTATTTTGTCATGAAAACGTTCTCACCTGATCTTGGAAAACTAGCCACCCAAATATCATCAGTTCTTACCGAGAAATTCTCAATTCTTTCCTTGCAATCGTCAAATTGTTTTGATAGAACAGTTCCCGCATAGTTTTTTAATTCCGGAGGTGGTACTATTTCAAGATATAAGGTTTGTGTTGGGAAAAAATGACTATCGGCATTACGTAGACTTTTTATGATGAAGGTAAAATAGTTTTAATTGCAAAATAGTTATCTGTACATAAGTGTTGGTTATTTTATTATATCGCAATAATTTGTATCCTAACATCAGCTAATACCTTTGACTGTTCCATTTTACACTGTTATCATTTCCTTGTCCGTTAAAAAAAAAAACACATGCTTCAATACTATTTTACTATATATCCTCCATTTTATCGTCCTCTTAAATAACAATAATGAGAAGGGGTTTGGGAAAGTATAGTAAATAGGAGAGGTATCCACGTAAATTTTTTTTAAGAATTCGGAACGCGTTTAGGAAATTCGTGAATTTTCTTCGTCAACCGTACAATTGATCGAAGCGAGAAGAGTTTTTTTTATAATATTGTATCTCTAGGCCAACAAGATGTTTACAACAACCTAATTTTAATGATTACAATAACTAGAATATGTGAAACACTAAGAACTAAAGATAAAATGCTAACCTGCAAAACAAAGCATGCGTATACCGTCTTACCACATGCCACAGGTATTACTATAATAAATTTGTATAGAATCGTCAAAAGGGGTCCCTCTTCTATTCCATAAAGGTTGTAGAGTTACTCACATAACGCCTACGCCAGATTTTCTTAAATGCAAAGGATATAAAATTCCATTACATCCCGTTGACAGGGGGACAAGAACAACTAATGTAAATAACCCATAAATCGCATATATCCTGTAATCGGAATAGTAATAATTAAGTAACATAAACAGTGACAGGAAAAAACTATATTTATACCATTTTTCGTTCCTTGGTCTTCTCATGCTTCTTTTTAATAAATACGTTAATTAAAATATTAGTAGTGCACAGTTCTTTTCCCCAGCCCTTTAAACCTCACACGTAAAAATAACGCTCAATCTGTGTAAACAAACGTGTTTATAGCCTACAATAAGCAACTACTTACAAAGAAAGCGTTTTCAGACTATTTTAAATACAAGAATAATTTTTGAGGTGTGTAGTACACATTTTACCCATTAATTGATACCTCCTTTGCTTGACCTTCAAAGTTTTCAACATTTTTAATGTTCGGCGTAATATTCCAATCATTTTATTCTGATAAAATCAAAGCTCAAATAACAATCGACACAATTATGCCACTTCATATATCACATCAAAGATTACAAAATCGTTTCATTTTAATATACCATATCTTACGCTGATTACAGTACATTTGAAACCCAAGCGTTAGCTGTTATTGATTACGTTGATTGATAATTTAATACATGATAGATAGATCTAATGATTAATTACACATGTACTGTATTCAACTATGATGTACAACTATTTTATTTATATTCAATAATATCGTGATAGAATTCATATATTTGCCACATTAGAGATGTAAGAAACATTATCTAACCCAGAAGGTGTGAAACATTTATACTGTTCGAATCAAAAATCGTTTTGTTTGTATTCCTTCTGAGTTAATCGACATCTTATTTAATCTTTTAGGGTTAAACATGTTTTACACACACATTAGAGGGGCTAAAGAGCCCAATTCAATTGCTGAAGGATGAATGCTAAAAGAAATTATTGTCAACAAAAACTCTCTTCATCAAATAGGAACAGTAGGCCGGATGAAATTGCCTAGCTTTGACAAAGGAATCACGACTCTTACTACTTTTTCTAGCGTTAAAAAAAACAAATTTACTGCTAAAGCAATCTTCTTTATTTCTTTTTGATTACAATAATTAAACATTACTTACATTGTACTTGAATCCAGTATTCTGAGTATTTACTTCAGTCCAGACGTCTAAAAGTTGTATCATTTCCTCGGTCAATTCTTCTCTGTACGATCCAACTTTGCCTTTCCTAATAAAGCCCGTCTTATCGGTTAAGTCCTTTTTAAGTAATTCTATGACGGACTCCATGTTAACGGCATTGTTCTTTTTCATTTCCGCGAAGCTAAGGTGGCGTAGCAGTTTTTCCATTTCCCAAGGAGAAACGCTGGTCTCCAAGAATGAGGCTGTTCGATTGATTACGGAAGGCAAATCACGAATCATTTCTTCATACTGCAGGAACAAGATATTGGGAAGGTGTCGTTTATTCCAAAACCCCAAGATGTTTTTCCAATACGGGGAATATGTGTCTGTAACAGTGAACAGACTTTAAATCTATCCGAAGGAAAGAATTAAAGATATCTTACGATTGTCTGTTATGAAGAGCTCAAAAAATTTATCTAACTTAAGTTCGTCTTCCTCGAAAAGTTTAGTATGGTAAAACCACGAGACTAGCACGTCTTTAACGTTCCTCATCACATAGATTATCTAAAGAAATGTAATGATGAAGATCAATTTTCTAATTGATTAATTTGCTAAACGAAAATAACCAACCTTAGGTGTTTTGGTACCATTTCTTATCTGTAAAGGCAGCAATTCCCATGGTAGATGAGTTTTTACGAACCTTTTTCCTACTATACCAATCAATCTTTCAATAGGATCTGGTACAATAAATTCAGAATCCATGGACGAGGGAGGTACGATACTTAATACCCTACGAAGCAAATACAAATTTGAATACTAAACCAAACACAAACTACTTTAGTTTACTCGATAAAACCATATCTGACATCTAGTGGTTCCTTAGCAGCTTCATAGTTATAATTATTACCTATAAGCCAAACCATCTCCTGGGTCCATGTGGTACCTTGCAAGTCAATAGATCACGAGTCGTACTGACATATGAAATTTTAATTTCCTACCTGATTTTGGAAAACTAGCCACCCAAACATCGTCATCTCTCACTTCGAAATTTTCGATTGTTTCTCTATAATTATCGAATGCGTTTGGTAAAACTACTTCTGTATAGTTTTTAAGGCGGGGCGGTAATGTTGTTTTCCTCCTTAGGTCGTATAATTTTTCTTTAAGCGCCATATTCACTTTACGCTTTAATTGTTCAGTGTCAGGTTACATGAACATAAATAGTAAAAGATTAAGTTACAATATCTCGCTCCGCTGAAGGAGATGATAAGGAAAAAAAATGCTCGCAATTTATTTTCATATGTGTAATTCATAGTCAACTCGAATACAACAACAGCATTATCTTAACGTACTCGAAAATAGGCATGTGTATTGTGCATCACGTTTGATATATTTTTTGCAGCCTCATATTGAGATAAAATTAATTATGAGTCACTCTAGTACATTCCAGTGTTTTTAATTATAACAAATAATTTTAAGAAAGGTGTTCGGATACTCACACCCCGCTATGGGGCCTCTATTTTGTAAAGCTTTGGCTTTTCGATATAACAACATTTCTTAATTATAGTCATATTTCGTTTCGGAGCTTAAATTTTTCTCACTGTCCTCCTGAAAGTTAGGAAAATCCCTCATTTATGCGCACATACTTTATGATGTTTTCACATCTTTTGTGTAGACATACGCAGATACATTACTTATTATATAAATAATACATATTATAAATTTCAATGTTAAATATTATGTGAAATAAATAAATCTTATTATTAAATATCACCTCAGAACAGTCGCTCATGAGTTGTTTGCAACCGGGATAGTTTGAGTGAAGTTATCCACGGCTTTCCCGCCATAGTTTACGACTAAACCTGCAAAAACGAGTTGCGCTTCACGAAATTAGCAGAGGCTAGACAGACTCGTGTTTTGACGACTCTCGAGGAAACCAGTAGGCAACACGAACGAGTGAAGTGCAACTCATTCCTGCAGGCTTATTTATGACACACAGAAACTTTCGTTCGGGTTAGACTGCTGTGCGAAATCGGTTGACGGCACGAAACGCTGCGAAAAAATTGTGAACTGAACTAGTACAAATTTTACATCCTTAGAAAAGTTTTATACATATTTTAATTATGAAATTATGACTTATTATTTTGCTGCAGTCTAACATAAAACAAATAAATAAATAATAAATAGTACTGAACGGAAAGTGTGTTCCTGGTTTCTATTGCCGTTAATGTTTCGCGTTCACAAAATATGACTACAGAGAATATTTCAGTATGCCTTCGTAAAGCAATCCTATCAGTAAACTCTATTGGACCGCCGTCAGCGAAGGTGAAGGATATGAAAACTGACGGGAAACGGCGCTTTTCGCTTCCCTGTTCGTCGTGAGAAGTCGTGTGTGTGCACATGTGCTCTTCGAAACTTCAACATTAGTTACAATATAAAGTTATAATAATTATCAACAATGTTTCCAACATTAAGATCTAATGATGAGACTATTAATTTTTTCAAAAGTAGTGAATTTTCTCAAATACTTGTGAATGCAGTTAAAACTGAAACTAATCATTTACTTCAAGTGAAGAAATGAAGTTACAATACTGAAAGAATCAAACATTGAATTAATTCGCATGTTACCTGACGGTTCTTATAAAAATGTAAATAATAGTTGGAATATAGGTAAAACAATTGAAGAAAAGAAAAAACCTCCTACGGTCACATTTTCGGACGAATTCCAAGGCCCAAGAAAATATAAAATCGAATACGAGGGAAACTGAAATAATAATAATATTTAGAAACACTAACGGAAGCAATGAAAAATCTTGTAGCGTGTCTCGTTCAAAACCTGAGCCAAGAAAACAAGCAATAATTCGTGGATCCGATTCGACTACGACAATCAAAGGTATAGTAAGTTATAACCATCTAACGTCTATAATTTAGATCCAAAGGTTATTGTTGAAGACCTATCTAATTATATCAAAGCAAAGAAAAATGATGGTGATGCAAGTAATCCTGGAGGACATCGATGCGCTACTTTTAAACACTGGCAGTCTAAGTTACAAATTGAATCGATTACTTTACCTGACTATCTATTAACTGCATGTTCGTGTCGCGAAGTGAATAAACATGGTGGAGTTGCGATTTATACTAGAAACAATTTGTCGGTGAGAATTAGAAATGATGTAGAGACATATAACATAAGTTCTGCTATAGAAGTGTGTGCAGTGGAACTAAAATCTGTTAACATTGTTTTGATAGCTCTATATCGCCCCCGCGATCAGACTTCAAGCTGCTAGCACATTCATAAGAAATCTTGCCGGTCTATTAGATGTCCTTAAGTGTGAAATTTATTATATTTGGTGGAGACTTCAATATAAATTCCTCTATTTCTTCTGTGCTGCTATGGTTTTTACAACATTTCTAAATATTTTTCTTTATTACAATAATCTATGTTTTCCTTTGTTAAAATGTCAAGTGAATAAATTAAGTCACTACAAGCTTATCATTCCTGAAATTTCTAATATGAAAAACACTTATTGTTATTGAAAGATATGAGTAAACAGTATCCAGCGTTTGCTACAGACTTATGAAAAGTTTTATATAAGGATTTCTTAAATAAACAACAGATTGATAACAATGAATCTTTCCTTAAGTCTTCAATGAATAAATCCAAGGCTGTGTGATCTATAACCAAAAGTAATAGTAATTATTATAGTGACAAAACTCTAAACATTTTTCCTAATAATTCTTCAAACAAATCCGATCTTTGTAATGAATTTAATAAGCATTTTGTTACTTTGCCTAACTGTGTAATATCAATGAGTGCATCACTGAATAGTAATCAGGATATTCACTGGAGCGTTATTGATGAAAATCTAAATTAAATCGTGTATTTTTCTGAACACGTTTGTATTTAATTTTTCTTCTTAAATTTGTGTTGTAATAATAAAAAAGTCCTTATCAGAATTAATCGGCTGACATATTCTCAGTGTAAAACAATTTCACAGCGTTTTTCGTAGATATGGAAGAAATAACAATTACTTCTGAAACTCAAATATCCCCGCCGAAACGGCGAAAATTTCAAAGCTTAGGATATCTATTTTTGATAGAGAAGCAGAACACATTGAATATATTGAAAAAACTTCGAACTGATAACCCCAAAATTAGAATTATTGCTATTGTCGCAAAGATATCAAGCATTGTAAGTTGGTGTTATAATATATTATCATCATTATACATATTATAATGTTATCTTAGTTTTAGGAGCGGCACAGTCTACTATCTATTGTACCATAAAGGAATACAAGGAGAAAAGACAAGTTACCCCGTCTAAGCAAACTTCTGGAAGACATTCTTTAATTGCTGATAACGATGAAACTGTCAAGAATTCTATAAGGCAATTCATAAGTTTTTTTTTTATTGTTTCTAGACATTTTCTGAAAAGTTCTGATACTTTGATATGTTAGAATAACTATAATTATTGTTACAGGTACATGAAGAGAGATCGAAAAAGTGGTTTGATAGAACGCGATAGCATAATCAGGTGAAGAAGAAGGTATTTGATGACAATAAAAGATTGTCGTCGTCAAAACACTGCAGAATAATATTTACTGATCAAATACACATCATACTAGATTTCAACTTTATATATGGTACCTTTTTTAATGGAAGTTTCTGAATGTTGCTGTATTCAATTATAATTCTTATTTTTATATGATTATTTACGAGTGAACAACAATTTAGACTAATACATATTAAACAATAAGCGTATACATATTAAACAATAACTTGGCCTTAAATACATGTTAATACATTACACTACCTTCTAAAATAAGCATTCACTATCACTTTCCATCGCTATCTTGCCCACTGATATAATAATTGGCTCGACTATATCATCGATTACTCCATCTAACACATTTTTCTTTCTTCTTTAATCACATGTTCTACACATTTTTTCGAGTTGTCCCTTATGACAATCTGGATTGCTTGTAGTAAAAGTACCCTTACATCTGCTGATTTGAATGAGATATTCTTAGTTGTCACTTCAATTAGGTTAAGTGCGAAGTGATAAGGTGATAACCTCAATGCAGTTTTGTTGCAACTTCTGGCCATCTCATTATATTGGTCTTTATTAAGGCGAATTAAATGAAGGTCAGATCGAACCATCTCTTCATCGTACTCGATATTTTTTGATTTCAACCAAGTCTGCATATCGAGTTTTTAACATTTTCATAAATTTGTACAATGTTGAACGGTTCATCTGTGACAAATCATCACGCTGTTTTACTTCATTCAGCACTTTATCAAGTGTAGGAAGTTAATTTTTATGAAAAAGCCTATGAATTCTTAAAAGTTTCATCGTAATCAGCAATTAAAGAATGTCTTCCAGAAGTTTGCTTAGGCGGGGTAACTTGTCCTTTCTCCTCGTATTCTTTTATGGTACGATAGATAGTAGACTGTGCCACTCCTAAAAATAAGATAACATTATATGTAGAATAATGGTAATGTATTATAACACCAACCTACAATACTTGATATTTTTGCGACAATAGCAGTAATTCTAATTTTGGGGTTATCAGATCGAAGTTTTTTCAATTATATTCAATGTGTTCTGCTTCTCTATCAAAGATAGATATCCTAAGCTCAGAAATTTTCGCCATGTCGGCGGGGATATTTAAGTTCCAGAAGTAGCTGCTACTTCCTCCATATCCACGAAAAGCGTTGTAAAAATGCTTTGCACGGAGAATATGTCAACCGATTAGTTCTCAGAAGAACTTTTTTATTATTACAGCATAAATTTAAGGAAAAAAATTAAATACACGCACTCAGAAAAATACACGATCTAAACGTTAATCTGCTGTTGTAACAATATGGCGGCCGACTACAAATTTAAGTCTTTTGAAAAATTTCGAAATCTTTTAAAATGTACCCCACGAAAAACATTATACTTATTGTTATTCCTCTGTAATTTTTCCTTACTGATAAGATAAATGATGCTGCCTGCTTCCAAGTTCTTTTCTTTATTGTTATGACATAGCCGAATGGCCTCGCCGATTTGTATCATTTCGTATTACAGGGGCAAATGCAATTAGTCACATGCGCAAGATAGCGTATTCTGTCATCTTACAATCTTGACTGTAAAACAAAGCATGTGTATTGGTATAGTTGCATTTTCAATTTTCACTAATAATCCACTTTTAAGTATTTTTTTTATACTTCAATAGTATTGGGCGGAAAACTGCAAAGCAATAATAATATTACTGGTATCATGGTATGGTCTCAAATTTTACCAGATTTTCCCACGTAGTTTACTTGTGTTTCGGTCACCGGTTGATGATGAGGACCATTCGTGTCCTCGAAACGGCCGTCCCGAACTATTTATTATATTACTATATAATAAATTAAACTTGTGTGGTGCGGAGGTTGCCGATACTTATGTGTTGTTTACCTTACTACGCCACAGTCCTTCCTATCATTATCTATCATTATTTTACTTGTGTAGTTAGAAATATTGGTTACGCGTTTTTTTGGATTCCTTGTTATAGTTAGGTCCGGTTGAGGATAAAATCACTAAAAATTGCCTCAATTTTCAACTCATTGCTTACATAAATGCTAATAGTTATAGTAAAAAAGTAGCAATACTTTTTTGTGCCACGAATACCCATTGTTCTCTGCCCATGTTACGTAGGGAGGTCAAATTTAGGAAATGCATACATTCACAAAGGTTGTCCGTCGTAAAAAAATCGCATACTTATACATTTATTTGCTCCAGAAGCCTCACCGCCTATTGCCGACTAATCTCTACGTGGTCCTGTACAACTTCAAATCCAGACACCAGGACGAATTAGACCTAAAAGCCGGATACAAGGTGACAGTGATCGACACGTCTGATCCCGACTGGTGGAAAGGAAAATGTCTAGGCAGAGTCGGATATTTCCCATCAAAGTACTGCTCGAAATTATCTCCTGGAGAGAAAGCATTACAGGTAAGATGGGACCGCGAAGAGGTGACAGCTAATTTCAGGCCTTCTGATTTCGAAAATACAAACATAAAAATAATGTAATTGTAGACGAAGATTCGTCACCCTTACATAGTTCTCTGCTTCGTTTTGATATTTTATCCACGCCACGGAAATTATATGTTGTAATAGTAATCATATCTGTTGCAGTAAAACTATCTTTGATAACCAAAATTTAATATTTTATTATTTATGATTGACGAAGTGATTAAGAGGCAGTGGCTTGACTGATTTGAATTGATATAATTAAAAATAAGGTGTTTCTAAATTAAGTGACGATCGATTGTTTATTCAGATAATACCTTTCCGTAAATATGACCATGATTTAAAAAAACGCTACGTGGTTAGAAGTTTCAAAATGTATGAATTTCCACGCTGATCACTCTAGAATCTTTAAAGTGGATTGATTTCTAAAATTCAATGTTTTAGTTGAAATTTAATATTTCGCGTCACAATAAGAGAAGTCATATGCAGCAGAGTAATACTAAATGATAAAAGCACACTAAAAAAAAAGTTTGATATGGGAGTAGAGGTGGAGATTTATTAAGGCTCGACCCGGCTTGGAAATGAATCTATTTGACTCAAGAAGCCCGCTCGACTTAAGAAACTCACAAGTCTATTCGGCAAAAAAACATCTATTCGGCCCGGCATACCCATTCACTGCTTGTTTTAGTATATTCATGTTATTCGTTCGAACTGTTAAATTAGGGCGAAAGTGTTATTTTTTTAATTATGAGAATAATGTAATGTCAATCAAATTTACCTTCGTGAAAAATTAATTCTTAAATCTGAGAGCAAGTAGATTGCACGGGCTGTTCACACCTCTATACCGGACCCTTTTAATAACAATCAAAGCCGAAAGGCTATATGAGATTAAAAAAAAAGAGCAAAGTTGGACAACTAAAGATTAGCATGCAAAACTAAATTAATATAACTAATAACTATAGTAACTCGTAACATTTCCTTTCGGGTTAGTGTGCCCCAAATTTGCTCTAATTTCCTTAGGTATTTTTTCATTTCGTGCCACTCGCTTTCGATTTGTGTTACTTGAAAGCCAGAACAAAAGTTTTGTATTCTGTTGGGCAAACCATTGTTTTGGTAGATACTTTGACACTTTGCAACATTCACCTCACCTTATCCTCAATTAATTTTAATTGATCCAACCCACTGGCAGACATATGACCCCATACCGGTTGCCCTTTTGAAAATTTAACAATCCTTAAGAAAAGCCTTCATTTTATTTCTGATTACCCTTTTTCGATTAACCCATACACAAACATAAATCTTAGACTCATCACCGGAAATCTAATCACTAAAAATCTAATTTGCTCTTAATTTTGCCCAAACCCACCAGTTTCGCTTCAGAACAACAGTTAATAAAAGTTTCCCTTTGGGCTAAATAATTTATTTATCAAATAATAACGTAGACTACCACGGCCAAAGTAAGTTAAAACTAAACGTATTCCGGGTTTGGACTGCATCATGGCAGGTAATCAAAAAGTCAAGGTTTCACCCACAATCATATAGTGCTTCTTCGGGAGAAGAAAAAATGGGAGGCCAGTTAACACAGTATCTGCTGAGTTGCCGTGATCAATTGCACCTCTTCTTTTCCTGAAGAAGCCCCACCATAATCAATCGCTTGCCGTTCAGTTAGTTTCGCTTGAAGCAGAGTTTACACATTGAGCTACAGGTCTTTCCTTCTCCTGGAGAAGCCCGGGCGAAACGTTCGATTACCCACCATAACATAGTCCAAATCCGGAACACATTTAATTTTAATTTAACTTATTTGTGCAATTTTCTGACAATCTCTCGGAACACATCGTTGATTCCAAGACATAACAATTTTCCTTACAGTGCTTCTGCAATTTTGTTTGCAACTGTTAATTCAATTTGTTTGTCTTCGTTTAGTAATAATTCTTGGGCTATCAATGTGTTTTTCTTTAATTTCCATGGTTGCAGTTTTTCGGTAGTGTCTAGCAATATTTCCAACTGAAGATTTTGCCATTCTAAATTCGTGACGATTTGTTTTAATGATGTTCCTCGACAATACTGAGACACAATAATTTCGTACTATTCTTGTGAAGTATGCGCCTCTAACCATTAAAAAAACATTATTTTTCGCTTAGCAATATTAATTGTCTAACGAAAAAAGCATATTCTTAATTACAAATACAGTTAAAGAATAAAGTGTTGGCGTTCAAGATGTTTATTTCGATGTTATAACCAGTTTCGGAATATTGCAAAGCATTTTAAATTAAAAAAAAAATCATTAACTGCTCCAACATATAGTTATTAGAACTCGTACGCCTACACAAGAAAAATGCGTGTAAATAAATGAAAAATATTTAGGATAGAAGAGTATTTTAGTCTTTTAGATTGTGAATTAACACCACCAATACAAAATTGTGGAGCAGAATCATTCCTATTTATCACGTAGATGTCCATCCCAAGTAGGAATTTTCAAAATTCACGCACAATTTAAGTTGGATATGTCAACATTAAATATCAAAATCACAAAAATCGTTAACACCTTTGAAAAAACATTCCCCTCTACCGTATTCTAAACCTTAACTAATCTTGTTGTTTTTAATTATTGGTTTTCTACAGGTTACACACAATCTTCAAGTGTCTGACGGCGACAATGGACTAATGCTTCTTAGGGACCAAATCGTCATCCAGATCGGCGAAGAAGTCGACGGTATGGTTATGATCCGCTCCGGAGACAACCGCCAGGGCATTTGCCCTGTGAAATTCTTGCAGGAGGTGTGACAGCTGTCCGAAGTAGCCTGTCAAGTGAATAGTAACACATGCACCTGCTTCGCTAACCCGCATAGGACCGTAATTATTAATAAGATTCATCATCCCAGACCTTCTCCAGCCGCAAATTACCATCAAAATGTTACCGCAATCGCCAGCAATAATAACAATCTTAACAAGAATTGGAAGAAGATGCCTAACTATAAGAAGAACATAAAATCCGGCAATACCGTACAATACTACTACAATAACATCAACGAAAACAACACGTCATCGAAGAATAACACCGCTTACCTCCAAAAGCAAACCAACGCCTCCGTCGAGAGGATCAAGAAGAACCACCAGCCGATTTTCTTCACGAAGGCCCCATTTTCGTCGACCAAGCGACCCCTATCCATAAGATTATCGACGCCTAAGCATCATGTGGTCAACTTCTTTAATAGAACGTTCAGAACAGATTCGCAAAAGAGACCGCTTCTACTGAATACGCATTATTCGGAGAACGTCAACATAATGAACGAATTCCGACCTAACTTTCAAATCATACCCGGAAAGAATGGACTGAAGATCTCTTCCATCTACACGATCAGCGAGGACGTGGAGAAGTTTTCGCTAAAGAATTCCCTGTACCGAAACAAGAACCTCTACATCTCGTCAAATAGCAGGCCCCTTTTTGTAAGAAAATAGATAAAAAAAAAAATGTTAATAGTTAATACAAGAAAAAAAAAACATGGTAGCGCAACCTATTTTTGTAAATGTTAGAGTTAACCTATGAAATATAAATCTATTGAATGTGATTCAGCACGTCCTCTAATACACAAAATACACGAACAAAATTAGAAGAGCAAAATGTGAATTAATATAAATTGAATGTGCGTAATCGATGCTGAAATTTACACCCTCTCCGCAAAACGTGAGTAATAACCATAAAAACCAAGGATCACCTGCGTGATTAAAGTTGATAACGTTATGTTTATTTAAATTTTCATACAATTCTTAAAAAAGGTATCCTCCCTGTTATTTGATTGGGTTCTACATTTGGCTAAATAATATTTCTTTCATCTTTTATAGCGTGACGTTAAAATTAAGCAACGAAACAAACATAATTTCTATTGAAATCGAGTATTAATACTATATCGAGTATTAAGGCGATTCGTATGCTACAAAGGATACTCGATCGCATTAACCTTAGACTTCGGTTTCGTTCACTGAAAACAAATCTAATTTCCAACATCGTAAAGCGTCCCTAACTAATTTATTATTATTATAAATATGCATTTTATAAGCCATAATTATGAACCATAATTGATAATAATACTTTGGACACTGGTTTAAAATGATTTTTATTTTAAGTGTAATGCGGAAATAGTTTAAATTAGTATTTCCTTTAGCTTTTACGGAATATCTATTTTATATATTAGTATCAGATGTTAGCAGTGTTTATAGCTTGCAATATGATTGTACGGAACGAAGAATACGATATAGAAATGATGTCAATGACCATTACAGTGCGCAGGATTCCTTGCAAAGATTAGTTCCAGCCTAATAGATTTGTCAAACTAAATATCGTGAATGATATTTCTATGTTCTTGATTAAAAATGGCGAATTCGAATCGAGTTACGAGTATCCTAATCTCCCCTCAGCTATCACTTAAAAATGTTATGGTTATTACTCCTGCAAATACCTTTTGCTAATCCTTGTGTTCTCGTTTAGTTCAATATATTCCATAAATTATTAGCTTATTAGTACAGTAACCATCATAATCTTCCACCTTACCAACTTAATAAAATAAGCTGAAATGAGTTTGTCCACTGCATAATAGCAAAACCTAACTTATTTAGCGCTTTATTATAATAATAAGAACTAAATTCACTCAAATTACTTGAGCTACTGAAGTATCTAACTTTAACTAAAAATAAATTACACTAAATGAATTACCTGACTGCTGTAATAATGGTTTGAACTTATTTGAATTTGAATCTACAAAAACTTCAAATAAGTTTCCAAATCGGCTGATTGTTGTGGATACGCTAGAATTAACCTGTTTTAGCTATTTACTATTGCCTTTAGCAAATCTATAATCTAGACATCTTCTTCAATCACCCTTGATTTCATTTTAAATCAATAACCCTGAAAGCAATGAAAATATCATTTGAATGAAACGCGAGGATATATCAAATAGTTTTAGTAATAATATATTAAAGTTGGTGACTCGGTGTGAGTTCATAGTTAAACGCAGATAAATTAAAAACGGGACTAAACCTCGGTACCTTTTTTCATTTTTCTAACTTAAAATGTTAATAATATTTAAATATTCCTGAAAATATCATCGCTGTTACCGATAATATTATAAGTTGTTAGACTGGTATAGTTCTGGATAACAATTGCAAATATACAACCCTTTGAAATGATTGAAATGAACAATTTGACGAGTCAAGTTTTATTTGGAGGGAGACAAATTCTGAGAAAACGATTTGCATTCCTTCAACCTCCTTGCCGTAGAGGTGGCAACGTCCAATTTTAAAATTCAGCTACAAAACAATTTTATTCAATTGTCTGTGTTTTCCGAACTTGCTAGCTGTGCTCTTCAAACCTGACGTTTCGCCGACATCTGCAGCAGTCATTCTCAAAGGTGCGGTCGTAATTGTCAATTTGACTGTATACAGGTTACGGCTTTGTCTGATTCAGCCTGCTATTACGGCCTAGATGGTAAAGTCGCCGCAGTCGTATACCGGCTTTTTAGTTCGTTGTATTCTCGTGTTGGATTCGATGATATTTTTTCAACAGGGCGTGTTTCTCTGATGTTTCTTTATTCGCGTATTTATGCGCCTATTTGTCATCCTGATATGCACTTGTCCACAACTGCAAGAGATTCTGTATACGCCGGCTATAGACAGTGGATCTTTCTTGCTAGCCTGTAGACAGTTTTTATCAATTACTTTTCGCTATTCTCATAATTTTATCCGTAATACCTCGCAAATATGGGAGAAAACCCATTTTTGTTCGACTGTTGTTTCTTGGTTCTGATGGCATGTTTAATTTATTCTCTTAAGTAGCAATTGTTCTCAAAGATCTTTTGAAGATGATCAAGCACTTCGTCTAGCTATTAGCCGGCAGAACCGTTCAACCAATATCCTAGTGATGCCTGGTTAGACTCGTTGTGTAGACCCGCTAGTCAAGCACCTAACCACCCTCCTACAACCATATATTGGATGTTTACTATGGTTCTAGTCAATGAAGCGTTAGCGCACATAGAGTCGATTTTCCCGGAAAGTATAACAGCTGTGTTCAGACGTTGCTTTACGACCACACAAAGGATGCAAGAAGTGCTCGTATCCACCAAGGACGCTGTAATCCGCTGTCCACAGCCGGCATATACAGAATCCCTCACTACTGCTAAGTATATGTCGACGCAACAGAAAGGAGCATAAATACGCGAATAGAGAAATGCCAGAACTGCCGTTTTGGTGAAACGGATAGCTCAACAATCGCTGAACACACGCTGCCAAACAAAAATCAACGAATCCAATACAAAAATACGCATTCCCTGGCCACGATGAACTAATGCGCCGCAAGACCTCTCAAGGAAGCCACCGAGATTTTTAAGAACAGGCGCGGTTTTAACAAAAAGGAAGGAGAACTGACGACAAGGTCTAGATCCCTACACTAACACCAACAAGACCATAAGAGCAGCCACGCTGGCTGACCCAGACACAGTCGCCAGTCACCCGTATATAGTCAAGAGGGCCTTCCACGGGTGCCAGTGGAACGTCAAATCTGAAAAGAACCTATCGACCGTGGCCAGCAAGTCCGGAACACAGACGATTTAATGAACACCGGTCGTGAAAGTCTACATAACTACTTGACATTTTATCTATTTTTTAGGTTGCTGGAATTGTTTTCTTCCAACTTCCATACAATAATACCGACATATTTCAAATCCACAACATTTCTGGCGCCAGTGCACAGCATGTAAAGTCCTGAATCATAGATCTTCTAAGAACTTCGGTTTCGTTTCATATGCGTTTTTTAAATGTACGCTTCATAAAAAGAAATCGAAATGGCCATTCCGTAGTGCCACACCGTCCCACACAAACACTCGTTAAGAAAAAAGACATTACGAAGGGGTTACTAAAAATTCCTGCCTACGCATTTAATTTTCCTGGATCTTGGATGCATACGTGCTACAATAATTATTCTTAAAAGAAAGAGTTATTATTTGAAATCGCTCTTCAAATGAATAAATGATCTCGGTATTATAAACAATAAAACAACTCAAAAATAACAAACGAAAATAAATTAAGTGTCGTTCCATAGCAGCGGTAATTCACACAAAATACGTTCATCAATAATTTAGCAAGTAAAACCTCACAGCTAGGGGATTGAAGGAGGAAAAGCAGATCATTTTTTCGTCAGAATTTGCCCCTCTCCTAATAAAAATTGAACCGTTTCGGAAAAAATTATGAAAAACATTACTACAAATTGTTATTTCCTCGTTCATTATAAATTATGAACAAGTGTCATATGTGATTCATCATTTGTAGATCCTAACGTTTCTTCATAGGACTTTTAACATTTGCGCACTAAGATGTGTAAGTAGATAAGAAACAACAACAACAGCACCTTAATGTATAATTAAGAAATACTAATGTTTTATCAGATACCATAAGTGTGTTGCAGGGTATCAATAGTTTATCTAAAAAAAAAAACACTCCAAGTACTTTACATGCATAGGTTAACTTCCTCTATAAATACATACAAAATATAAGACTGTCGTCTAAAGATATATAATGTAACCTACAAATTTAAATAGGCTAATATAATTCATCAGATACCTAAACAGTACGACCAAAAGTTCAATTCAATAAAAAAAGACCAAAAATTCTTATTTTTAGCCGATCGATGTATACATTTCTTCCATTATCTTTTAGTAAAATCCAAGATAATCTCCTCCAGAAAAGGGAAATTCCATATCCTTTTCACGTACAAGGTCATCACATCACTATCGTGTTAATACCTATAAAATCTCGTTAGTCTGCATTAACCTTTTATATTTTCGTTTCTCCTTCGTGTAAGTGCACAAACGCACTTGTTGTTAAAAAATTGATAACAAAAGAAATGATGTTATATGTGTATATCTGTTAAAGTTATGTTACCTATATTCATACATAATGTAAATCACTAATCCGAAATAAATACAGTTATGTCATCATAAGTATCTGCGTTTTATTCACTTGTAAAACTATAAGTTCTTAACAAATCCAAGAAGTAAAACTAAAATTGTAAGAATAACTGTAGAAAAAAAGACTTCTTAAAAATTATATTATCACCATCAGATCTTCTTCTTCTTCTTCCTTCCATGTTCATCAATCTTTTGTTAGTTCGCTCATTGTCTCTATTTTCTTTCCCTTCTGCTCTACCTGATCTAACTATGTTTTCCTGGTTCTTCCTTGGCTTTTCTTCTTATAACATCTTACCTCTATCACTCCTCTTATCAACTTCTGCATATTACTCCTCTTCAAATGTCCATACCTTTTTGCGGTCTTTGATATAATTGGCTCCTGTTTTAGTTCTTCCCTAATTTTCTCGCATGTTACTTCCTAAGTTGTTTCATCTCAGCCGCACTTATCTTACTTTCCATCCTTTAGCCATGTCTAGTAGAGTTCGTATTATTTTTAAGTTGTACACTTTTATTTTCGTTTCTTGGCTCTCTTTTCTGCTAAAACCGTTTTAGCTTACTTGATTCGTTTTCGAACACTTCGAACACCTGTTCTATTTTGTAAATCGGTGTAACTCATATATTTATATTATATATATATATTATTATTATTATTAATATGTTCTAAAAAACTGTACGACTTATTACTAAGCCTGCAGAAACGAGTACTTTCGCAGTAGCGTACTATTTTAGTTTGATTGTGTTGTTGATGTAGACTGTCGTAAAAATTCGCTGTAGTATTGTATCGTTAGCATGATTTCCGTTAACGACTCACTCATACACCTACGGCGAGATGAAAATATGTTAGTGTATTTGGAAAATGAGCGTTCTGCGTCTAATGATGTGATGTTCGCGAATTCAAAAAGGTCATTCGCACTCTTGGTTTTCACTTGATCACTTAGTCTACACGCACTATAGTTTGGAAATCGAGATTCTTATTTATAACCATAATTTATCGGTTGTTATTATCTGTTGGATTTCCTAACGAGGCTTTGAGGTCATCTACTATATTTAGTGCTTCATGTAATGAAAGCTTGGTGTTCTCTAATCTGGAAATAGTATCCAAAAAAATTGAATAATTTTCGGAAA
Organism: Oryctes borbonicus; assembly: GCA_902654985.2. NCBI lineage: Eukaryota > Metazoa > Arthropoda > Insecta > Coleoptera > Scarabaeidae > Oryctes > Oryctes borbonicus. The sequence goes on from LR736858.1 coordinate 9,373,933, forward strand.
TTGGCTGTATTTGAGTATGGATTTCGGTATCTGAAACCAACCGCTGGCTTACTGAAATTGCTTGGATTTATATTTAAGATACAAGGTTGATGTGCAAAAATTTCTCATATATAAAACAGCTTTAAGCCACGTTCCCAATCTCGTCAATATCGAGGAGGAATACTCAGACAAGCCCGTTTAAACTCACGAATGCGTTTTGGAAATTTAATAAAAGCCTCTTTTTGATAGAAACTATTAATTGATCTACTTTTGGATAACTGTTTCTAATAAACTCAGCTACAAGATGACAGCAAATAGGTTTCATGAAGCAATTGAGGATGAGATTGTTTTAGTAACTTTCCAGCTTTACCCATGTTTGAACTCCCATCTGTAACCAACATTACGAGTTGTGATTCTGTTCATACATACTTTCATCTCTTCACCCGTAAAAACTTTACTAGTACCTTTCGATGTGCTGTGAAAAGGGAGGGGCAAATTTCTTGCATAATGCCTACGTTGGACTTTCCTGATCATTTAACATTTTTTTATGAATCTAAGTTCTTTGTTGTACCTATTCATATTTAAAAGGAATTTAAATAATCAGTTAATTAAGAAGCTAATCGCGGCCATTTTGTGTTATCCGCAGTGGTTAGAATCGTTCATAATTTATCTACTAGAGTTTGTTTCCTTTCTATAGATGTCTATTTCCAGTTTTTTATTGTTTCTAATAACTAGGCTATCCCAGAACGGAGGTTGATTGTTCACTTCTTCATCTACTGTGAATTTAATAGTTTCGAATTTTGAATGAAGAGTTGAGAGGAAATCCAGAATAGCACTTTTCATGGTATCAAATATCAAAGGCCGCGAAGATATCACCTACATACCTAAGCCAAATTCTAAGAAAATATACGATATTCATCCTTATACAGGTTTCTAATTTACCTATGATCAAGTTGGCTATGAAAGGGTACAGGGGATTGCCCGTTGTCGTACCCTCTGGTTACTTATACTACTTGCCCTCTTCTTGACAATAATTTTGATTCGTACAGAGTGAAGTTAGTCTTTTGTATTCTTCAATTTTGGCATCATCGGTTTTGTTGAGTTTTAGGAACTCCGCCAAATACTCCACGGTTTCTGGAATCGATACACTGGGGAAAAGCGAACAAACATCGAACGATACTGAAATATGCTCAGCTTCTAATTCGACATTTCTTACGTTATTTACAAAATATTGTTAATTTTCTACTTCTAGACTATCTACTTTGATTACAATTTATACGTAAGTGAGTCTATACCTGAACTATTGGTCTCATAAATTTCTTCCGTTTCTCTAATCATTGATGATAAAGGATATTTTCTGAATACTCCATAAGGTCCTGATAGCAAATTATTGACGGGGTTGAAACAATCCGGCTTGTCTAAAATGACTATTTTATTCTCTTTGTCTGCCAATTCAAATGAAAACAATTATTATACGTTATTTCTTAAACTCTTAACCTCGTCTAACTTTTTTGAAATTGTAATTTTTCACGCATTTCTTACATAAACTTTCATTGTGGCATCTAAGTGAATGGACGTTTCTAATGATGCGATGTGTTCTTCCACCGGGATTTTTGTGTCGCGGATGCAATGTCTTATCCTTATTTAACAATGCGATTTCGATGTTACTAAAGGTATCTGACAATTGATTAGAAATCAGTGGTATGGTCTCCAGGTGTCTCGGTGTTTTCATTCTTTTCAGGACAAATTTTAGTGAATTTCTTGTTGCGACATTGCAATTTTATTTTGAATTTACCGTCATTGGAAATTACACCACTTTTTAAAATTGTTTTTATCTAAAAATCGCGTTATTTTAAAGTACAACTCATATGGTTCTATTTCTAAATGACTGCGTCTTGCATTCTGATATCCGGTTTCATTTAGTAACCATTGCTCTTTAGCATGATTGATGACATTTAGCGGTTTCTTGCAGTTACTGGAAATGTTAACCTTCATAAATTTTGGAAACATTGCTTTTTACAAAGTTTAAGAAATAAGATATCAGCTTGTATTAACTTAATGTTGGTACTCACATTACCAAAGCGGTTCAAATCCTTGGGCTAGAGAGCCATCATCTATAAGATTGATGATGGCGAATGCACGGTGTGCTTTATTATGTTCGACGAGTGTTAATAGATTTCTTAACCGATTTCTGACATTAGAATATATTGGTACCATTATTAAATGTATTGTTTGCAATATCACCAGTTTAACGTACAGTATTTTTGTATGTCAAAGGCAAACAGCATCTGTTAAATTCGAAACGTGCTATACCATATTATAGATTTCTACACAACTTTATTTTTATGTTAAGTGTGTGCAACATTCCACAAAATATTGTAGACAATGAAGAATTTCGAAAGTTTTGGTAGAACTACACTCCGGGATGGAGATTGCGAACAAGAGAACAACACAGAAAACAAACGCGGATACGATAATAGAGACAATAATAAATACCTTTGGGAAATTCATTATATCGGTAACCCAACTTGTAATGTTGCATGCATGTCATCTTGTAGCCGAATTTATTAGAAATAGTTATCCAGAACTAGGTCAATTAATAGTTTTCACAAAAAAAGTTTGTATTAAATCTCCAAAACGCATTCGTAAGTTTAAACAGGCTTGCTCGGGTATTCCTCGGCCACCACAGCCGGTACTGACGAGATGAGTAACGCGGCTTAAAGCTGTTTTATATTACATAAAATTTTTGGACATTATTAAACCTTGTTTCTTAAATTTAAATCCGCAAGAAACCCAAGCAATATCAGTACGCCAGCAGCTGGGCAAATAGAGCAAATATCCGAAAATTATTCAATTCTTTTAGATACGATTTCCAAATTAGAAAACACCAAGCTTTCATTACATGAATCGCTAAATATAGTAGATGGCCTCAAGCCTCGTTAACAAGGGTTAAATATGTGCGGTTATAAATAGGAATCCCGATTTTCAAACTACAGTGCGTATGGACAAGAGTTCAAGTGAAAACCAAGTGTGAATGTAATACGAACGACCTTTTTAAATTCGCGAACATCACATCATTAGACGCAGAACGTTCATTTTCCAAATACACCAACATATTTGTTACGACGACATAATTGACTGTATTTTCTCTTTAAAATGTTCGGATGATTGGATGAACACAGGTGAACAAAATAAATACAACACCCTTTTCTCTTGGTTGTTAGAACTCATCTCTTTATTTTGGTTAAAAAGTATTAACCAATCAACATAAACCCGAATGTGGCGCCATCAAACGAAAAGACGGCAACTACTTGAAACTAGAACTGTAAACGTCTTAACAATATTTTCACCTCGCCGTAAGAGTATAACTGACTCAGCGATCCCTAAAAGCCTACATCAACAATACAATCAAACTAAAATAGTAAGTAATTACATGCGTTATTTTTAATATTGATAGTAAGTGAGCCGTACGCTACTGCGAAAGCACTCGTTTCTGCAGGGTTACTCATTAGTAACGAGCCATTAGTTGCCACTGTATACAAAAGAATGAGTCTGTAAAACCTACCTCTTGTATTAAAAGTAGACAAGGAAAAAGACGGCGAGGTAGGAATTGATCTTTATTGGATTTTGGTATAGGATCCTTTCTTGCTTGCTCAAAACAGGCTCTGTACAATATAATTTATTTAGAAGCAGTATATTACAAATGTTTTACTAATCATTTGCTAAATTTGAAAAATTAGAAGAACGAAAAGCATGCAACCCAACATACACGTACTTACTTGGCTGCTGTTGATAGGTGGCACCACAAAAGTATGATTATATGGTTTTTCGATAACAGTCCCAAACATGTAAGTGTTATGTTTTTGGTGTGGTTTACATATGGTTTGTAGGTCAGATTTGGCATGATCAGGTTGTCCCGGTTGCTACAATGTACTACAATCATTGATTAAAACCGAAATTACAAGCCGATGATACGTACAAATCAATAATGAATATTTCGGAATCGCCACTGCAATTTGTGCCTTTCTCGTCTTGCGTAAATCCCAGTTTCTGGCATAAATTTACGGAACTAAAATTGGATGTACTCAAATTAGATCAAAGTACTACGAAAATCTGGGGTTATTACTCTAATTTGGATGGGCATATAAAGCCCTTTTTGGAAGTAGATAGCACATCATTTAATAGGTGATCCACTAGCTACTAGTATTGGACATAACATCCTTATTTCAAAATAATTTATAGCGAATATAATGGTCTTAAATTTTATTTGCCGTACCATGGTTTGCTGGTAAATAAAAATACAATCGAAGAGTTTAAACAATGCGACAAGAAAGATATAATTAAAATAATGGGTAATATTTTGGAAGATGATATTAGGTCAGGTCGTGCAATACAAACTCCAACCCTTTTAAATTCATTTTTGATTTTATTATTTGGGGTACTAGTTCTAACACAATAGATGTTGATTGAATTAAACAATATTTTTTTTTAGGATCTGAAAAAATATAACTTTTATTATTGGTTTGCTTTTCCTGCTTTAAGTAGCATCAAGCCAATATTCACAAAGACATATTCAGCAGCAGAATTGTATAGCGATGATAAGGTTAACCCTACAAATAAAATTTTGGATGTTATGAACAATATTTAATTTGCAGTTAGATAATTTATGTAAACAATATTTAGATCTGGATATAGCAAATAAAGCTTATTTCTTAATAGAATGCAAAGAAACCTTAAAGGTTTTACAACTTAATAGCAAAATTACTATGAATACTGTTGCATTGGATACCAATGATATTGAAAATACCATATTTGCATTTTCGGATTCTACTTCGCAGCCATATCCAGGATGGCAATTACGCAGTTTAATTTTACTACTGTTATACCATTGGTAAGCATTTGTAACTGTTCTATGCTTGTTCTAATATTTAGAGACTATCTCAGAAACATAATTTTATTTTAGTCCATGGCTTCATGGTAAAATACTTAAATTCCTTAGCTTTCGTCTGACACGAAAAGGTTCTGAACTTAAATGTACAAAAAGTATTGTATGGGAAGTAAAAATGGCTTGCATTGAAAAGACAGATATATTTTCTGATAAGAATTCTTTGTGGATTGGATTTGAAGTCAATGAAAGGGATAAAATGGGACCCCGATTAGCAAAAATGAAGGATTCTATGTCACCATTGAGGTATTAATGTAATTTTTAATCTTTTTTTGTATATTAGATTTATTGCATATTTTCAGTTTAGCTGAAGCATCTGTTGATTTAAATTTGAAATTGATGAAATGGCGATTGTTACCTGATATTAATTTGGAGAAATTGAAGGCAATGAAATGTTTGTTATTAGGTGCCGGAACACTTGGTTGTGCAGTTGCAAGGAACCTATTGGTAAGTTAGCATTTTGAAATTATATCTTTGAGCATTATTTAATATACAAATAATTCATTCAAATTAATTGTTTAGGCATGGGGAGTCCGTACTATAACATTCATTGATAATGGTACTGTATCATATTCCAACCCCGTTCGACAAAACCTCTTCACCTTTGAAGACTGTGTATCCAATAAACAGAAAGCTACGGCAGCTGCAGAAAATCTCTTGAAGATATTTCCGGGTGTAGTAAGTTGCCGATCTTCCAGTATGTATTTAGGGTTTCTAGTTCATGTTAGTTTACTTCAACACACTTCCAGACTACTAGGGGATATAATTTTACCATTCCAATGCCAGGCCATCCTGTAGGAGAGAGCTTATTAGCACAAACAGAAGAATCTTTTGAGAACTTGATCAAATTAATTGCTGAACACGATATTGTATTTTTACTGATGGATTCTAGAGAAAGTCGATGGTTACCAACCTTAGTATGTGCAAGTTTAAGAAAGGTAACTGAACATTACATTTAAAAATCCTCGTATATGCAGAATGTTGGAAAAATTTTCATTGACTTTTTGTTACTCAGGTGGTTATAAATGCTGCTCTAGGCTTTGACACATATTTAATAATGCGACATGGGGTGAATACAAATACGAACATTGAAATTAGTCCAAATGTTGCAACTCATTTCAAATGTATTCCTGGAAACAAGCTTGGATGTTATTTCTGTAATGATATAACAGCACCTGGAGATGTAAGTATGTGTAATGTGAAATACAAGTCAAAGCAAATGTTATACATTGTTGTCACTAATGATTGTTACTGTGATAGTACCATTGATAATTGGTATAATTCCATCATATTACATCTCAATAGATATTTCATTCAGTAAACTAAATCAAGTTTTAATGATCACAACGGTTTTTGAAATATATAAATAATGGTTTTGAAAAAATATGTTGAATTACATTGTTTAATGGTTGTTAATATGGCAGCGTGACTACTGTAAAATAAGATACTTGTGTCAACATTACTTTAGTTCATTGCACTTAAATGATAAATAACTGGAAAATATTTTAGTCCTTTAAAGAGCGAACCCTTGACCAACAATGTACGGTTACGAGACCTGGTGTTTCGAATATCGCTGCAGCCCTAGCAGTGGAACTAGCAATCTCTGTAGTGCAGCATGAAAAAGGGTAATAAAATTATAAAATACCACTGATTTCATATTAGAATCTTGAGTATATTCTTCATAGCCCCCTAGCGTCCGCTTTTTATACAACGAAATTCGAACAAGATATTGGCCGAGAGAACGAATGTAACTTAGGAATTGTGCCACATTCAATTAGAGGATTTTTATCCATGTTCAATCATGTCCTACCGGCTACAGAACGATACAGCCAATGCATTGCCTGCTCTGATACAGTTGTTAAACTGTATGAAGAGAGAAAGTTTGAGTTTCTACTGGAGGTGTTTCAAAATTCATCCTATCTGGAAGAAATAACTGGTCTAAATAAAATATATTCAAATTCTGGGGAACTAGAGGTAATTATTCCTTTTAAAAAAGAAATATTTTTGAAATCCATTGAATTAAGACCAAAAAATGTTTAACATAAATGCTTTTATTCTACAGGAGATGGATTTTAATGAAGAAGATTCTTCATAGGTGACACGAGTCAGATACTCTCTTAAATTTTGTTTTAAAATACGATTAGATATATATTGAAATTATCCACGTTATTGTAATGAAAAGTAATATATAAAACAAATTATTAATCTGTACGTAATTTATCTGTATTATAAACGGCAAAAAAAACCTAAAGCGTTCTCATTTTGAACTATCGGGGTATTGTAAAAATATTATTCACATTAGAGAAAATAGACTAACTGTAGAATATACCGAGTGAAAGTAATTGCAAAAGAAAAACAAACAAAACATGGATATTCGAGAGTGTAAGCTTTCACGGCCAGTGTCTAATAAAAACAATTTTTCGAGTTTTGGTACCGCAGGAATTTCTTCCGTAGGTTTTGCTTACTACAACGATAAACGAAATGCATGAAAAAAATTTCCCCGAACCACAATTCTCAAACTCGGAAGAATCACTTTTATAAAACATAGATGTTCAAGAAAACGTATCAGTTTAGTTTAAATTCAAACCCAAAATTTACAATCATAATAATCTTTGTTCGTTGTAAACTCAGGAATGAACATAAACATCCATCAACATACATTTCTATGACTATCAAATGTAATTTCATTGTAAAATAATAATATACTTTGCATGTATAATTAGAATAATAGCAAGACGCGTAATTCCATGTAGGAAGCCTACATTAAGTTATTTGGCTAATTTCAAGTTTACATTTAATAATTCTTTTGTGAAAGGAATAAATTATTTAGCCGTGCAGAAAACCCTCAAACTAAAGCATAACGTAAAACGCGAGGGCTAGGTTTTTTTTTTGTAAAACTAACAAAACAAACAACACATAAGTATCGGCACCCTCCGCACCACACAAGTTTAATTTATTATATAGTAATATAATAAATAGTCCGGGATGGCCGTTTCTATTTATTATATTACTATATAATAAATTAAACTTGTGTGGTGCGGAGGGTGCCGATACTTATGCGTTGTTTACCATACTACGCCACAGTCCTGGCTATCATTATTATTTAACAAAACAAAAAATGAATACAACTTAAGTTAATTGATGTCACGCACGACTGTGATCAACAGTTTTTCTTTAAAATGTCGAAGAACCCCTTCTTCAAAATCAAGTGTATGCTTGCTGCTATGTCCACCACGTATTTTAATTTTAAACGCAATCGCCGCGCCCGCAGTGAATTGCTTCCTGCGACCCCGTACACCAAATGCACGTTCACCATTTCATTCCAACTGCAGCGCTGCATATTAAAAATCATCGATAATACTAAATAATACAAAGCAACCCTTTTCTCCGCAAATGTTACAAACTTTAACAACTAAGAGTAACAAAGAGTGATCTATAAATAAATGTACAACAAGTTGCATCTCCAATGAGTTTAACTTTAAAAGGAGCTGTTATTCCCAGCAGAGAAATTGTACATTTTTGCCTTATTATTCTCTAACTAAAAATGTCTATTTTAGTTGCCACTATCATTCTTCAAGTTTTCATACATCAATATGCCAAGATTGCCAAGGTTTTGAAACACCGACTAACATAAATCTATTCAATTCGAATCGCGTATTTCTGATAATATGAAAACTATTCTCGCACGCGTTCTATTTCCCCAATTCATAATCTCATACCTTATGCAACTGTAAAGTAGATTAATACAATGTTAGAAACATTTTCCGACTGCAACGCGGTGACATAAATTTCAACGCGCCTGGTTCTACTGCTAGAGTTTTCTATGTGCATAGTTCACCTGACTACACACTACTACAGATATGTATCGAAAGTTATGCCTAAAATTGTTTGCGAGTCATAGGTAGCTACATTATCCATGCAGCGAACATTCATGGTAGGAGTATTGTTTTTATTAATGCGAAAGGTAACAACTAATGTTTTCTTTTTATTCAGAATTAGTATATCTTTATTCATGTAAATTGACGTATTCAAACATGCAATATCACCGTCGTAAATCAAAATATTAGTACCATCTACGTACTAAATCATATCAATATTCTAGAACTGCGATAACAAATATCCAACAAAATCATTAGCAAAGAATGATGTACAAAAGAGGTCCCAATAGAATTCTGCGGAGCACCACATTCCACCAACCGTTCCCGCCCTGTCACACCTCTAACACTGTATTTTTCGAGCATAAATAACAAAAGCCTATTATGTTCCACTAAGTCAAATACGCCTGTCAAATCAATGCTCAATTCTTACCTTTACAGTAGCAATATCTATTAATATTTATATTGTTTCTAACCGTTTAGTTTACGACTTTATGTATCTTTTTCATTTAACATACTTTCACATTTTTTGTTATAATATGCACTTTTCAGTAAATACCTACGCATTCTTAGAACGTTAATCCTTTATTAAAAAAATTAAAGTGATGCCATATATTTCTAAACTGAAAGATCATCTATGTTTGTTGGTCCCGTTTACATTTGCATGTATTTACCGAGTTGGCGCTATATATTATTCGAATTACTCTAGTCAGCGAATATTCGAATTGTAACACCACTACGTTACTGCATAACAGAACACTTATAGATACCGTTTTCTACTGGAAATACTAGAGCAGTCGAACCATGTTCAGAGCGGGAGTTGCGTGTTCCATTAAGAAACTTAAAATAACTTGTTCTTTAGGTAAAGTAAGAACAGAGTTGCACTCGGAGTAATTTTTATCGCTCTGACTGACAACAGCTGAAGTTTACAAATACTATAAAGGCTATTATAACATTATAACCAAAGGTGGTCAAGCCGTACTGGATGACTGACACGCAGCTAACGAATGCGGCTTTCATAAATATGCCATTTTATAGGTTTTATCGTTCTAGTTTCAGAATCTAGAGGTACTTACAATAATATTGAAAAATATGATTAAATAAAAATCGCAATCTACTACGTAAAAACAATGTTAATATTTTAAATTTACAGAAACTACGTATGTGTACAAATAGAATTCGGTATCGGAACGATGTGTTAACTTCCACTATCTATGGAAGACTAAATTCGTGCACCCTTATTTCCTACCGATAAGCACGAACGAACGGCTATGTTAGCAATGATGTGTTCGCGTACGGCTTGACCAGCTTTGATTATTGCTATTGATTATAGCCAATGTATGTACCTCTCCCAACGAAATATGGCATGTAAAATCGCTCCGTTCCATTGGTTTTGCTCGATCCAGAATTTTATTGCTAGAATTGCCAAAATGAATTAAGAGATTTTGAATATGTTGATAGACCAGGCAATATCAAACATTGTATCGTTTCACAGTAATGAAATTTTGACGCGTATTTTAATTTCGTAGATGCAAAATATGTGTGCATTTTATGCCAGAACCGTATTTCCCATCGGCATTCGACATTATTCACTTTGCAATATCCAGAACCCGTAACGAGCTACAAGAGTAATCTAACACCCAAAAATGTTCCTCAGAGCAAGATTTAACATTCAAACAAAATAGGGAGAACTAATTTTTAGGTATAACGGCAAGAACTGCAGGGTAGCATAATAACAACTAAAGTATCAAAGTTTGGAGGAATTAAAAAAAGGAAAAGATCACTAATTGAAAAGTAACCACAAGTATTGTTTTTGTTGTGTTTTGACAGCATAGATGCATTACATTTAATAACTATTAAAAAAATATATACATAATTGTTTTCAAAATATTTTGGGCTTTTTTTTCAACCAAGATAGAAACATACTTTAGAACATTTTGGAGGATGCAAAATGTTAAAAAATGATTAAAGTTTTCCTTTTAAATTTCTTTAAATAGATAATACCTCAAAAATTGTTGTAGAAGTAGTTATCACATTCTCAGAAGTTATAAATCCTTACGAATATGTAAGCAATACTGCCCCATCTTGTTTGTTAAAATGTTTAGTAACAAAAAATTATTTCAAAACAAAATTTAACAACCCATATTGTGGGCTTAACATATAGATGTTTCTTCTTTTCTGCCTACTCATTCAATGTTTTAAAAGCACATTTGACGTATATTGTGATAATAACTTATTTGATACCAACATCTTTTATTAAAAAATGTAAATTTTAGATGGTTTAAAAAATGTTTCGATGTTTAATTACATCCTGGGCACCAGTTTGAGATTTTCTTTTATAGAACAGAAATGAAAATATCCACAAGAATTTATGTCTTTATTTATGTTTTATCAAATGTTTGTCAAACTGTTGTTTATATTTGCATTTATACGGACATTTTTGACATACAAATGGTGTTTCCCCTGTATGCGTCAACATGTGACGTACAACAGTGGACCCATCTGCAAACCTCTTTCCGCAAACTTTGCAAGCATGAGGCTTTTCACCCGTATGTATCATAATATGTCTCTTTAACACCATATTTAATTTGAAAGACTTGTTACAATATTCACAAATATAAGGTTTATCTTCAGAATGTCGCTTAAGATGCATTTGTAGTTTCCTCCTGTTAGGAAAGAGCTTACCGCATGTAGGGCAAGGCATAGTTCGTTCGGTAGTATGACTTGTTTTGTGAATTTGTAAGTTGTTAAGCGCATGAAATGCTTTTCCACATTCATCACAGACAAATTTCTTATCGTTATGAAGATTGACTATATGTTTTGCTAAGGCACCTTCATTCATGAATTCTTTATTGCAAATACTACATGTTTGTGGTTTACCATTCTTATGCATGATTTTATGATAATACATTGACCAGGTGGATCTAAAACTCTTCCCACATACGTCACAGACACAAGTCTGATCTGCTTTTGCAGTTTTATCATTCTTATGTATAGTTTGCCTATGATATCGTAATTTGTTAAAAGTTTTGAAGTTCTCTCCACAAATGTAGCATGTATGTTGATCTTGATGCTCAGCTCTATGTTTCCGTAATTGATAAATGTTGGTGCAAAGCTTATTACAAATGGAACACGCGAACCGATTTCCCATGTGTGTATGGATATGTATCTGATGATAATAGTTATACGAATAGGTTTTGTTGCAACCTCTACATTTAATATTATGATATTTAGATTTCTTATTGTCTTGATTTTTAACTTCTTCTACACATGATCCTTTTAATAATAGTGGAATATCCTCATTACTTTTAGAAATACCATCATCACCATCAACAATGGAATCACTAGAGAATTCGTTTGATGCCTCATATTGTATTATATTTTTTTCAACACATTTATCCTCTGTTTGTTTCTCTTCATCATCTAGTACTTCAACTTCTGTTATGTCATCATTTTTCAAATCTTCATCAACAAAATTCTGCTTTAAATTGTTTGTATTTGTTTGAAAATGTTCATTTTCATTGCCGTTAAAAATTTTGTTTGTTGTCTCATTATTATAAAAACTTGTTAATTTTTGTATTGGAACTTGAGGATGTAAGATCTGATTTGAATATACAGAACAAGTTAAGTCGTTATTTTCATGTTTGTTACAAGGTTCCTCTTTAACGGATGGTAAATTATCATGTATTGGTAAATGATCATTCTCACGTAATTCCATATCTGATTTACGTATTAATTCCCTAAAAGTCCATGCTGAAACTAGCTTTACAGTGCAGTCATTACATATATGAGACGGTAGAAGGTCACCCTCCTGTACCTAGGTAACAGATGCGATAGATATGACATTGAATAATGTAAAGTTATATTCACCTCTATTGTCGCACAGTCCACTAACATCTCTGATAAAAGTTTCCCATTTATAATTTGATTAAATATGTGATTGGATACTGTGCTGTTTTGTAAACAAGCTCTACAAATAGAAGGCATGATGTAGAGGTAAATATTGGTTTCATTGAATAATCTTTATAACTGCCACTTTGGGTATTAAATGATGGACTGTATCATCGATGCACTATTTTTCTTTTTAATATTACATTTTATCGAAAGTGCATAAAGTGATAGTTATCTAAAATGAATTTGGGTTATACAAGAAGTTAACAACGTAGAAAACCCACAACACACCTAGGTTCGTATTCAAACTAACTGGACAGAACGCAATAGTAATGAAGCTACCAAACTACGCCATCTCGTAGGGCGGTAGCCTAATCATTTTGGCAATATGGCGCTACCATATTGCGGATATTTAAATTGGGACTAAAAAGTATTTGCTTTTCCTCTGAAATATAGTTCCGTATTAGATTAAATTAGTGTTATGATCGTTCACACCTACTAATTAAGCTTACCTCACCTCTATTTATGGAAAACTGATAAATTGTGTACAAGAATGTATCAATAATTATAAACAACACATAAGTATCGGCACCCTCCGTACCACACAAGATTTAATTTATTATATAATAATATAATAATTAGTCCGAGACGGCCGTTTCGAGGACACGAATGGTCCTCATCATCAACCGGTGACCGAATGAAGTGAGAAAAAACTTTTTCTAAAACTAAACATGCATTTACTATCCCTACTTCTTAGAACAGATATCCTTTACAAGTGCCTATTTCTACCCCCTGCACGCCTTGAAGCTACGACGTGCGAAAGATAACATGCATGAACTATCCCTTCACCGAGAAGAAATATTGTATTTTACAAGTGCCTAATTCTACCCTCTACGTGTCTTAAACTACGACATGCGAAAAACACTGCCAGATGGACGGGAAGATCTCTTTTATGGCCCAAAATATAAACGAGTGCCAGCCTACTGCAAAAGGTCAAAAAGGACAGAGTACGACAACGGTCCGTAATCAATTTTAAGTATTCTAATTTAATACTATGCCCGGTTTCATTTATATGTTGTGCCACACTCGACGCGTCCAATCTGCCGTAGCGATAATTTCGTAGATGTTCTTTGAATCTAGTTTCTATCGCTCTTTTTGTTTGACCAATATAGGCCTTATTACAATGACTACATTCAATTTTATAAATACCCGACCTTTCTCCCATTTTCGGTTTATCTTTAGGATTACCGAGAAGATTTTTGAGTGTGTTGCGCGAACCGAAGCATACGTTCATATCTTGACTCTTCAAAACCTTCCCCACGCCTTTCGATATGCCGTGAAAGGGGAGTTTCACGAATTTCTTGCTATTAGTTTCTACCGGGGTTAAGGTCGTGGAATTTCTTACGTAAAGCCTATGTTGGATTTTCTTAAGCATGCGATCGACTTCTATAGAAGAGTAACCGTTATAAATAGCTACGTTTTTTATGGATTTAAGTTCTCTGTTAAATCTACTTCTACTTAGAGGGAATTTAATCAATCTATTAATTAAGAAGCTAATCGCGGCCATTTTGTGTTGTCCACAGTGTCCACAGAGTCGCTCATAATGTACCTATTCGTGTTGGTTTCCTTTCTATAGATGTCAATTTCTAGTTTCTTATTATTTTTATTTTTAATCACTAAACTATCTAGAAGAATGTATCACTTGCACACAACACGAGCTTAGATTCACTAACACAACTCGAGAAAACTGTATCTGTATAAAATGAAATTTTGTAATTTAAAGTTCAATTTATTATTTGGGTATGCCAATCTATTTCTTGTTCTATTCTTGTTTATTTTTGTTTTACTCCGTTTTCGGTATGTTTATTTAAAAAATGCCATTTGTTTTGCGAAATACAACATTACAAAATTGCACAAAATAAATGAGATTTTTTAAATGAACATACTGAAAAAGGAATAAAACAAGATTTCGAAACGTTACTTAAAAAAATAAAGCAATAAATAAAATAAAATAAACCGGCATACACGAATAATAAATTAAATTTTAAATGTATATGGAACTAAGGATGAACAAGGTTAAAAGAAACATAAAATTAGTGAATATATTTTATTAATGTCTGTTTTCTGCTTTAAATACATATGTCTTACTCTTTGGTATGGTCTGAATTGCAAATTATTATTATTATTATTATTGGCCTAGACTTGCGTCAAACACAGAGATACCTATCCGACGCGGAGGAACAACAGGTTAGACATACTGGGTGATACCAAGTCGACTGCCCAGCAGTAGCGTCACTACGCTGGGTTACGCCCGTGTTATTTAGAACAAAGACAATAAGAGAATTTATGAAAACGCAAACATAATGTAGTAAACAACTTAGCGAATATGCTTAGATGGCTGAAAAGAATTCTCGAAACTGAGGCCTTCAACACCTGTATCATCGCGTACGTTTCTCTAGTGATCTCCTTGAGATACATCCGTTGCGGAGTATATATCTACTTATACGTAGAAAAGGATTAAAACTTAAAGTAATCTTTGAAATTGTATAACGGATCTTGCGCAACATTACTGTTAAAAAGATGGTGTAATCCAGAAAAATCCACATTTTTACGGAATATCGCATTGAATTTTTCTCTGAAACACTTTTTTCCTCATCTAAAATATGTAGCACTGTTTGTACGAGGTCAACAATTTCACATGAATCTCGTAAGGACGTGTTTTGCAATTTTTTTATTTCGTCGGCTACTGGAACGTAATTGTCGTTAGTAGCTTTTAAATCTGCTGCAACTTAAGGATTTTGGAATTGCATTTGACTTAGCTTTATTGCAACTGCTTCTTTAGCGTCCAGTTGTAAAATCACTGAATTGATGTTTAAAGTAATAGAATGCTGCTTCTAACCATGTACCCCATCGTGTAAGAATTGGCTACGGCGGTTCCAGCATGTCAGGACACTGTGAACGAAATAGCCGAATACGTTTCAGTGACAAGAAAAATCGCTTTCGTCTGTGCTATCCTGATCCACATCGGGATAACATTTTCATACAGTGTTTGCTACAAGGTGCAAAGCATAAAGCAAACATGTTAAGTGCAGCAAATTCGGTTGATCAGCTTTGAATAATTGACGTGTGGGAAGCATAACCGCGGCAGCATCTGTAACCATCATTAACACTTGCTTTGATGACATTTCTTAGTTATCTAATGTTCTAACTAATACAACGACCAATTAGTAAGAACACTTCAAATAATTTAAATCCTCAAGTACTTACGCAAAGTATTTGAAGTACCAAATACTTTCTTTCATAGATAATTGACGCAAAGTTATTGAAGCCCTAAAGTGCTTCAAACACTACATCGAAGTAGAACACATCAGAAAATGCCTAGAAACAATAACCAAAGAATAATGCTAAGATAGCTTAGCTTCCTCATGGTATTGATGGAATAATTCACGGCAAACGCAATAAAAGGTGAGAGAAAAAATACACTAACACACGGACATGTTTCTGCCTACCCGGCGTCATCAGCGTGGTTTCGAGAGTATTTTTCATATATCTACCTTCTATCGCTGTTGCCTCACAGTTAATACCACAACTTTCAAAACGACAAACTCGACATTTCTTCTTAGCATTATTTTTTGGTTACATCGAAGTACTTTATCAGAAAGTTTTACCCAGCTACCCCTTAAGTTAAATCAAAAGACTTTATTACTGGTCTCAACATAATAATAACTATTACTTGAAGATAGAAAATAAACTACAAAAAAAAATCACGAAGAGCTTTATTTATGTTTTCGCAAATGTCTATCAAACTGCTGTTTATATTTACATTTATATGGACATTTCTCACAAGTGAATGGTGTCTCCCCTGTATGTGTTAGCATATGACGCCCAATGGCGGAAGAATCTGCAAATCTTTTGCCGCAGACTTTACATGCATGCGGTTTTTCACCTGTATGTACCAAAATATGTCTCTTTTTAGACATTGTTGTTTTGAATGTTTTACTGCAGTATTCACAGGCATGGGGCCTCTTTTCAGTGTGCCATTGCATATGAACTTTCAGTTTTCTATGATTAGGAAAGAGCTTCCCGCATGTGGGACAAGGTACTGTTCTTTCAGTATCATGACTTGTCTTATGTGTGCTTAAATTTTGTAGTCTTGGGAAAGATTTGCCACATAATTCACACACAAATTTTCCCTCACCATGTACGTTGAGTATGTGCTTGGCAAGCACCTTTTCATTCATAAAATCTTTCTTACAAATACTACAATATTGAGGTTTATTGTTTATATGTAAAACTCGATGAAAATGTAAACATCGTGCTGACTTAAATTTTTTGCCACAGATATCACAAACCCATTGCTGATCAACATTGGTACTTTCATCATACTTATGTGTGGCTCTGTGAGTCTGCAACTTTGAAAATGTCTCAAAATGTTCTCCGCAAACATAACATGAATGTTGTACATCCCGATGTTCCGACTTGTGCTTTTTTAGCTGATAGGTGTTGGCAAAGGGCTTATCACAAATACTACATATGAAAGGATTATTACCCATGTGAGAATGAATGTGGATGCGGTAATAATAATAATACGAGAAAGACTTATTGCAACCTTTGCACAGAACATTGCGATATTTTAATGGCTTTGTTAAATCATCTTTGTTCTCTTTAATTGAAGATGTATTTTGGTTATTCTTCAAAATGCTATTACTTATTTCCAATGCACAGTAATTGGAAGATTGAGTTAACGCTTTTAATTTTTCAGAATGGGCATTTTGTTTCTGACGATTATTCTTCTGTTCTATTTTATTGGGTAGTTCCTCTTGCGAAACCATAGTGTCCTCTATCAAACTAAATTCATCAATAAATTGTTCTGTGTCGCTCTTCTCTTCACAAACATCATTTCTATTACAATCAAAATTTGTCTTTACAGTTTCATCATTAGAACTTGCTGGAGTTGTTCCATTAATTGGGTTAGTCAATGATTCTGCAGGAGCTCCTAATCCTATTATCTCATTTTGAGCAGTTATATTACTTAATTCAATACATTCCGATTTAATACAAGGTTCTTCTTTTGTAACTACTAAATTGTGTTTTTCACGCAGTCTTATCTCAGACTCTTGCACTAATTCCCTGAAAGTCCATGCTGAAATCAGCTTCTTCGTACATTCATTGCAAATGTGGTAGGGCAAGGTATCACTTTCCTCTATCTAAAACATATTCACAATATATATATTATGGATTTGAATGTAATAAAGGACCCTTACCTTTATTGGCACACAATCCATCAACATTTCCGATAAAGATTTGCCGTTTACAACATCGTTAAATAAGTGTGTGGATGCTAAATTTGTTCCTAAACATGTTCTACAAAGAGTATTCATTTTTTCCTTGGTAATTGGTGACTTTTTTCGGAAATGTTGCCACTTTAGTGACTTTTTCGAACCAGTCACATTTTATTTCTTGCAGGTAGCAGGCAACATACAAACTGTGGGGTGCGTTTGAATAACGGGCATAACTGTTTATCAGAGACAAACTAGTTAGTTGCTGTTTATTGTGGTTGACCAAGGAGAACGAATTGCAGTTTTGAGTTGTTGATTTGGACTATGTATTGACAAGAACTATGGATTTGCAGTACAAACATGCTAAAGAATGTACTTTTGGAAAACTTGTTGTTTCATTAAGGTTGTATTTTTAGAAATACATTTTATAATTGCAGCAATAAAAAATTGTAAAGGTTATATTTAAATGAACATTTTTATTTAAATCACAAATATCTCTGAATATGAATAATTAGATTACAAATCGAATCTCAAAAATTTATAATCATTTGTTAACAAATTTGAAGATAACAATAATGATAGCAAGGACTGTGGCGTAGTATGGTAAACAACACATAAGTATCGGCACCCTCCGCACCACACAAGTTTAATTTATTATATAATAATATAAAATAAAAAATAATTTGAAGATAACATGTAATTTTAGCGTGTTGCCACAAGCAATGATTCCTGACTGCTCCGAAAGCAAATTGACAAAAGTCTAAACCTGTGTTAGGTATAGATGATGTTATAAAATCATCTACAAGAAATGGGATATATGAAATGTATCGTAGTAATAAATATATCATTTTTAATTTACTTCTAAATAATTTGATATTTTAGAACACATTACACAGCATAGTGTGCTACAAATTTTGAGGGACAGAAACATATTTCATAGAAGTCTCTCTTCTCTAAGAACCATTTCAAAAGAAATAAGTTTTCGTTGGACTAAAGATAATCCTCGACAATGATCGATGGAATTGCCTCATGTAGCAAATGCTAAAGTTACTTTTCTGCAATTATATGTTAAAAAGTTCCCGAGAAATAAACCATGAAAATTTTATTCATTGGCTTAAGAATTAGCTTCTAAGACATTTTGAAGAGCCATCTATGATAGTTATGGATAATGCAAGTTATCGTAGTATATTAGCAATTTGACATCCTGCTACAAGCTGGAAAAAGGGAACATTCAAAATTGGCTACGAAATAAAATTCAATGTC
Source organism: Oryctes borbonicus (assembly GCA_902654985.2). Classification (NCBI taxonomy): domain Eukaryota; kingdom Metazoa; phylum Arthropoda; class Insecta; order Coleoptera; family Scarabaeidae; genus Oryctes; species Oryctes borbonicus. Next base: position 9,393,165 of record LR736858.1, read on the forward strand.
GATATGTTAAAAACATAATTCCTTCATTTAGTTTCATTGTAAGTGTATTTGCTTTGTGTTATTTACACATACAATAAACTTCAAAAGTTATATGTAGTTTACTTTTAGTACTAAGAAGTTACGCCAAATCAACCCTAGGTTTTAGGACAACCTGTATAGTTTTGTTTATTTTTTGTACTTTAATTAAATAGTAGAGTATCTGTACCCTCCACAATTCACATAAAAGCTTTCTACCTTTTATTATATAACTGTTACAAGTCATACGTTCTTTGGCTTTTTTTTTTAAAGTCAAAATAACTAGAATGGTAACCGATAGGTAAGAAGATGTCTTATAAAATTGGCTTTAAGATGACTAGTAGAATCTAAAAATGCAACAAAAAAATAGGTTTCTATTTGTAATATAAAAGTTGACCCTGACTCATTGCAACTGGAAATGCGACATTGATGAAGTTGTTTTTTCTAAATATCATTACATAACTTTTAATGGACGGATTCTGTGAATCACATTGTATACTTTTCCCTGTGTTTATTGTCACTAATAATTTTTTTTAAAGTGAATATGTGATCCCGTATTGGCATCGCACATCTCAATTTACTCTGTAATACTTGTTCGTATATTTTCGCAACTGTGCTTATTAAAGCAATCCTATAGTTATTGACCTATTTTCCAGTTGCACAGTATTTTTTCCTCCATCCAGGCTTGATTACATATTTTCATTAAGAGTCCCATGTTGTTATACTTGTTTTCTTCTCCGCTGGGTTCTAAACGTTTATATTTTCTAAATTCAGGACCATTTCAAAATATTCTTTCCAACAATCCATAAACTCTTTTCTGTGAATATACTACTCTTGATTAACATGTTGCTCGTTGTTAGTATTTTTAAGCACTTTATAAAAACACTTTTGATTTGCTTTCTTATCTTCTAATTTTTCCAAAAGACTTTTGTTTTGCCTCTATAACTAGTTTTTTTTTTTACTTTATTCCTTTGTTCCTTGTACTATTCACAGCATCCTTCTTCGGTTTAACTTGTGTCCTGATTTGGGCAGACTCAATGATACATTGTTTAAAGCTGTTCCATTTTCTTCTATACCCATAGCCTTTACCTTTCCATCGATTTCCCCTATTTTCTCGGTTACTGTATTTTTGTACTTCTTAACTTGTAGGAACTTATGCTCCAATGATCTTATTCTCGGATTAGTCTACCAATCTTTCAATTCGTCTTCTTTTATTTTTGCTGCCCATAATTAACGATCACCGTTTATTTCTCGACTCCTGCTAACTCTTGCATCTAAGACTGATGATCTGTTCTCCTTCTTTACTATTGTATAATCTATTTTTCTTTTCTACTTGGCTCTTGTCTTGTGAATTTAAGTTTTTCTTATATAGACAGTTTTATTTATTACAATTTTGCTCAAGCAGAGATCACAAACTACTCAGAGCCAATCATATACTTTGAAATCAGTCAGAAAACATTTTTGGTTTGTTTTTAGCCGTCTGACTAGTTTATGATTTCTGCTTGAACAAGGCTTATGCTATACTTTTGTAGTCAATTTACTTAGTAAAGAGAAATTTGTTGTCAATCAAAAAATCGATATTTGATTAGTTATTTAATTAAGAATAAAATAAAATATCTGTAGTACACAGTGCTTGTAAAAATATATTTCTGTCTCACTATGTATAAGGTACGGTTGAGGAATGAACCCCATCCAATCAGTAGAATATTATATACGAATTGATGTTTTTCGTTTTTAACTCTTGTGTTTCTGTTGAACGTACTACCGCCCAATTTGATAGGTGTAAAACTCATATTGTTCGATTTGTTTGTTAACAGAATGGTTGTTCATTTACTTAAATGTAATTTTTACATTGCATACGAGTTAATCTGGTGTTTTATTCCAATTTGCGAATGAAGTTAAAAGTGCTAATTTAAGCTGCTATTTTCCATTTCGCCTAATTCCTACTGAGTTGCTATTTAGCAACTCACCTCTAATACGAAGTCGGTTTATCTGTATCATTTGGCATTGCCACGGACAGTGCCATCACACAGCACAATATAATTGCAAATATAACTTATTCTTTAATTAGTTTTACAAATAAGCATCTATTGCTACCGACTACCCGAATTACAAGTATATTTCATCATTGTGCAACCTTAGTTGCAAAAATATTGCCCAAACTTTGTATAAATTTCAATATAAGCAAATTAATCTGTGCAGACGTTATAAAGTCAGTTGATTACAGTCAAATAATATTCCAACTTAAACGAGTTAATTGTTATGACATTAGTAAGGGTAATGAATTTTGGTTGAGTAAAGCATGTAAATAGAATTTTAAAAGGAGCAGACGAACGATGTGCTACAAACCATTGCACTGTAAATGCATGTATCTTAAGTTACCTATATTATATATATATACATAAATAATTAATATATACAAGTACATAATGTCGAGTAGTTTAAATTTTACCTGATATATATTTTTCTAACAATGCAGATATTGTAAATTATATACTGGAATATTCATGCATAAGTATATATTCATATTACATGGATGTTTTTAAGGTGGGTACACATTTTATGTTAAATATTTATATATGAAACGCATTAATCTAAGCAAACTTTGCACTGAGGAGATTTATTTAAAGAGGTTCACATTGTGGAAGTAAATAGTGTTTTACAAATTCAAATATTTAACACATAATATAAACACGCGAAATACATCCGTATGTATGTAATATGATATAATTAAGCATGAATATTCTAATATATAATTTACATTTTAATTTAATTTTTAATAATATACTGCCAGATATTTTTAAAAACCCGCTTAGCAGAGTTTCAAACCTATTATTACAGGTTAGTTTGCCATACGATCGTGTGGGGACGTTGAAACTCATAACATCTCTGATAGCGGAAGTGATCAATCTACAGAATACATTGTCTATGTTTATGGTCCCTGATATTAACCATGTACAAACCAGCATAAATAGATGCATATTATTGTGTAGTACTATCGAGTGTAAAAAACCCTTTGCACATCCCGCAGTAATATGAGTAACGTAAGTACGGCGGAATTTTTCAATGTATCGCTAAAATGCCTGAATATTCGAACGTTGGGAATTGTATCCAATTTACTTAATCCTACAAAATATATACCTACTAAAGATCACTTGCTAAGGTATGTCGTACAATAAACCAAGCATTAAGCAAGTGTTATTTAATTTTTATTTTTATATATACAGAGATTGGATGGGATTGGCAGAATTAACAGGTTGTACTCGTGAGGATGTATCCTCTGTTAGTCGTTCTGCCGATCCAACACGGAGCGTATTGAACAGATGGGCTGAGAAAGAAGGAAGTTCGATTCAAAGATTTTTATTATTTCTTAAGAAAATGGATCGTTACGATGTATTTGACGATATTATCCTATTAGTTAGTAGGTCCTGTTAGATGCTTAATTGTGATGTTTTTTCAAATAAATGTTTTCTTGTTCCAGTTGCCGATATCAATGATTATAAAGTGACGAAAAGTCGAAATGTTGATACGTCAATGTTTCTTACTATGAAAGACCGTGAATTACATCGACAAGGCCTACAACCACAACAATATCATGCTTCAATATTATATGCTGATGAAGATGCAGAGTTTGCAGTGCAAGTAGTCAATACTTTGGAACAACAATACAAGCTAGCGATATTTCTCAAGCAACGTGATTTAATTGGAGGGATAATAGAACATGAAGCAACAATGAAAATTATTGCAGAACGCAGTAATAGGCTAATAGTAATTCTTTCCCCTGCCTTTCTAGATTGTTCTGAAAATAAATATTTTCTAAGTTTTGCACAATCAATAGGAATTGGTATAAAAGTTTATAACATTAAAAATTTATTATATACATAATCGTCTGCTTGTAGAACAGAGAAGTAGGAAAATAATTCCCTGCATATTTAAAGAGTGCCAGATTCCATACGAATTGAAGCCTTTACACAAGTTGTATTATAAGGATTCAGATATGTTCTGCAATTTTTTTGAAAAGTTGTATCGCTCAGTAGATTCTGCCAACGCACTAGTTTTACCCAGGTAATTGTGGCATCATTTTATAGAAAAATAATGCATCAATGATTATTTTTGTATTTTCTCTTAGGTCTATTGAAAATGTGTTGACTGTATCTAATTCTACAAGCCCAAATTTATTAACAGTACCAGAAGTTGTTTCAAAGTGAGTTGCAAATAATCAATTTTTGTTTTATATTATTTTAATTTACGCTTATAAGAGATAATGCTATGGACTTATTGTTAACACTAACATTTACCAATAGTCAAATCGCATTGAACTTTTATATTTGTTTCACTTATAGTTCGATAACGGAATGCTCATCGTTGCCTGATCTCAATACTTCATCGAACCCCCAATCTTCAGAAGAGGATTTAGACACTGTTAGTCAAACATCTCTTCAAGTTAATGAACAGCGTCCCAAGAAGAAAACTATACTGAAAAAGTTTCGGAAGATATTAAAAAGAAAAGAAAAACCTATTGCTGTGTAGTTGCTGAAAACCCGTTATCAGTATCGCTAGGACATTTCCCGATATCTCTGCAGAAGCCTTACGCGATGTACAATTTTGCCTATGCTGTATTCAAAGGGAACAAATGTTTATACCCATTTAATTAAGAAAGTCTTGGGTCACCAGCTATGAAAATATTTTTCGACTTTACATGAAAAGAGTGTGTTCCATATTATCTGCAAAAAAATACGATTACTTGAACTAAAGTTAGTCACTTACCCCATCATATTTAAACAAAGAAAGCTTCCATCTGAAATCTTTGTTGCCCAGAAAGTTATGGTAACCTTTATAATCAAATATGTGAGGCATTTGACAGCCGATATTTCATGCTCTACTCTAAATAATTGTGTTTTAATAAACATGTTACAGATGTATCTACTTTAGGCATACATGTCATCTTTTACGAATGTATGCCAAAATAATGAGTGCATTTCACACCAAATTTGATGTTGAAATTTAACCAACATTGTTGCAATTCCATTTATTGAAAAAAAGCGTAACATTTTATGATTACTTACATTTAATTTGTATTTTTTGTCTGATATAAGAATATTTCGAGTAAATCAAGCTGTATATATTGTTAATATCGCAAACTATTAAATACAACCGGCGACGTCGCTTATACTATTCTTGTTCTCATCGTGACGAAAATTTACCATAAGCACTGCGACATTGACTGCGCCCATAAGCACGTTCAACGTGGTTTAGTATAATTTTAGTGACACGACGCTCGAGTAATCACTTGCCCACATTTTTAACACTTGTATAATCCTTTGGAAAATGTCCTTGCATTAGTTATCGGTTACACACATCCTCACTCAAAGTTTTGGAATTAACGCCTAAAACAAATTAATATTTTAAAAATGATATCTTCCATGATCTATTCATTTATAAAGAATTTGTTTCATACATCGTAAAGTCCGATCTCAATTTTATATATATATTTTCAACATTTTCGGGACATATTAAAACCATTGCGCTGATTCCAAAGCGCCGTAATTTTTCCTTACAGAGTTTCTTTGCCAACTTTTTTTGGTTTCCTTGGGTTGTACTTCTAACTCTACCAGTACTTTTTCCTTTAATTTCGATTGTTGTATCTGTAATGTTTAACAATATGTCCGGCTGGTGATTATGCCATTCTCAATTCGCTGGCGATTTACCTTAATTAATTTAAAAACGTTAACAATTACCAAACGTGGATAGATGTTCATAAAGACGTTTCTGTCATTTCATAAACTTTAAGTTTTAAAAATATGCTGAATTTTTTAAAAAATCGTTTAACCATCCCAACATGTTAGGGCTCGTACAAAGCATACATAACAGCGATATATCATTGTTCCTTGTTTTTCTTAAACATTCAATCAAAAGCTCATACATGTGTCATGTGTCATAAACCATATATTAAACTAATTAATTTAATAAAACTAGTTTAATTACACAGTTTTGTTACGTCACAGTGTAGGTTGCCGAAACTATCCGCTGCAGGCAAATTCAGCATTATGTTTTTGAAATTAAAATTCGGAAATAATAGTACCTAAAAGTATACTTCACAGTTTTAGTGTTTAAAACATACATATGTGTAGATGTGCGTACGTTTCATTAAAAATAATAAATTGCAACTATTTTAATCTTACGTAACAAAGTAAAATCCAATTATTTTATCATGAAACAGATATGTATTTGTTAAACTGAGTTTACGCTTCGCGAGGCATGCTTCGCGAAAAATTTGTCTCGGTTTTTGTCAAATGAATAGCGAGACATATACGCAAGGCAGAGTAAGCTAGTTTATCGCGATGCAGCGTGGTCCAGCCCGAGACACCTTTGATACACGACGATTGGCGTTGGCTTACCCGAAGCAGCCTCGCTATCGAGGCAAATCCACAGTTTACGAGGTATGCCTCGCAAAGTCGCTTTGCTAGGCAGCCTCGCGAAGTGTTGACTCAGTTTAAGGTTCCAATGTTATTTAGCAATATTGGTTGCAAGTAATTTCCTTGAATATTTCAGTGACATATGCAAGGAATGTTGTTACGTTCCATTGTTCTGTATAGGAACCTTAAGTGATATGTTTTTGTTTAGTCGGTGGCTCATAAGTGCTATCTGTTAAAAATATTGTAAATATTTTTTCTATCGTATAGTGATAAGTATGTAATGTGATAATGTAATTATAATAGTACATATAAATATATATTTGTACAAAATATATTATCTCATCTAGTAATAGAAAACTGGGTACAGTTGCGATCAGATAATTAAGAACATAGGACATACAGGTGATAAGTTTCAAATAAATCTGAACCATGTATATTTGCAGAACTGAATTTTGTTCTATACCATTGTTAATACTCTGTCTACTTACAAAAACAACAAATATAAAATAATACCTTTTCTCAGAAAAATAAAAGAAGTCGTTTCTAAACCTTCAAATAACGTGTCAACTAATTAAGGACATTACAATGTATTGCACGATATTGCCTTAAATGGTCTTATATTTCACTAAAATTTTGTAGAATATCCGTTACTTGTTATAACTGCTTCACACCGAATTGGCATAGATTAAATTAATTGCTTATAACGCTCGAATGCTTTACCAAACAAGCTAAATTTTTATAGGTTTTTTACGCGTTTAACGTCACACCACAAATTTTCGGTGGGGTTGAGGTCAAGATTACAAGAAGGCAATTCTGGAACCTCAATCGCATGATCTGATAAACATTTCTTCACAGCTTTGGTACGGATTTTTAAAATGTGAATATACACGTTTTTATTCATAATTCCGGGAATTCGAAATACAGGTCCTACACTGCGCCAGGAAAAGCAAGCCCACATTTTCACATCGCCTCTTCCGTGCTTAATAGTTTTGATTGTACAACTAGACAAGTTTCCATATGTCTGCGAGGAGGTAACCTGGAGCATGTTGTAATGCAACGTTCGTGAGCACCCTGTTTTGTCGATATACACCAAAGCACACTTACTTATACATGTAAGCGCTTCAACCAATATCTATTAGGAAAACAATTTGAAATAAGAACAAACCACAAACCGTTGATGCAAATATTAGCAATAAAACCAATCAATGACTTGTCAGGTAGATTGCAGATTAAAAACTGCAATTTACGATTATACTATAACTTGTACCCGGCAAAGAATTGCGTGTGCCAGGTGCTTTGAGTTGCGTTCCATTACTTATCGGAATGAAAGACGACGAAATGTCAAAATTCAGAACAGTGAACGCAATTGTTACCGTCCAAAAATAAACGAACATAATACGTTTGAGAAGATTAGAGAATATGTACAAAAGGAATGACCTGAAATTCTTTCTTTGATGTCGAACTTATGTTACCATTCAACGCAGAAGCTCTACCTTGGACATGTGTGTGGACAGATCTCTTTGAATTCAAATCAAAGAAGTACCTAATAATTCAAGACTATTACAGTAAGTACATACAGGTCGTCGAATTAAGAGGTGCTAAAAGTACAAGCGTCATTAACGAATTAAAGACAATTTTTGTTAGATTTGGAATCTCAAAAACAGTAAGAAGCGACTGCAAACCTCAGTATCAATTTCGCAAATTTGCGAAACGGTATAATTTCGAGTAGAGACCTCTAGAGACGGAGATAGCTCTATCTATCCAAAATCTAATGGCCTAGCGGAAAGCGTTGTGAGGACAACTAAAAGTACCTTTAAAAAATCGCATGATCTCAACCTAGAATTACTAACTTAGAGAAACACCAAACTTAGTTGTGGCGCATCTCCCAGTGAACTTATGGGAAGCACATTGCGAGAAAATATTCCGATCCACAACCGCAAACTACGGATTAAACCACCAATTAAAAAGGTTTGCATAGAAATGAAGAAGGGGAAAATGTTACAAAAAAGAAACTACAATAAGAGACATGAAGTAAAAGAGTACAAGGAATTGGAGAAGGATGACGGATTGGGATTACTAATGAGAAAAAAGAGGGAATAGCAAAAGAAAAAATAGGAACAAGATCATACTTAATGGAAACGAAAGATGAAAACGAAATAAAAAGAAACAGGTATCACCTAAAGAAATTGTCGGAGAAGGATAAGAACAGACAAATAAAAGCGGAGATGGAAGACGATAAAGGGACCTATGAAGCAGAGGATCATGCAAGAAAGCGAAAAGGGAACGACCATCTTACTTCAAGGACTATTGTTAAAAAGGAAAAAATGAAATAACAAAAACAAAGGGGGATGTGTAGTGTAGTGTACAATACAAGTGAAGTTAGTAAGTAGTCAGTAAAGGTTAAGAGTATTACGTTCAGTTTTTAATTCAGAGAGTGAATCAAAAACACATTTTACATTTACTTTTTTGATTAACAATTTTAACGTGAAGAATTACATTTTCTTTTTAATATTTAACGGTAATTTAACATACAAAACAAACACGAAATACTTGTTTTACTTTCTCTAACTTATTTAAATGACGAAAATCAGGGTCAAGATGGTGTAGCATTCATAATTTTATGGGGCCTGAGAAATAAGGTGTTAGAATTGTTGCGATCTATCTACCAATTGAAAGGCGAGTAAAAGGGAATAGTTGAAAAAATTGAAGATTAAGTTAAAAAAATTCACAAAAAATTGACAGGGAGCGCTAGTATTGTAGGAGTATGTATAGGAGACTTTAATGCTAAATTAGAGAAGGAAAATTATGTAGCACGAATAGCAAGAATACACTAATGATGACAACATTGTTCAGAGAATAGAAAATGGGTAGACAGCAACAAAGAAGAAATAGAGAGTTAAAGACTAGTCAATAATGACACTCACATTGATGTAAATGTAATATAAAAAAGGAATTTGTAATGTGCATAAAAAACAATGTTGTATTGTCTGTCAAATTCTCTCGCACCACTTCCTTTTTCATTGTGCGCGAATTTAAAATATTCCTATTGTGTGTTCATGCCCTCATTCTTAAAAGGTTTAGCATTTAACTGCCAGAAATCTTCAGTAAATAACACGCACAATTTTGACATGTTTCGGCGAATAACTCCTCTATTGGTTCTAACGTCCGTATTTGTAGAAAACGATTTACGAGTGCGGGTAGACAACCATGGAATAAAGTGTTTAAAGAATGATCTATTTCTAACGGCTAGCTGTTATTTTCGTACCTTCTATTTTATTTTTTTTTCAATATAGTTGCAAGTTGAAGCATTTTATCTTGTCGGTATAGAATCATGTCGTATATGCAGATGTGCCGTTCATTCGGTCTTGCGCTTTCGTCACTATTTTCTTTACGTCCGATGACCCACGATATCGCTAACATTTCCTCAATATGACTGCATTTTTATTCAGCGGGATTCAACGATCTACCGGCGAAAGCTTCAATGTTGAGTGCTGTCTATCTGGAGACGTGTATTTTCATTCATTTTAAAATATGCTATTTTAGTCGCGTTTATTACAAGTTGGTTAATTTTGTCATATTCTGTCTGATGTCTCTTAGTGATACAGCTTTCAAACGAACCAAGTGCTGTATTTGTGATATGTTCGAGCTGAACTTGATTGCATAATTAGCCAATTCTAAAAACTTTAATTCGCTAACGTTTTCCGAAGGTTTTAGAGGATCTGAGGCGATCCCGTCTTTAGAAAAGACGTGGCCCAGAAATTTGTTCGAGTCTGGGTTTCTGGTCAATTACCGTTAATCCTTTCTGTTGTAATCTTCCCATAACTTGTCTTGAGCTTGTCGTGTTCTAATTGTGTTTTCTCATATATCAGTATGTGGTCGTTTTAATGTTTAAAGTGGCCGAGTGTTTGTCTGAGTAAGCATTGAAATATTTCGGCAGCCGTTTTTATATCGAAGTATAATCTTTTGTATCGGAAGAGTCCAATGTGAGGTAATGTATCTGGTATCTTCGCGAAGGCTAAACTGATCATAGCCTTTATATAAATCAATTTTTGAAAATATTTTTGCTCTGTTCAGTTTCGTACTCTTGATTGCCTTGTTTGCCGCTTTCATATCAATGCTGATCTAATTTTTGTTGGATCCACAGATGTTGAGATTATTACTGTGCGAAATATCCAGAATTGTTGATGTGTAATTTAACCCCAAAATCTTAGGTTTCCATCTTTGAATACTTCTGGATGTTTTTATTCTAGAGACTTGATGTTTGTTATTACTAATTATAATTCAATAGACGGTTCGTAGCTGAATAAGGACTGGCCTTCTTCTTCCACTACGAAGTGGAATGTTCCCAGAAACTTTACCATTGCTTATAATATGTTCGGCATATTATAAGGAAAGATTGGGCGATCGTTTGGAAAATTATGTACAAGTGAAAGTAGAGTTGATAATACTTAGGGGAAAGGGGGACACATTGAGACGTTTGAAACATTTTCCAATGTGAAGTCTTTATTTTTGAATGAAATAACTTTATTTCTAGATAACACATGAATTAGGGCATTGGCTTTGGGATGAAACGTCTGGAAAAGGTAATTCGCTCATACAAATTTAATTGTTTATTTTTCAAAAACTTCATGCAAGTATGCCCCTACTGTGGGACAGAATGGGACATTCCTGGGGCACATGTGGACACACAAGTAAATTTCATATAACAAGTGAAAATGTAATCTTTATTTTTCTGAAATACAACAAAATATTAAAGATATTATCATTTCAAAGGATATTAAAAGAACTAAGATCTATTGGAAACTTTTTTATTGAGCTTGAACCACTTGTAGCAATATTAATTTGCTTTGGTTTTGGGAGTTTCATCTCGATTTGCTCAAACTCTATCAAATCCTTGTCAACCACAGTAGGATATACAAAACTACTCCCCTTTTTTCTCAAAAAATTTAACTGGTACTCACTATCAATAATTTTATTTACCTCGTCCACATAAAATCTGACTGCTTTCTTTGTACAATACTGCATTTGCACAATACTACAATGCTAATACAAGGTCACCGACTAATGTTTGGTAACTCAGTTTCAGGGTCTACTAGTGGTAAAATCTGCTGCATAAATTCGTAATAAAATTCTCATAAATCACAAGATCATCCGCTGCATTACCACTGTCTTCTACATTCTTTTTTTTACTCGACTTCTTAGTGTTTTTTACGACATCAAACAATTTTTTCTTTCCTTTGGTTTTGTCTATTATTTCGTGTTCAAAACAGTTTTTCTCCGGGGTTTCTGTAAGGATTTTAGATTTTCCTGGTTGTTTCCTTTTCTTCGTCGAATTTTTCCTTTGTGCCTTAGGAAACGGCCGTATACTTTCAGGAGTGATTACTCCTTCTATCAACCTAGGGCGGCTGCTTGTAGACGGCGTGTTCGTTGAAGTCGAGCTAGAAACTTGTGCCGACGTGCTGGCTGACATTTGTTTCTTTCGATTTCTTGATTGGATGTATTTGCACTCACTCCTTGAATTGTTAAGAGTACGTTATCATTAACATAGCGGCAAAATCATCTCTCGAAAAAATATTTCTGTTATATGGTACAATGCCATATTTTCTAAACCCAGAGCCAATATTATCCTGAGTAAGCAAAAACTTTAAAATAAGCTAATTCTGCGGTGGTTGTGGATTTGCCATCCCAAAAGCCATGTTGAGAAGAGGGTAAAATATCAAATTTATTTGAAAAACTATCTATGCAATTAAGCATAGCGTATTCAAATAGCTTCGAAAAGGATGCGGAAAGTGCTGTAGGTCTTGAATTTGAGATGTTATAATCTCCCTTTTTGGGGACAGGTTTTATAGTTATGACCTTAAGAGATTCCGGGAAAAGTCCTTTATCAAATGATTCGTTAATTAGGTAAACTGTAGTTCGTGCTTGATTTCCTTTAAGATGCAAGCAGGGATACCGTCGGAACCACAAATGAATTTATTCCTAATTTTATCGAATATTGTTATCATTTCAGATTCAGAATAAGGAAGTAGGTACATTGAATGTAAAACTCTCTTAATTCACGGAGATCGAAATATTAGCAACAAAAGAAGAGATAGCGACTGGAGCTTCTTGAAAGTATCTATTGAAGGTATTTGCGATAACACATGGTCAACTTACACTGTTACTGTCCACTGTAACTACTAATTTCATGTTATGTTAAACGGTATCATGATATCTCCGGACAAATACTATTTACTTTATACTTATTATTACATTATCGATCGTATCCTTGAGATCCAATATTCAACAAAGGTACCTTATTTTATTAGGTAGTTTTACATATTATCAACCTTCGATTAGTAGTGAAAATCTCTTCGTTTTTATTGTAATGTTTATGTTGAATCTCCTGATATTTCACGATGTAGTGCAGTGCTGAATACAATTAAGGTAAAGGTTACAATCCGTGTCATACAAATTATTTTCATACAACTTGGTTTCATATCATTGAAATAAGATAAATACAAAAACACTAAAAGATATGGGGGTTTCTAAGAATTAATACATCGTTATTTCTGTCGGGATAACGACCAAAGTTTTACAAACTTAACTCTTAAACTTCAACCAATATAATGATTACAATTATGTGATTCCTGTTCACCGAAAAAGCATACTTCAAAATCTTCGTAATTGTTATTGTTTCTTGTTTCGCTAATTACACTACGCAACACCTATATATGCCCATATTTTCTCGAATGCCGATTGACCTTTAAAAGCGCCGTTCACTTCTGATGCGGTGCGCTTCTCGAAGTACTCGAAACTTATGTATTCTATTGCACCTACGCAAGCTCCGCCCTATACACCCACGCGACTTTTATGTGACCCGGGCAACTAGCCCTGATATTCTCTCCCTCTGCAGGACTCCCACGTTCTTATAGTCTTTCGCCTGCTACCTACTGCTAATGTATAATCTTACGGGAACATCAAGACATTCTTTTGGTAGATAGATATTTGCAGATATTGTTGTTCATCCGTGTTGGTGTATGAGTTTTTAAATTGAGAATTTTTCCTTCGTCGACCACACGTGATTACCACCAATTGGGTAGAAAAAAATAACTGATATATGAGATGGGCTCTTAAAAAAAGTGGTTTATTTATTAGTAGGTAAAATCATGAAAATATATGCACGGCAGAAAAGGGAAACATCTGTTAATAATCTTTGTGCTTAAATTTATTTTTTGCAGTTATTGTTAGCTTTTATTGTTAGCGTTTACTTACGCATGGAACTAATTCAAGAGTTCAATAAATATGCGTACATCTATAAGACACGGACACCGTTCATCCCATAACTTTTGTCCGGATAAATTAACTGTTACGCTTAAGAGGGTGTCCATTTAGTGAGATTTCACATTAACAGTGTTCGAGACAAGGGTGGGAAATTAAAATTTAACAATATAACCACCTACATCAGCTAGTGTTGCTATGTGGTGAGAACTACCCCTTTATTGAATTTTTTTTGTAAGGCAAAAGGCATTATTATGGAAGTTCAATGCCCAATGTAACGGGAAATGAATCTGGGGATTGCGGTTGACCAAAAAGAAAAACCTTATTACTGTGATAGCTTTGAGAGAGACGTACAAGTTATAACCATCGGTTAGTTATGATTACTGATACTCGATGATGTTTTTGTTAGCGTATACCTACCTTGTTTCTCTTTGAAAAAGATTTGAAATAAATCGAAAACAAAAGTTCAAACAAAGGTTTTTTCATTTTGGTCAACTGCAGCTCTCAGAAATTCATATCCTATTGTTCTTTCTTGCAACCTTTGTTAGAGCTCATAAATAAATTTAACAAGTAATTGTATCCTTAAACCCATTTGACATTAGATACAACAATTTTCAAGTAACAATTGTTCTATGGAATTCTAGATAACTTATTCATTTAATTTGATTTCCTGTAACAAAATTTCGTTCGTATTGGTGTTTTTTTTTTTAGAAGTTTCAAAGCAAGCTACATTCGACGGAATTTTAAAATAAAACAGAAACATTTTACATTCTGGGGGAGTTTTTTGTTCATGTGATTAGTGCCACTCATATTTACTGTCATATTAATTTTTATCGGTACCATGGTGTACGGTACTGTTCCCGAATAGAATAATTTATTTTTGACTAACTACACCGTCATAGCTATTATTTATTTATATAATAAAAAAGTTTTAAAGGAGCGTGGTTGACTCTGTATAAGGTCTTCTTAATCTTAATGGAAAATCCTCACAAGTGCTTTATCTAAAAAGATATATACGACGGGTTTCGTAAAAAATCACACCATCGAGCCAGGACTGCATCAGATGAAAATATGTTCCAAAGTTAAAAATATTTCAATTGTACAATATAATTTAGCGTTATAAATTTAAACATTTAAATAAATAAAATAAATTAAAATCACCATCAGCGAAATAATTTATTGCATACGTTAAATAGTTAAATAAATATGCCAAGTAGTACTAATTTAAAGCCTGATAAGGGGCAAGATACGCTTAGTGTAATTAATTTTATGAAAAGTCCAGTGTTCGCTGAATTTATTAAATCAACTGTTTGCTAATCTTTTACGGACAGAATAGTACAATTGGGAGAAAAAAATAGAGAATATGGAAAAAAATTAAAAATTGCGAATAGCTGTGAAAATGTTCACGAAATCGACGTAGCTGCCTCAAATTTGGGAACTTGACAATATAAAATGTAGCGATTTATCGTTGGAAAGATCTCCATGCGTTAAAAACCCCTAATAATAGCAGTGCAATGGAAGACCCACAGACTAGTTCAAAAATAAAGAGCGACTCAACATTTAAAAAGGAAGAATAGAAAACAATAGATTGTCGAAAGAAATTACCTGTCATACATGAATCTTCTAGTGAAATTTGTACATTATTACGTTTTTCGTCTGGAACCGAATTTAACCAGTGAAGATTTAGGACATCACCTCAATAGCAAGAAAATTGAATATGCTAAATGCCCTAGATATCTTCTAAATATCCAGATGAATACTCTTCTTTCAAGGAACTCTATCGGCGCGAGCTGAAGAAGTTATTCGAGATCCTGCCATATGGGCTAGAGACGTATCGCTTTTTGCTCTACAACGTAGATGTATAAGTATAATATCTGGCGTTGGATGTATGGATGACTGCAGAGACTCGTTGAAATCTTTGGGAATTCTCACCACTCCTTGTTTGAATGTGTTACTTGTGTAAAATTAAACTTTTTAGTTTAGTTTTTTTTAGGTTAGCAAAAAGTAGAGACGAAGTAAGCTACATCGTTCCAGACACTGTTTAGGATTTAAGGATTTCTTTGTTTAAACAGACAATTAAAAAATATTTCGGTCGATGAATATCTAAGTGGTACTAGCTGATATGTGTTTGTATATTTAAATTAATGTAATTCTTCTTTTGTTTGTGTGACTTGTGTAAGCACTATTGTAGTATAGATGAAAATCTTATTTTTCCTCTTTAATCTATGGTTGAGTCTTTAATTTCTTTAAATTCGAAATATTTTTAACTTATGACAAAAGTTTTTCATATTTTTTCTATTTCTCGAGAGTTATTGTTTGATCTGTTTAATAATTTAATTAAGACATCAGTTAATCCTTTTATGCTACTCATTTACTCAACCTAAACTACGAAGAATTATTTGCAGTGTAATAACTGTGTTTAATTTTAATCAGATAAAACAGAAAAAATATATGATCTTTCTATTTAGACGTGTACTAATCATATTTTCAGCTAAAAGTGTACCAAACATTAATTCCCTAGATTTTTATTTAGAACTGCTCAGTGAGTCTATTTGAAATTTTATAAAATGTATTGTTACGTGCCTTTTGTCACCTGAAGTTGTTTTAATTTTAATGCAACTACTTGTGGTGTACTTTACTTATGAACATACCTGTATATCGCGGTGTAAGTCATATGTTTTCTCCAGAACGCCTCGTTCGTGCATTGTAACGCTAATCTCTCATTTATTTACGCTTCAATATCGGTTTATTTCGTTATAGTGCTGTTCCTATGGTTTCTTCTATTTTAGTTATTGTATTTTACGTAATGTCTTACCTTACTTTGGAGTATTTTCCGATTTATTTTGGGTTTTCGACTATTGTTTATTTTGCTTTTGTTAGGTTAAGAGACATTCGTAGTTCATAGAAGCGACGTGAGAGGCGGTAGTTGAACGGTATTTATCGAACAGAGGGCTGCGTTCAATATTATGGATTCAGTTGGTTGTTTATTTATTATTTCGAGGTGTAAATCCGCGTATTAATGTAATATTTGGTTTTGTTTAGAGATAGGTTCTTATCAAACGTATTTTCTTTTAATCCCGCACTTTAATTTTATCCTTTCGGCTGCTAATATTCTTAAGTGGTTAGTTCCTTTCGATTTGTTGAGTTGTACACAAGTTTCGCGATAGAGGTTAATTCTAGAATTTGCACTGTTTCCGGCTTTTTTTTTCGACGTACCTCCTCGGAAGTCGTTGGGCATCCATGTTATCATTTTGAATGCGACGCTCGTGTAGTCAAGATCAGTGATACTTTTACCGTACAAAGTTGTATAACTTTAATTAAGGATTCATAGTCACTGGTGTCTCCTAAGCTTAACCACTTGTTTGTTGAGACAATTTGGATTGGTGGTAAGCGTTACCTTTTGATAAGGGATTTTAGTAGGGATTTGACTACCCGCAAGAGCACGTGTTTCTAGTTTTCGCGTACCCTCAACTACATCCAGAGGTGGGTTTATTTTATTTCTATCGCTACGTTAGTACTTATTCCACGCTGTGCAATGTATTTTTAGGGTTTTTTTGGTACGTGTATTTGTACGAGGGGTCCGTACAAGAGATCCTCGTCTACGTCTTGGATAGGAATTGTCGCTAGTACCCATTACTACACTTGGTACCTGCCCCGAGTATCCGCAACAAACCTACAACTTCATTAGAGCTACCGTACCAGTAGGAAGGAACTCGCTACTGCAATTCCATCAGGTAGCAGTCCGAAGGGCTGTTAAATTTTATATATTTTCGTTAATATTATTTAGCCTTCAGCTGTGTTTGAGTTTACCGTAACTTTAAATTTGATGTATAACCATGTTATAAGCCTTCAGCTGTCTAAAGAATGTAAAGGGGATAACAACTATAGGGTAACAAATGTTAATATTAACAGTTTTGAGTATATTTAGAGTTCGAGTTGCTATTTCCGAGAAATTTGATAATAGTTCCGAAACTGTAAAGGACACCGAACATGCGCATTTTCTACGTTCTAAGCAAAACGATATGTACCTTTACAATTTAAGGTTATGAACTCGTATTCACCCTTAATTCTTTTATTTGTTTTCTTTTAATTATAATACTTTGAGTAATTAAACCCTTTACTGTGTTTGTTATTACTCTTATAATAAACACTAATTCTTTTTTTACAATTTTATTACTGAAATCTACTTTGACTATTTCTTGCAATCGTGAGTTCAACCTCTTACACCTGTACTTAAGTGCAAAAGACCTCGCTCCACAGCCATAAGACTTCCGCGTTGGCTTATGGCATTGCATACGAGTAAGCCTGGGTTATTTTATTAATAGTCGACGTGGTGGCGCTAATAGAGTTTCTTACCTTCACGTATACCCACCCCATCTCCAACTGTGCTGGCGGCCCCAGGAATATCTCGAGCAGCTTAAGTTTAGGATCGCAGGTAGGTTGTTGGTTTACCTTCTTGGTTTATTTTAGTATTTTGTTTCGAGTTAAACTCGTTAGCGCGTAAAATTTGGTAACAGTATCCTACAGCATTAAACAAACCGTATCTGCAAACAAATGATATGTTAGCATGTAAAAAAATGGCTTTCTTCACCGCTATTCCATTTTTAAAATAACATCAATTACATTAGGTTTGTTTACAGAGCAATCAGTTCAGTTGGACGTAATTTGGTTGGTGAAAAAAAAATCCACGACCAAAATTCAATTGTGTATCTCGCTATTTGATTGGGTATGACCTCTCTGATTAGTTTGAGATTTACACTACGCTCAAAGCTCTTGACAATAAAGTTTGATAACGGATTAATAAAGCGGCATGAGTTTAATAATGAGTTGAACTTGACTGCAATGTACAGTAGCGGTAATTTAAAACTGCAGTAAGAATGATCTCACTACAGTTTCTAAATAAGGACCATTAAAAATTGTCGTTTCAATTTCAACTTTTCGTTTCAAGTTAATATTTAACATTTCAATGTTAACATATCTTTTGTTAATTATTGTGGTCATGTGGTTGACTATGAAATTTCATTCACACAGTTTTACTGTTAACACTTATATTAAACCTTGAAAGATGAGCGACTCAACCAAACGTCGGTTCTATCAAACCCGGTATCTACAATAAGGTAGGAGCTCAAGATTGTTACCATTTAGTTCGCCAATCTACTTTTTAAGATTGAATAATACAGTTGCCTGAAATAAGTAAGGAACTTTTGCATATAAAATGTGATATTGTTATTCCAGATATATGTTTTGTTTAGTGTGAATATAAGATTTCTTAATACATTTTTTTTCTCAGTTCCCATTATAAATTAAGCTTGACGCATTGTTGAGTTTAACCTTCATACAGTTTGTGCGCAAAAAAAAATTGAATTCGCTTATCCGTTCACCATTACAAAATCGTATCGCATTTGTTGCAGTACACAGACAACACAGTACAAAGACGGATTAAATACACACGCGTTCCACCTAGTTTAAAAGGAAAATTTGCTTTTTAATTTTTTTGACGGCGATAGTAAATTAATATTAGTTTATCGTACGTACATATACCAAGATTATTTGTTTTTTTTTTTACATTTCGCATTATCATGAAACTCTCTATAGGGCATTATTTTGAAAAACAAAAAATACCGCTTTCCTATTTTAAAATATACAGTTCGCGTAGGACGTAACACTCTAATAAATACAATATACATGTACGGGATAGAATCTACGTCAATTTGTTGTTTGCTTATTGAATTTTCATTTTCCTCCGTCATGCTTAGAGGAGTACTTACAGCATTGACATTTAATTTAGTTAGTCTGTAATTCATTACGCTCAAAGGCGTGCTATATCCAATTTGAAAAAAATACTCCGAGTCTTTCTATCGTGGGAGTTGTATCCGACGATGTAAATATCATGATTGAGTCTTGTTACACCTACCTTTTAGTAATAAACCCACAATGATTGTTGTTATAACGCCTCCGCGCGTTTTTAAAAGGGCTGAATATTCAACATCCTGAATTATTTATTCCTTATTATGGAATCTAGCGTTATTAAATTGAAAATGGAAAAGACAAAATATATACACTACAAAAGAGTTTTGGAAAATTTTACAACAAAAATAGAAAGTGAATTTATTGCCGCCTATTTTTAGTGTAAATTTACAAAAATTGGAAATATTAAAGTTGAATGTTCACATATCAGCTTAAAATTACCCACCACTTCTAAATTTTCCAGTTTGTATTTAAAATTCAATCATATTCTCAGTAGTTTTTACACTTTATGGGGATTTCAACAATGATATTTCTTTCCTAATTGAATATTTTCCACGTAACATTCAATATTACATTGTAGATGGCTTTTCACGTTGGAATACTGGTAACCGTCGCCAATAGAATAAATCAAAAATGAAAGCGTTCGGACGTTGTTCACGGTCATGGTGATTCGGTAGGTACCGAGTCACGTAATCAGTGACAGAGACGAACACCATGTACCACTACATAATAAAAACGCAAACTAGAAACGAACCATAAATGTAAACGATCTTTATAATTATGGATTTAGATATTAACATAGAACATTTTACAATCGAAGTGGAGAGGCTTTTCAAATGCGACGATTATAGTAATAAAGTGTCAAAGAGAAACGTTTGGGAACAAATTATATTCAAATGTTTCTAATACCAAAAATAATCTGGTAATTACAGTTGTGACTTACATAAGTGCGTGCCCCGTAAGTGACCGTCATAACCCAATGCGAAAGAGCGCTCATAGTTATTTTTCCCTATGAATTGTAATTCTCCTTAGGGAACACATTTGCCTTATTCACAGCCGTTGTTTCGCAGCGCAAAGTGGATAAGATTTTTGAGTCTGTAGCACGACATTTTCTTATAATTAGAAAAGGACCGCTCGACATCCACTGAGGTCAGACATGCATAATTAAAATAATATTTAGAAATAAATAACGTATCTATACATGCACCGTCACAAATTTGCCTTCTACAACACACATATTTTTTATCTCACTTGTAGCACACAACAGTGAGTGTACATCGTTCACAATTTGTATTGACTCCACTAACGACAACCTAGTGCATAGTCCAATAGACCTTATAATTGTCATAAATTGTTTCTAAGTCAGTTCCAGTATTTTCAAATCTTTCCTAGTATTTGAAATTAACCCACCCACTTTTGGATAACATTTGCGTGATATATATATATATATATATATATATATATATATATATATATATATAATCGTGATATAAAGTATGAGCTTTACACGTCACATGAAGTTGTTCACATTCTTCTTTTAGAGAACGGCCCACGCAACACATTGTTGCCTAGCCATCGTTCATAAACATCAAATTTCTGTAACGTATGCAGCACTACGTACACTTTTGTAATCTCTTACTTACTAATAAGATTGAAAATTCGGTTCGAGAGGTTGCAGTACACGCACCACAACATGTACAACGGATGAATCAATCTGTCGTTTCGTCCACGCTTAACCGCAGCCGTACCACAATACGCGAAGATGCAACCCACACTGGAGAAAATGAACAGCAAATCCAACATAAATTGCTCTCTCTATGGCATATCACTTTTTTGATTTGTGTGCTGTACACTATTGACATGCTTTGTACAGTCGTATTTGTGCCAGCAAAATAACGATTTATTACAAACTTAATCCGGAAATTCACCGATATACTTTTTTACATTTTCAAGCGATGGCCGTCTTTTGCGCTACTGTGCGCTCTGCATACTATGAATTATACAAACGACGTTCGTCTAACTCGCGTAGAGACCCAATTTGAACTAACACAAAACGTGACTGCTTCAGTTTCTGCGTTGAACGTTATGTGGCATACTGGATACGGTTCCGATTTAAAAATAATATAAAATATAAAAATAATAAAACATTACATTAGCATTTATTTATTGTTCCTACGTATTTAATTCCCTAAAATGGGTAACTGTAACTAATTAGCAAATTATGATTATATTATTATACATTACCACAATGCACATTTAGCGAATTCTTGTAGTTGATCCGTTTTTTATTTCAGTGTTTAGATGGCGTTTAGGACGTAGTTATGTTTGTAAGTATTATGTTGCAATCAAAAATAACGTTAATCACATTCATTCTTGTAAACAATCATACTATGTTAAATTCTTTACCATACCACTTCGTTTTTTTTATATGATTTCAATACTATTCGCTGTGATGCATATACATCTACTACTAGGGTAGTTCAATAAGTCCTTAGCAAATCTAAGAGATGGCGATCGTGTCGAAAGTGATTTGTTTCTAGTAAGGAACATTAGTTACTAGATAGGTGTCAAAGTCTTAGTTATATCCATCACACGGTTTCATTTTTACTATCGATTTAAGCAAAGAATTTTTTTTTATGTAGAAAAATGGAAAAAAGTGAGTTTTGAGCGGTGATTAAACATTTATATTTAAAAGGTTTAACACCAAAAGAAATGAAAGTTGAGTTGGATGACGTTCATGACACATCTGCTCCTGTGTTACTAGCTGTTTACAATTGGATAAATGAGTTTGAACCTGGCCGTACATCCACAAAAGATAAAGATCTTTCTGGACGTCCCCTGGAAGTGATTACCTCAGAAATGATTGCCACAGGCATATCGATGGGTGCCGCGTTTGCTCTCAGTGAAGAATAAATCCAATCGTGTGGTCGACTCAGGCTATTTTGACACTTTTCCGTCGTAACCCTGACGAGTTTCTCCGTCGATACCTATTAATGGACGAAACATGGACACGTTACTACGAAGATACAGTCAGAATGGATTTTTGAAGGCAAACGGGCTTCGAAAAAGGCGGCCTCGGTTTTTTGGCATGCGCACGGAATCATCTACACCGATTACTTGGAAAAAGGACAAACAATAACTGGAAAGTATTATGCATCGTTATTAGGTCGGTTGAGCGAAAAAAATCCAGAAACAACGTTCTCATTTGAAAAAGAAAACGATCCTCTTCCATCACGACAATGCACGAGTGCACACCTGCGCAGTTTCGATGGCCAAAGTTATGGAATTAAAGTTCAAATTAGTACAATATCCACCGTATTCACCGGGTTTGGGCCTCTACTCTCTACTTTCTTCGTTTTTCTGTTTTTTTTTCTAAAAACTTATTGAACGGCCCTCTTATATCGTTTATAAAACAAAAGACTTCAAATTAGAGGAACCATTTAAAATAATAAAAATAGTAATATTATTTTTAAAAACAAATAAAAACCATGTATGTTTTCATAGAACAGAAGAGCAATTGAATAAAAATTTTGAAAACTTACAATAAATAAACAATGAATTGTCGATGCAAAATAATAATCATTTATATTAGGCAAGCAGAATATAAATCTATAAAAAAGAATTTTATTTAATCTAATTACTTATTGCTTAGATAAATTTCAAACTTTAATTTCTTCCATTGAATCGAGGCAAATCTTTTCTTTAAATAAAATATAATTTAAAGTATCACAATAAACCGTTAGATAAAACTGTAAGTCTGTACATGTAATAAGTATCACCTTCCAGGCGATTTATTGCATCTACTTTATCCCATTCATATTTTATAGACAACTCATAAAGTTTCAAATTTCTAAAAATGCAAATATTAATTACCTGCGCCAAAAAATGTTAATTATTTATCAATATGTTTCTGAATGATACAAAATACATTGAATTTTGAATATTAAAACTTACAATAGAACCAGTTTTTCATGCCCATTTATAAAACAATAGCGTTTTATCTTACATTTGAAAGGACTAGTATTTCAATCAATTTTTTAGCCTTAATTTTAATAATTTTGCGAAAACAACCGGTGCAGTCGCAGATAAAGGTTCGAAGATTGTATTTGGCAAAAGAAATTAAAATAGTTCGATCTATTTTTCACCTAGCACAGGTTCACGTGTAGTTCCTTATACCACAACCTGTACAATATATACCATATATATTTGGCGCCCATACATTCAGACATTTGAAAACATTTCAAAAATTAAAAAAAAAAAACAATTTCAAATTAAGTAAGCTATATCGATGGTAAGTCAAGATGCCAAGAAATCGCAACAAAGGGCACAATGGCGATGCCGCTGATCTCCGTGAAGAGTTCGTTTACTTCACAATGTCTATCGATGATAAATTGGATAGGACTTTCGAGTAATTCCGTACGGAGGGTCTGCGAAAACGTCTCTATGATATTGAAGTTTTTAATCGTCAATTAGGTCAAAAGGGTCTTGATAGCGAACTAGAACGTACTGAGAAAAGTCCATATCAACAGGTCGATAAGTCTAAGCAGTGTCTTTCTGATAGAAGTACAGCTAATTTTAAATTAAAAGAAGTCTTACCAAAATTTAATGGAAGAGACGATAATCCGATTCAATTTTTAAAGGTTATGAAACGTCTGGAGTCTTCTAAATCGAATCTTCCTGAGTTGCTCCAATACGGTCATCGTTAATCAACGATGCAGTAATTTGGTTCTGGATAGTTGAAAATTCTTTCCAAACGTTCCCAGATTTCGAAACGTTATTTGTTAACAAATATTGGGGTGAAAATGCCCAGAGTAAAATTCGTGCCGATCTCTTCACAGGCAAATACGATTCCTCGAAGTGTGCTTCAAAAGAAAAATATTTTAGTAAGAAGTTTTCCATTGTACAACATCTTACCCCATCGTACTTTGACAACGAGGAATTCTGATATTTTTTGCCTTAATAAAATTAAACAAAAAAAAACTGGTTTTACAACATTATAAGGGTAAATTTTCATGAAGAATTGTTTCTTATGTTTAGGTTAAAACTTCGTTTACCACGGGTAATATTCAACCATTTTTACGTTATAATTACAGCACTCCGAGGAATTTTTTTTACAGCGTACGACGGAAAAGTTCGTTTGTACAAATTTCGGGACATATATTTTGTAAAAATTAAATTATTAATTTAATCATAATTTAATCAATAAAATTAGTACTATTACACTTTAGGAATTCACGGGAAAGGACACATTTGTCAAATAATTATATTTTTAGGATCAAAATCGTTACTATTACATATACCACAATACTCAAATACACCACAATCCTCCTTAGAACCCAACGAACGTTAACGGACATCAATTGCATACGAGCAGGTCGCTTTAGTTTTGCGCAAATTTCAGGAACGTTTTTTGTACACTCTTATCTTATTCTAGCAAATCTTAAGACATTCGAAACTAGATCTATTGTATGTAATTATGAACTAAACTTATTGTTAAGTCAAGATAAGTAAATAGATTTATCATTAGTTAGCATACTACTGTGAAATTCAATTCTTAGTTTAGAATTTGTTTTATCATGTAACCTGAAAAGAGGCTCCTGGGCCATAATTTAGATAGTACGTACCTATGTAGGAAAAACTACCACTTAGGATGCAAAATTTGGAAGAATAAGTGCAAGGCAGCGGTTAGTTCTTATGGAATAACTCAATCTACACCATAAAGATTCATTTAAAAAAATGTTAACAATCCAGTTATTACAATCACCTACTTCAAACCTCCGTTTTTTATCCCGAACAAGAGAATGAACTTGCTGGATACCTGAAAGATATGGAATGTCGCTTGTTCGGTGTATCAATTTAAGAACTCCGTAGGCTAGCATATGAATTCATACAGGAAAATGGCTTGCGTCATAATAATATTTCTTTATCCTTTTTACACTTTACAGTGTTACTAAGGAAACTGTAAGCTATGTCAGCTGTTGGAGAACAAGGCTTCAATCGTATTTCTATCTCTCCGATTTACTAGGGAGCGCATAAATAAATAGGAGCGAACAAAATATTTAACGTAGACGAGATTGATGTAACAACGGTGGCTAAGTCTGTAGGCAACATTTTGGCTAGCTAGCGAAGAAAACAAGTTGGATCTTTATCATCTATAGAGAGAGGACAACTACTCATTCTGTGTGCATGGGGGCTGATGCTTTTTTTATGCAACCTATATTTATATTTCCAAAGGAAAGGATGAAAATAGGACTCATGAACCTTGGGTAACCAAGGAGCCCTTCCTTAACTTAATTCAAAAGGTTCCGTCCAAACATTTCCGCATCTTGTCAACTGACAATACTGCCAGGTCTATCAACATTTTTCGATTGCTTTCACCAAGCCAGGCATTTCCATTTCCCAAAGTGCTTACTAAAAGGCGAGTTTCAGAACGACGGGGTAAGATATATTATGGAGATAGATACAAGACATGGAAGCCGTATCAAATGATACTAGAAAACAAAAGAATGCTGTAAATTGGGAGGGAAATGTACAAAGCACAAAAACGAGGACGATGAACAGTGCAAGTATTGTGGATACTTATATTCAAGAAAGGTGGATCTTGTGCACAAAGTGCGGCAAGTGGGTGTGCTGAAGAAGACGACAGTGATTCGGATGCGTTTTGATTTTAGCATTTAAGCTGTATGACGTCCTTTATTGCCTCAACAGGCCCGATACTGTGGTATAACGGGCACATGGATAATTTCATTTTTAAGTGTTTTCTACACAGAAAAAACCGATTTATTTGTGACATCAAAACATTTTGTCAAGAAAACTTTGGCTAATTCAACAAAGCATTTTGTTATTTCAAATAAACTAAGGTTAAACTCAATGTTGCAACAACAAAAATATTTGATCATAAAGTTTAATTATACCAATCAAATTATTTAGTAAAGAACTGTAACTGCAATGTCACTGTTGTTTTAAAGAAATATTTTACATATTCAACGTCCTCTACTTAATTGCCGAGAACAATTTTATTGAATCGATACAACACATATCTTTATTTAAAGTAACAAATATTTTCTAAAAACAAAAGTACTTGATTAACTGTACCTTCAGAGAGCCAATCAGAAACCTTCCCGCCACAAAGAAACTCGCATTTTTTTTACGAGTTTCATCATGTTTGCAGATACAGGGTCAGGTTGGGCGTTAATAGTAGTTGGCAAGTGATCACTTATGATAAGGGGTGCTTCCTGAATTCCTGTTAAGATGAGTTTTGTTTACGTTATGGCAAGTATTCGTGATTTACTGAATGATTGGGGATTTCACGATTTGATTACCGTCTTTGAAGGCAAGTGCCCATACAAATACAATACATGCATGCTATAAATGTTGCTACATAACCTAGGTATATCTTATTCCGTTATTTTTAACTAAAACTTACACAAATTATAAATTCACTCTTCTGCGTACAAATTAAAAATGTTTCTTGCCCTATACCTATGTTTATTGTAATGGCATTTTTGTTAGCAGTTCAATATATTGAATCATTTGTTTTGTAAATATAGAAAATAAGATTGACACCGAATGTTTAAGAAATATGCGTGAAAATCATATTCAGGAGGTAATTCCGTAAATTGGGAAAAGAATAAAATTTATTAAGAAACTAGAGGAGTATAAAGCAAGATATAGCCCATCTAGTTCCTCAACTTGTACTGTAAGTCTATGGCAATATACATACGATAGAATATCAGTCTGGTTACTGAACAACTATTTTACAAATTACGACATACGTACCTAGTACGTAGTATACTATGCAGGTATGTGGACAGTACTTCATAAGTATTATCACACTTTCAAAGTAGTCAAATAAGAATAAAAAACAATTTTGTTTACATGAGTGTAAAATATCTCTATTCATGATTAGGATTACCACAAATACAATAACATATCAAGATAACGGAAATCAGCGGCGTAGAAGAAGGAGTGTATCTATCTAAATTTTCTCAAAAGTCTAATTATTAACATGTTTCTACGTACATACATGTTTCGAAGGTATCTGAGGAGGAGCCAACTACAATATCAACACTAAGAAAAAGTTGTCAAACGGGTCACCAGCGCTTTCGGGGCACACGTATGCTGGAATCTGTTTTTGATCCTGTGGGTACATTGGATTTAGGTATACCTAATTCTAATAGAAATAGTAATCTATTTGTGTTTTTCTTATACTTATGCGTTTATATTCTTTAAATAAATTATATTATTTCAAGGCTTTTGTTTATTTATATTCCTAGTTAACTCTAGCCAAATATAATTGGATATTAACAGCCTAACTTTACGTGAATAGTGAAAATCAAGTTAATATACAACAATTACATTTTGTTAGTAAACCAGGGTATTGCAAACTAACAAATGAATACTCAAAACTGAAATCAATACGTCATAGTAGGAAGTAATGCCGCATTTATAAGGTGAGTCCAAATAAACAAATTTATGTAGTGCCAAAAAGGAACATTTTCGTCCCTGTTTTGATTGCTTAATATTCATTATTTACGTGTAAGACAACATAAAGCTCACAAACTATGTGGGCTGGAAGTTATTTTATACGTGAATAGCGAACATTATATTCCAAAATCCAGATGACTAACGTTGGATGTTTCGTCAGTTCATCTATGCTTATTAAAGTAAAATAACATATTAGGCAGGCATAAATAAAACAGATTGTTATGGTAAGTATATAAGTAAATTTATTTAAACTAAATTATTATTGCAATTCATTTATATAGTTCAGTCAACTATGTAAAGTAACACTTACAATTAAATAATTCATTAAAGTCACCTGCATCAATATAGTTAATTTAATGAGAGCAATTGTTATGTGAAATAAGAGATTTATGCCAGACAAACAAATAATATGGCTATATGATTTGTCTAATTGAAATACTTCATTTAGTTATGCTAATAATATATATCATTGATTTAACTAAAATATGATGAACAAATAATTTAGTTTAGGTAATCAAATATTTGTTTGCCCATATTTAACTCTACTATTTAGTAACCTTAAGCAAATTTTGGTACTGTCAAACAAATCGGGTTTTCAGTTCCAACCGATAACAGAATAAAACAGCTTGTAACTCAGTTTTCCTACACATTTTGTTTCAATATAATGAGCAATAATTCCTAAAGGGGCCGTTATACCCTGCCTTCCTCTACTAAATGCACACGAAACGCTGAAATATGAAGCGGCCCAATCCGATACGTTACGTGTAGGAGATGTATGTATGTAATATGTATCTACCTTTAAGCTTAGAGTCGCCATAAAATAACCTTGCAGTGTTGTCTACATAATTTCGCATAAATATTACATCTGTTGTTTTGCTGGGAAAGCCATCAATTATTTTAGTGAACTGCAGTTTCTTAAGAATATACACACATAAAACAAAATAAAAAGAAACTAAAAGTATACGTCAAGAACTTTAATTCCATCAACGGCGAATTAAATATTTTGGTGTACGCTCAATTTAATTCTATCACAGCTAAATTTGCTCTCCTTATTCAACGCTTAAATATTTACCTTCTCAAATTCTTGATTTTTGTCAAAAAAGTGTCAAAAGTTACTTGTTACCTGTAAATTATTTCTAGTTGATTCGACGCACGTTGAAGAAGTGATGTATACCGGCGAACTTAATCATGCTCCTATTAATAATAAGGGGTCGCCCACTAGTCAAATGTAATGAAGCGGATGAACATTAACCCTGAAACGAGTTATCTTGTCGCATAGGTTAAATCCAGAACTGGATACTAGCATACTATACAAAATATACCAGTTAATCTGATTTGATAGGTTGTAGTTAATCTTTCTTAACGAAATTTGCCAAAAATTATTTGGGAACAATTTAGGAGCATTTTTATTACATAGGTACAGCCCAAACGTCTAAAGCTGTAGCTATATAGAATTTCCAGTTGACGTCAGTTATAAGCAATGGTAATTGAGGAGCAGACTTTCTAATTGCGTTTTGTCCACTTTTCGTATTTTTCAGGAAATAAGCAAAAAAATTGAAAGACTATCTAATTTTTTCTTCTTGATGTCATGACTGGTAGGTAGTGCAGGTAGAATAATACGACTCAGTCTTTTTTTTACCTTTAGCAAACTTACAAACTGTTTAGTTGGGTCGTTATTTTTCTATATGTCGTTATTTCTCTGTGTTAACAATAACTTTATTCTCTCCAGTGGTCTGTAACTTTCTGGTAATCCTTATTATCATGGCTGCCCTGATTCCTAGAACTTTTTTCAATTATAACAGAGCCTGTTTTATATCATACAACGACCAGTCAGCACCGAGACTGTGGATGCGCCCGTATACTGAGTAAATGTCATAATATTTTTCCGCTTTGTAAATAGCAGTTCCATAATCGTAATTTCTATGCATATTAAAATAAATACTTCATACATGGGAAGTTATTTCCTTGGCAGGATTTTCCTTGAAAAAATTAAATACATTGAAGGAAGCTTTTCTAAGAATACCAATTGTGTACGTTATAGGGGATTGCAATAATTCGTTTCTTGATTTTTCTTGAAAATAATTGTCCATACCTCGCCGACGGCGATCTAATCAAGTTTACAGGTACGCTGTTTTGCAAATGGCATACTGAAATATGCACTGTATTTTGTGAACACGAAACATTAGCGGTACTAGAAATCATTTTTTTTTTCACCTTCGCCGACGGCGATGCACTCGAGTTTGCTCGT
>LR736858.1:9423348-9811143 GCA_902654985.2 Oryctes borbonicus
CAAAAGCTCCGCTTCCAGACAATTTTTTTTTTCACCTTCGCCGACGGTGAATACGAAACATTAGAGGTGCTAGAAAACATTATTTTTTCAACCTCGGCGGCGATTCACTCGAGTTTGCTAATAGGGTTGTTTTGAAATACGTCCTGTAGGCATATGTTGCGAACACGAAACATTAGCAGCGTTAGAAACCAAAAACTCCACTTCTGTTTAATACTATTCGTCGTTTATCTATTTGTTTTATATTTGTGAAATTACAGGAAAATGGTAAGTTATAACTTTATAATTAAGATATGGATACTAGTAGTCCGCTGATTGTTGGGATAAATAAAGGAAACTCAAATATTATTCCTAACTTTTCTAGGGATGTAAGGTTTGTATTAGTTCGGTTCACAATTTCTTTGTGGCGTCTCGTGCGGTCAATCGATTTCACACAGCGATCTACCCTGCATAAAAGTTTCTGTATGTTACAAACCGTGGCTGGAAAACCGTTTCATCATGAAGTAACAACTATCAATATTACTGCAAACGCTACAAACCAGGTGGTTTGGCTGAACATGGATAGAAAGATAAACAAACTGTATTTTGGACAAAATTGACTTTGTGTGTTGTTCAGGGTATTTTTCTGCTCAATTTGAACGTAAAGCAATGCAGTTAGATCATCATTAAACTGTACAGTACTTAACTGGGCGCCCAAAGATGAGAACGCCATCTATATCTCAAAATGTGAAAAATGCACAAAGCGCGATTAGAAGTCTGCTCCTTGATTGTATTCGTTATTTAAATATTTACTTCTCTTTAATAGATTATTCTATCTTGTATGAATACTTCTTCAAAATACGGGGATTAAAATAATAACACAACACGGATAGGTTAAAACCAAATTTATTTACAACACATCATTCAATACATCCAACACTATATATAGCTGTGGTTACTCTAGGATTGTTTCTGTTACATGTTATGTGATCCTCTTTTTGCTTTTCTTTGGCGACAGTAAAATAAAGAAACAACTTGACATTAGTAACGCTTTATTTACACGTCTATTTTGTCCGTATTCCTCGAAATATCACCTAATCGATATGGTGTGCCTTAATTGGTGTCGAATTAAGAAGATGAATTAGGTCTATCTCTCAAATTAATAAAATTATAGTGGATCGGCTTGTATTGGGCAATGTGAAATTCTGTTAGGTAAAGGATGAGTTGAAAGATTTTCTATAGCAACCATGCATGAGGAGTCTCACTTGAACATATGTATGCATAGTAAGCATTGGTTTTGGTAACACTGTAATTAACACGTTTCTTTTTAGAAAATTTACAGTATACAGTAAGTTTTCTGTGAGACAATTTAATGTGTAACATCACGTAGCAGTTTGTAGATTAGTAGTAGAACTTAATAATTCATTATTTGACAAGTAAATGCTTCTCTTAAAGGATCCTCTCCAACATGCGATACACGTCCTGCACGGGATCTCTATTACATTATTTTGAATATTTCATGTAAAGCTTTACTTTAGTATGTTTATACCTAAAACAAGCACATACCCAAGCCCTAAGAATTCATAATATCCTCATGCCTGACTGCTTGGCATAGAGACACGTGTTGTGTATACACTATCATTCAAAAGTTGTAACGAAATTGAATTTCATCGAACAATTACAAGTATCTCTCATGGATGTTAAATCTTCCCATGAAGTAAGTGTCAATTTTTAAGACTCAAATTAACAAGCCTATGTAATTCCAGTATTAGTTGTATATGTGCCGTTGTGCCAAAATAATGCAGGATTCATACTGTATAGTGTACATTATACATTCTATACGTTTTGTGTTAATATAATGATAATTTAGAAGCGTTCTTGACAAAATAAACTAGCAATAAATAACTTGTCTGTTTCAATAACATCCGCATGTATTATGAAGTCGACTCATCTATTATTCTACAAAATTTAATCGGCTCTTAGGTTAACACCATAGCAACACACTGAAAAATTAAGAATGAGATGATGATAACAACTGTTGTATCAAACAATGATCGCTGGACAAGAGAACAGCATGCAAAAATTGAGATGTTACTTAAGATAAGAAGATGCAATTTAAACCCAAAGCAATCTTTTTTACAGTAAATAATTAATATTTTGAATTTCACAAACTTGGAGGAGTGTCAAATAACAGCTGATACTGATTAGTCTTCCCCTGTTAGCTTGATCGTAAAAACTACGATGATTCTATAGAAAAAGGAACTGCGTGTGATAGCGACAAGCGACGATCGGTTTGGTTATTAGTACATCAAAACTAACTTAGAAAATCACAAATTGGATAATTACGATTTTTTTCGCAGGCCTTATAATTCAATGAAAATAAACACAGATAAAAGTTACGCTATAGCAATGATGTACAAGATGGTATATTGGGGTGATCTAGGATAGAGATAAATAAGCGAGGGAATGAAGTCTAAAAAGGAACAAAACAGTTTTAAAAGTTTTCGGAGAAGGAAACAGATGTTTAGATGTGAAAATTAATCAATTCTTATCAAGCTCTTGATAAAGAATTTCTTATGGTATGAAGGTAAATATAGCCTATTTAAATAATTTAAATCTTAGGTTGGGTAGCAGTACTAACTGTACACAACATGTAACATCAGATTCAGAACTTAAATGAATATTAGGAAAGCAGCCGTGAAGAAATTCAAGAGAATTCCACGATATGAGCATTCGTAAATAAAAGTTTACGTAAGCTCAAATTGTAAAAAGGAATTTTCTTTGACTGCTTTCCCAATATTCGCCTGAGTTCTGAATTTAAATGTTGTTTTATGGTAAGAATCTACAAATTATGAAATAGTAGTTTTACGTTTATTGCCTTAAAATTAGGAATGTCTATTTCCCTGTTCCAAAATGTTTTGATAATGAAATAACGTAACGATTTGAAAGAAAAAATCATTGTTTCCCAAATCGTTATAGGACACATGGACTGAAAAACTTTTCATCAAAGAGGAAATATCGAAAGATGACAATGACAGAGTCCTCCGTCCTAAGTAACACAACATCATTCTGTTTCTAGCAGGTTGACGCTTTATTAATGTTTTGCAGTATTTTGGGACTGCATTTTGTCGCATTTTTCGACAGAATTCTGTGGTGTGCGTTAAATCAATTCTCGCAGTAAAATTACAACTCTATATTGCTACTTTGAATGAGGAATTTAGGATTACCTACTTTTTGTGTTAGGTAGTACGATAAATTTTGCTATCGATAGTACCTAGTTGATACAACTATCGATAGAAATCATGGTGTTTTTCATGTAAATCAAATTACTGCCTATTACCTGCTGTTTAAAAAGGCTCTAATTGTAAAAATGCGTGGTATTGTTTTTAAAAACAAATTTACGTATTAAAAACAAACAAAAATGTTCTCCGTTATTTGGTTTAATTATATAGTACATATGTATTACGAACACGGGGTCGATAGTATCGTGAAAACGACATCGATACCCTTATACACATTATTAAGGCACCATACTCTTTCCTCTATCTCTTTTTTTGTATCATATGTTGGTATACGGTATGGCCCCATTCATTGTTCTTCCGTATTTGAATTAGTTCGTACCTTTTCTGACATCTTAAAGTCGTTTCCTACGCTCAATGGCAACCATATCAAACAAAACATTCGTTATACGTTATTATAAAAGATTAAACAAACCTAGATTCTATATTGTGATAAATTCATGCGTCATATGCTTGCGAAGATAAAGAACAGTATTACTCGGAATTTATGCTAATTGCTTCGTAAACCTGCATGAAGTACACTTATTTCTATGTATGAGTATTAAATAAAAATAAAATTCCTAACAAAAGAAGTCCTAATACGTGCTCTTTTTTCGGAAAATTCGTTAGCTCGAACAAAACTTTGCAGAACGGTGGCGTTGCGTTTAGAAGTAATTTACTTACCCTTACGATGGTTAAGGCCGACCCGTCCGTGCGCTGCTGCTGCCGCTCCTGTTTCAACGAATCTAGGGCAGTGTGCCACCATCGGCTGGGTAGATTAACCCCCACCCTTAGAAGTCAATGCCCTCTCGCTCGTCGTGCTTGTTAAAGGGTATCCAATGAATCTGATTTTACACTGCGGAGTTTATCGGAAAGTCGATTCTTGGCTTTATTTGTTGTTCTACTCCTTTTCTGTACGAATGTCGACCCGCCTTGGCTTGCTTTGCCTAGTTGATGTCCGCTTGCATTGTCATTTGCGACCGGTGCCTATGTGAGGTTTCCAAATATGTTTGCTTTTTTTCTCGCGTTTTCACACGCAATTCTGTTGAATTCGACAGATAAAAGAGAAACATTCTATCTGATTTTACCCTGCCCTTCTAAAGGGTGAAATTGAGTGGAACTACAAGTCTATATATCATTTACACATCGAATCTGTTGTTTTTTATATACATTTTTAATACACGTGCACAGCTTTCAACAAAATTAACTTCTGTTACCAAGTTCCTTATTAGTTGTGTAAACGTTAAAAGTGAAAGTCTTACAATTAGTACACTGGAAACGTTCTAATATTAACAAATTAAATATAATTAAGGTTTTCCTTCAGCAAGAAGACAAAAATGTAAATGTCTCTAATATCGGTTTATGACACTGAGCCAAGAAAATTTTTAATTATTAACACATTCTTTTCCAGGACTATGTTCCCAGAATTAACATAAATATTACACTACATCACAGATTCATAGCTGAGGACGAATAAGACATACTGATCATACACTTACCAGTTCCAGATTTGTTTCTCATAAAGATAAAGAAAAAGATGTGGAAACAATAGATCAACACGACCTCTGTTTTCATGTAAGTGTACTAGTGTGCGACCTACTAACAAGCTTGATTACTATCAAATGCTCTTGGAGACCCTTGAAATCGAAAGTATGTGATGGTGGGTAGACATATTAATACAAGAATAAAAAATAACTTGATTAAATTCGGATAAAGGAGATGTATTTATTTTTGTTTTCACTCTTTTAAATCAGTAATTAATGATAAATTAGTACTACATAGGTTTTGATCGTCGGTTATTTTAAACGTTATGTTAAAAAAACTAGTAGTTAACTTTCTCTATGGATTATGTACATTATCTATAGCATAAATTTACAGTATATCTCTGCTAGAAAATTGATCGTTTTTCTTTGCATTCTTCGAAATTCTGATTTTTACTTTTTCAGAATTCAATCAAGCTTAACTTCTTGTTTGATTCACTGAAATGATTTGTTAAGTAGAGCAAGTATTAGCGACACATTTATTTGACAACAGTACCAATGAATCAAATAATAATTAAGATATAAATAAGAAAAAATTCTAGATATAAAGACCTTACCGCAAACTCGGCTGACTTGGGTTCCCAGCGGTGACTTTATCAACTGTTCTTTATAATATACAAGTTTGCATTGAAACACTGAATACTTTGGTATTTCCTTGCAGATGCATGTACAGATAAGGAGATGATTTTAATTTTTTTTATGTCTCAAAAACATCAAAAATTTTATTTGTTGTGGTACATTGTTAATGATTTTTTGCGTAGTTTTTATTGCTTCGATTACAAAAGAAAATGCTGCTGATCGTTTCACATCTACCGATGTAAGGCAGACATAGTTACAGTAATCTTCGAAATTAGTTACTGGATCTGCAGGCGTACCATCACAAATTTGTTTCAATGTTACAAAATATGAATTCTTTTTCCTACTTTTTTTTTAACGCAATAGTTTTTTGTATCACTTAAATCGTGTAGAATTTTACTTACATCGCAGTGACTCTGTTAACGATAGTGCAGAAGTTTGCAATTTTTTATTGGCTCAATCCTCTAAAATTGTTATTTTTACGCCGAAAACTACACAACGCAAGAGCTAAATAAAACTAACTGCGGATTTATTCCCCTTTTAATTTGTATTCAACAAAGAAATGAAATGCATCACTATATCCATGCATCTTTTTCTTTACTGGCAAACACAGCGGTTATTAAATTCTTTTACTGTACGTACTCGCTACAACGGATCCGGTCCTGTCGCAACGGGAAGAATACCAGCTCTAATGATAACACTTGTGATAAAAAAAACCTTAATGCATACAGTCACTTATTTTCTATATAAAATTCAATACTTCACAACCCAAGGGAAGGTCATATAAAATAAAACAACCAAGAATTAAAAGTTATTAATTGTTTATTTCTTAACAAATATGAATTAAAAAATAATAACATATTAATCGTCATATAAAACATCGATAAATGTTTATTTAAAAAAACGCTTCGATAAATTTAAAATGTCATGTTGTATGTATGTAGTATGTATGTGATAGTTGCAGTGTATGGATGTGTATGTTTCCCATGTGTACGTTGTATGCATGTTTTCGTGTGAATGTATGTATGGTCATCCTAATTATAAATATGTATAATACATTATGTTAATCAATCAATTAGTTGCAATTAGATTAAGACAACCGAGAAATTAACGAAAAGTGCCTATATCAAATACGTTGTTTTTACATTCGCTCGCATTTGTCTTTTGGCATGATTTCATCGTCATTTTTTATATTCAAATAGTGTGTATGAATAACAATAATGCATATAAGTGAAAAAAAAAAAATAAAACGAAATAAAAAAAAACATCGTCGGGAAAAAACACGGGACCTTTCTTTTCGAAGAAATGTGTGCATGATGCGTGAAAAATTGTCCAAAAAACGCGTAGTTACGATATTCATTTATTCTTCGTTTAATTCTTCATTTATTTAGTTTATACTTATCGTTTATTTATTTACTCAAATTGTTAGTTTTTATTTACGTCAGTTTTCAGGATTTCGAAAACAATTTTTTAATTTTAATTTAATTTACGTACTTCCTAATTTACTTACAACTTGTTCGTCATACGTATAAAAGTGATTCCAATTTACTTAACATATGCCGACGACATCTTCATATTCAAGCAGCGGAACCACGCAAAACTGGATTTCTGCGAATTCTCATCAGGGAGAGACGGGGGGAATTGAGTGCGGGGCGTAATGGGGAGGGAAGTGGGACAGAACCGAGAATTTACAAAAAGGGCGCGGTGCGCCAGGGGTGATCATCTGTTAGATTCTTTGAGGAACAAGGTGGGTGAAGATGAAATTATCAAAAAATTATGACGATGCTCCGCCGTATTTGGGGAGGGAGAGGACTATGAAAACTGAGTTTATTTATTATATCCATTTAATGTATAACACTTACTTAGACGACTTAGTCTTAACATCCAAACAACTTTATTTACTTAAAAAAGAAGTTTATGAAATTTACCTAAGCTAGCCAAATTGTACTCGTTTGTAAGTATAAATATATGTATGTGTATACCGATAAATTCGTTCTTAATATCTGCCGAATAAATTGGGGAGAAATAAATAAAAATCTATCCCGAGATAATAACTAAATTTAAGAATTTTTTATTGGTAACAACTAATGAACGAGTAGTTTATTAGCTGATTTAGATAAATATAAATCGTTCCAAGTTTCAGCACCCCCCAAGCGTCAATTAATTTCTACAAAGAGTTTTCACAATTGAGCAATTTTGCTATTTTCGAAGCGGGATGCAAAAAAAGAAACATCACACGACAATATTAAAACATAAAAATCGCTATTGTCAGTGATGTTCCTTATTATACGGCATGTAATGGCATGTATATTGATTGTCAGAGTAAAAACCATAATATCAGTATAATTTTGATGTATATTAATTCGTTTTTGGCAGAGATTAGAATACGATAAGAATCATGTTTTATTTTAGTTACCAACATACCATTTGGCTAGCGTAATATTTATTACGAATGGTGTATATTTCTGCCTTATTTTAGGACTCCCAAACAAAGAAACAAATGAGCGATCGCGCGAAACCATTTTATCTTCTTTCACCTTTTTCGGTTTCGATTTTGTCTAGCGTGCGCGTCTTGTTTTAGTTTCTCATCTTAATACTAATATATATGTGTATAAATAACAATCACCAGCGATAAAAGGAAGAACATAGTTCGAAAGGGAACACGTCGATTTGCCGTGTTACTTTTTTGCGTTGTCCAAATACCCGATGTTGATATAATAGAGTCCCGTTAGTTCAAGTCTCGATACTTTTCGACCCTGCTCGCTTCCTACAAATTATCCCTTTCAATCGCAAACGCTAATAAACATGTTCTCGGCGTATTCGTACAGGAAACTCAAATTCAACAACAAATGAATTCAAAACAAACTCGTTATCAAAGAGGATTCTATTAAAATGTTCTTACTAAAATTCGCGAGTAAATTAGTATTGCTAAATTTTCTTCTTTTTTTGTTACTATCGAGTATTCGATAGTTTCAGGTGATCGCGATTCCATTTAACTCGAACTATCGGGCCTATTGTTTAATGGAAAAATTGACCTATTTGTTATTCCCCGAAAATTACAACTCGACTTCTTTTCATTAGTCCATTATATAGAAATGACAACGTAATGGTTGAGTTCTGTAATTTTGAGGTTAAATATGGTTACTCGCAGGCAGTGTTGCTAACCTTGCCGTAATTACGGTATTTATACTTATTATAAAGGGCCATTGTATGCTAAAATAGTAGTGAACATTTAAGTAAATTAAATAACAGATTGTAAAACTGAAATTGTAAATTTATATTGAAGGTATTCATTTTCATGAAAGTCTATGGGCGTAGTCAAAGTGGGACAGGGACGCCCCCCCCCCCCCCCCCTCCCCCTTAAATCTCTGAAATAATTTCACTTTCGTTTCTTATTTTTTTAACCCGCGGCGAAGAGATCAATTGGCCGCCCCCTTGAGCAAATTCTGGTGACGCCCAAGGTGAAGCCAATCCTCATTTCAAAACGTAGAGATTCCTTGATCTAAGATTATTACTTCTTTCTAGTTTTGTGATCCAAAATGTCCTTAATACATTGAAATAGGTAGATACCTACAAAATGTCATCTATAACGTGACATAAATAGTTTTTAGAATTGGCAGTATTTTTGAATAATTTTCATTATTCCATACATTAGAAAAACATATATTTTCAAAATAACCTAAATAAGTGTCAAATACAACAAATGGTTGGAAGTAAATTTGAAATTTTATACAGAAACCTATCACAATGTAGAAATAATTGGGTCGTTTATGTAATATCCCATTAAAATATATGTAATATTCCATCAAAATAGTTTTAAAATGTAAAAATTGTCGAAAGAAATGTTACCTTGAATTGAGTTTGTAGCGTTTTCTTTTATTTTTTGTTAAAAAATTGTGAGTAATTATACTTAACCTCTGTTCAATAGAACTAACACAATTTTTTAATCGAACAATTCGAAGGAATCGATCTGTATTTTTGTATTTGGTTTGTTTTAAACTATCAAATTTATTTATTTGTTTTTTATATATAAACGTTTTCCCTCGTCTCAGCTTGTAGAGCCCTTTGTTTTTCTTTTGTTTATCTTTTTCATCTTCTTTCAGCGAAATCCATTCATACAAATTCACTTGATACAATTACAATTTAATTTAGTTTTTAGAGAACGTACTAATACGCAGTGTTTTTTTCTTCTCAGCATCCTTACTACGTATTACGGTAATGTATGCAAAAAAGGGGAGAACAAGGATTTTTAGGTCGGTGCAGTCATTCGATTTTATTCAAGTTGACATCGGTGTCTTCGCCCTCTCACGCCTAAAAAGTAGGTCAGTCGGGCAGTGGCCCTTTTCGCCGCGCGCGCGATTCGTGTGAATGTGTTGTATGTGTGTGTGTGTATGTATTTCGTGGTGTTGTAGTAGTCGAACCCCGATGATAGAAAGAGATAGATAGATATACAGGAGGAAATAGAGCCCCGCCCAACAATATTATTACACTAACAGGCGCTCACGCACATCGTATCATATCACAACATACTACGATCATCTTTTTTTACTTTCTTTTTTTATTTCTTATCTCAATCATTATCAACTTTCTCATTATGATCATCATCAAAAAACACAACACAGAAGTTTTGGATAGTAAGTTTTAGTTTAATATGTGGTAGTAAATGTTTCTTTAGTTAATTAATTAATAATAATAATAATTTATTTAATGTATTTATTCATTTTTTCATCTATTTTACATGCTGGCAGTGGTAATTAGATTTTTAGAACATTAAATACTTTTGCGTGTTTTGTATGTTTTCCATCTTTTATTTACTTAGAAAAACGTTCTTCTCTTCGTTCCATCTGTTGTAATCTTCATTTTCTGCAATCTTCGTCCAACTTCT
Organism: Oryctes borbonicus; assembly: GCA_902654985.2. NCBI lineage: Eukaryota > Metazoa > Arthropoda > Insecta > Coleoptera > Scarabaeidae > Oryctes > Oryctes borbonicus. Next base: position 9,433,605 of record LR736858.1, read on the forward strand.
TCCTAAATAGATTCGCGTTCTTGGGATGGATGGTTATCGTCGTTTTCTTCCACCAAAACTTTATTATGTACGCATATTATATCTCGTCGCGATTTAACGTACCTAAGGTGCCTTTTTAAAAAAAAGAGCCGACGTTGTCCTGTGATACCGTACAATGCAGTAACTTTCACGATCGCTTTGATTGTCGAGATTGATCGAAGTAATCGACATGCGGGCCAACTGTCTTTTTTAAAATTCATTTACGTTTTTAACGCGGAAAGCGAAATTATCCTTGTTTTTTTTTTCTCCACATGTTTTTTTGATGATATTTGCTTTGGCAGTTATCCATTCTGCGTGTAGATAATTATAATTTTCGAAATAGTTCTTTTAACTAAATTGATTTTAAATTTCGGGGATGTTGGAATTACTACTAACAAAGGTTCTGTTTGATATATTTTGGAAACGAATAGTCTGGTTTACAAAAATATTATTCAAATTTGTAGAATTAACTAATTTCGGTTTTATTGTGAGAAACCATTGCAAAACTAAAAACGGCTAGAAATTTAAAGACTTTTTCTGAATTTATATGGCTTTTTAAAAAGGGATGTTTTGCAAATGTTGGTTTTATAGTCTTTTGAAGGGCGTAGTTCTAGTAAGACAATAAGAAAATTGAGAACTGTGATTTCCTTGGAAAGTTACAGTTTGTAATATTCCCAGTTTTTAAATATGTAGCATTTTGTACAAGTTTCGTCAATTGTATTTAATCGAAGCTAATCATAATAATAAAAAAATAATTAATATTATCTACCGAAGATTACAATTGAATTAATTTATTGAAGTCTAATTTTCATTCAGATTTAATGAATTTTAAACGTCGTCACGAGTTCGCATGGTCATTATCGAGGTTAACGCAGGCAGCAAATTTCGGAATTTGTTTACCTAGCGGAAATAAGATGTATTTTAAAATCTCTAAGGAGTATATCTACCTAAATTTAATAAACGGAAAAATTGAAATATTGAAACATATAAATGAAATATCGTTTCCATGTAGTAATAACGCTTGCGTTACGACTAGGACGGCTAGAATATTAAACACGGAAAATTACAATTCAAAACAAAATTCAAATTTGTCAGTGTGGTTAGCTTGTGCGAGCCTTTCACGAGATACATGAATCACCCTTCGTCATTTCAGACCAAGAAATCTTTAATTAGGAAAATCCTTAAAAATCGTATGCGTCCTTCAAAAATTACATTGTCTGCATTGTATGGAGTATAGATATTGCCAAATACAATGCATTTCTATCAATATTTGCTAATATGATGGCATTTTGTTCTTTGTACTTAAATTTATCTGACAATCTACAAATTAAGTGCTGTGACAGTAGTTAATAATAAATAAACGGAATTTTGGTAATTTGGGTAAATTTTATATTTAAACGGAATCTACATTACCAACCATTTCGAAAATATGCAGCTACACTAGAATGTATTGTTGAAATCCTATTTTATTAAAAAAACATAATAAGAACGGTTTCGCTTCCTTTTCTGTTGCTTTTGTACAATGGTATGTGGACTGTCGACATCCATCGAAAATTGAATTAAATATCTTAAGGTTTACCTAATAATTAATTAATAAGTGGTAGTATTAAAAAACGTCTTCGATAATGGCGACCGCGATCGTACGGTGCGATCCGAAACGCCTTACGATGAACAAATATCGGTACAATTCGGCGATACAAGAAAAACGGAAAAAGATCGCGCCGTAACCAACTATCGCGTTCATCACCATCAGACTATGATACCCCGCGTTGAGCGTATGTGAATGTATTCACTTTTCCATTCTTCTTTTTGTTTTTATTTTTCGGTATTTTGTTTTTAATTCATCTAATATAGACCTACGTTTTTTTCATGTCTCATGAAAAATTATAAGTGTGTTTATCATCGATTATTTTAGTATCAATAGTAGTAAATAGTAATACTGTCCACCACACAACAACAAAGCCCATAATAATTATTCATCAGTTTTATGTATTTTAATATTATTACAGTACATAATAATACTTCTTTCTATATAAGGTAAGGTATTTTCTGAGAGAACTCTCGAAAAAATTTTCGTTCTTTTCGATATTTAACGAGCTCTCGAAGGATATTGTTTCCTTCTACAAATTTTCGAACAGTCTTCAAAATGAGTATACCTAAGTGTATTTCTTTCTTCGATATTATTATTTTATTTTATTATTTACTATATACTTTCATTATAATATACAATAATAAGTAAAAATGGAATTGAACTAACTCAAGGACTTGTATCTTGAAAATCTCAACTAAAAAATTAGTTAGAATTATTGAGCAATGTACAATATCATCACTATCATTTGCTTTCTTTTATAAACAACTCGCTTTTCGTACGCTTATCCTTTGTCTTTATAAATATCTTCTACAATCTTGACTAATTCATATCATCCTCTTAAAAATAAGTTTGAATAACTTTTTGGCTAAGTTGTATTATGTAATGTATAATATAAGTATTTCAGTACATACCTTTTCCACATAATTATAAAAAGTACAAAGCAATAACCTACGTAATTCAGTTTATTGCGTTTATATACATTTACAGGTAGCGAATCGAATCTGTTGTTGCCTAATAAAATCAAAGTAATATGTGTTAATTTTGAGCAAAAAGACACGTAGTAACTATGTTATGCTTCAAGTTTCAATCGATTTTAATACACACAGGGATTTAAGATATAATAATAATGCAATTATTTTTTTCCACAACTTAGTACTTTTAGTACTTTCTATGCACTTGATTTTCTATGAATTTACACTGGCTGTTTTTCTATTCACACTTCGGGTTTTCGCAGACTTTATTTAAAGACGATCTGAAGGAACTAATTGGATTGTCATCAAAACCTCATGGAAGGTCATGGAAAATGTATATATAACCAAAACCTACGCTCAATACCAATAAATTTTGATATTTCGTATGCAACTTCGAATTAAACACTTTTCTCTTGTGGTGTTATGGGATAGTAAAAAGTATTAAGAGACAGAGATAATTCGTTGTATTTGGAGCAGTTGTCATCATTTATCAAACTTATTTTGCGCCTAAAAGTATCCCAGTAAAATAATTTTCTTTAATTATTTGACTACATCGTAGTTATGGTAGTCGTAGTAAGGAACAACAAAACTGCTTCTGACATTTCGATAATTCATATTATCTTCCTCAGAACATATTTAACTAAATAAACATCGTGTATGAAATATTTAACAAACATTTCATCTGAAATTTAATAACTAAAGATTCCATATGGAATTTTTATTTAGTTGAAAAAGATAATATATGCTCTCGAAATCAAAATTGAAATTGAAGCTGAAAAGAATAATGCGATTAAATGAAAATGTAGCAAAGACAAGTTCAAAATGGAGTAGGTAATTTGCATTTGCATACGGAACAAGCAATATATTGAACATATTATTATGCGCAAATACAAAAGATAAAAAAAATTCTATCTGAAAATCTAATTTTTGTCACTCCTTTCTAACCCAAAGTAGATGTGCATAGTGAAGTAGGCCATTGTAGAAACAGGAACGTATGTCCGTACTATATCTTCCTCTGACAGTTTTAAAGTTGTAAGAATTCATATCGTAGAAATTATCCTATACAATTAAAGAAGAAATGTATAAGTACTAATCTGTTATTATTTCCTCGACAACTGCGTGATTTCATATAAAAATCAACTCGCTTAATATCAACGATCTACTTAGACTTTTCTAGAGAATAGTAATAGAAAGCAATGGCAATGTGGTTAGCAATTACATGGTGGTTCTTTCCACATATAAATGTAAATGATAATGTTATTTCGTGTTATCAAATGATTCACTACATTGCTACTACGTTCTGCTCTCTTGCGTGTTTTTCAAATTCACCCTGTTTACATATATGGAATTTCAATGTCACATATTTTTCCAGATTAGATTGACTACCTATTCACATATATAATCGTAAATTTTGAATTCTCTTCATTTAATTATTTCCTTTCGTTTAATGCAGGTTTTAAATTTGTTTAAATGTTATTTATAATAATAATAGTTGTAGTTATTTTTCCCCGTTTTCCCCGAAAACGCACACAATCTTTATATACTTCTGTCGATCGATGGATTCACACTAACTTTCACCGCGTCGGTTGTTACATATCGATTGTTTTCTTTTGTTGCATTTATGTATAAATTGTATCTACGTGAGAGTGTGTGTTTATTATTTTGTTTATATTCGATACAAAATGTTATACGTATTACGATCGACATATATGTATTATATTAGCGCGCGATTGTCTCTATATTATTCATTTGTTTTTATATTCGTTTAATATATATAATATATTAATTTTTGTGTCTTCTAAATTCTTTTCTATCTCTCACCACCTTCTCCTCTTGCTTTCAAAGGTAATACGCTCACATCCGATATGTGATTGCGTTAAAGTTTTTTTTTTTTGTTATTTAATTCTTCCGTTTGTTTTATTTTCTTTTTGTGCATAGTGACACGAGTGGCAGTCGTTATTAGCTCACAGCCGGTCTTCTTCTTCTTCCTCTTCCTCAACCTCTTCGACGCCGCCCTCGTTTTCCTCCTTGTACCCGGGATGTTCGGAAATAGCGTAGTAGTTTCCATTGTAGATGACACCCAATTCTCTCAAAACATCGCCTCTGATAGTCGCCTTGATCGTCCAATTGTAGCAGTCGTCGCTTTCGCTCTCCCGATCCAATCGTTCGACGTCAAGAATTTTCGAGCTGAGCCGTTCCAGTATGATGCCAATGTCTTTGATGCTGAGATGACGTTTCTGTTCGACGCTGAGCTGATCAATGAGCAGCAGAAATTTCTCGGAGGTGATGGCCTCGTCTTCCATGACGGTGTTTTCCGTTTCACTTTCGGAACTCTCATGGTCTGCCTGAGAGCGTCTACCACCACCTCCTTCTATGTCCAAAAAACGGACGTGTCTTGAAGGCGGTTGCGGAGAGGTCTGCTGCTGGGCGTCTTGTATTGGCGATGTTGCGACGCTTTTGTGTACGGCGATTTTCCTACCTAAAGTGTGTATAGAAACATTCATCAATGATAGTTTATTTTTGGATTTGATTTATTGCGATTTACACCACGTCTCTCTGTACCTTCGTAAGGTACTATTCCACGATCGCTAATAAAAGTACTATGATGAAATTGTCCTGTTTGGAAAACAAGAGAGAAACTAACGCTAATATACTTTATCAGATTTCTTTCAATAAATGAATTCCAATTGCTTAAACAAGGTTTGTTCCAACTTTCACTGTTCTTGAATCAGTAACGAATAGTTTCAAGCGCATGCGTTAAGAAAGTACTAGTTCTTTCAGTTCAGAACCAGGAACTGATTTTACCGTCATTGAATCGATTCAGAGTTAATTCGGTGTCTGTTGGAAGGATCTTGGAACTAGTCCTACGATTGTTGGAACGCCAATTTCCTTTGGTCCACACGGTTCTGAACCTATTCCAACATCCGTTGGAACAAACCTATAGCTGGATACAATATCCTACTACGGAATTGATACAGTATCCTAACGTTGAAACTAAACGTGTTCCGGGTTTGAACCGTGTCATGTCGTTTTTGTTAAAATAAAAAATCGATATTTCACCCACAATCGTATGGGCCTTCTTTAGGAGAGGGAAAGGAAAATTAGAACCCTCATTAAATCATCTGACATTCCTCCTGAAGCTCAAAAATGTCTAATCGCAGGTGAATCCATACCACTTCGGTTGTATGGTCTTTCCAAGATTCACAAGCGAGGCATACTTTTCAGACCTATTGTTAGCGCTATAGACTCCCCTACCTACCACTTATCCAAATATCTGACCAACATCCTCAAAAAATACACAAAATATCATCGAACAACTCCTGGAACGGGATAGTGAATTTGCTAGTCAATGTCATCTCGTGGAAAAATGTCTCACTTCCTCATATTTCACGTTCTAAGGATAATTTTGCAAACAGTTACATGGTGCTGCCATAGGTTCCCCTCCCCTGTCGTGGCTAATATTTCCATGGAATCTTTTGAATCCGTTGCTCTTGATTCGGCAGATCTGAAACCTAATGTATGGTTACGATATGTCGATGACACCTTCATCATCTTAATCGTCAACACTCAGATATCAATTTCACTATGGAGATAGAACATAATGGTGCACTTCCGTTCCTTGACGTACTGGTCACACGTAACTCCGATGGTAGCTTAGGTCACTCCGTTTATCAAAAACCCACACACACTGATAGGTATCTCAATGTCACCTCAGATTATCATCCAGCACATAAGTTCTCAGTTATCAACTCTTTGGTTCACCGAGCAGTGACAGTCTCTGAACCCAACAACCTTCCCACCGAACTGAATCACGTACGGAAGACCCTCCGCAACAATGGTTTTCATAACAAGGATATTAATAGAGTCATCAACAAATATCTTCGTCCAACCAGTAAACTAACGAACGATAACACTACCACAAACCTTGCTACCGCATATCTTCCCTGTATCTACAATGTAACGGATAGAATCTGTAACATTTTGAAAAAACAAAACATCCAAACGATCTTCAAACCCCTCTCAAAGGTTTCAGAAATTCTTCCATCTCCCAAAGTTAAATTTCCCCCCTTACCGAGTAAAGGTGTTTATAGAATCCCTTGTTCGTGTGGTTTGGTATATATCAGCGAAACGAGATGCTCTGTCAAAACTCGTCTAACAGAGCACGAACGTTGCGTTAGAACACACCTTCCCTCGAATTCGGCTATCGCTGAATCATCTAGACACTAGCCACCAGATGTTATTCAGTGCGACTTCATTACTTTGTAATTCTTCTCACTATTACAATCGAAAAATTAGAGAGTACATAGAGTTCCTTAAACATCCTAAGAATGTCAGTAGGGACGCAGGTTACCCCCTCGCAAATATATGGAAACCCCTTATCCGTAACGACTCATCCACCGCCGGCATAAAAGCGTGCTACTCCCCTTGTTCTCCGCAGTTGATTTTCGCCACTGGTATACTTCACACGCTGAGTTACCGTGATCAACTGATTCCCGCTCAGTTAGTTTCGCCTCTGGCGTGGTTTGCACGTTGAGTTACCGTGCTAACTGTTGCCTACTACCTTTCCCTCTCCTGAAGAAGCCCTATACGATTTTTACAAAAACGACATGACACGGTTCAAACCCGGAACACGTTTAGTTTCAACTGACTTTGACCGTGGAAGCCCATATTTTTATTTTTGTCCTAACGTTTTTATTTAAATAATCTTGGCAGTACCCGGAAGATTCTTTTAAAGTAGACAATGATCACGAAAACCTGAGTCCGATAAGTAAAATAACAATTGCCGAAGTTTATGTTCGAATATACAGGTGTACATGTATATGCGTAAATTCTTACGATTATTTTACCTTCCTCGTGTAGGGCGCAACAATGGAAGTCGCATTCGATGGCACCGTTGCTCTGCGGACTTCCTGCACGTGGCTGGTGCGCGTGATGGGCACATTCTGGCGTATGAATGTGTATAGTGGCGCTCTCGAGCGAGCTGCCCTGTTTGAGCAGACGTGGCGACGGTTTGATGTCGTCGTGGTTTATCACAGTAATCTGGGGGCTGGAGTAGCGGGACTGCGGCTGCTGCTGGGGCGGTGGCGGGTACACGTCGTTGATGACCGTCTCCTTCTTTCCGCCGACGGACGTCTGGATGACGAGCGACGGCCGCTTGCTGGGAGAGAACTTGCCTGGCGCCGGAGAGGGCGCCTCCGATGACGCCCTGGACGGTCCCGACCTCTGGTCCCAGTGCAGCACGACGGTGACGCGGCCCTTGTTGTCCATGATCTTCCAGGACGGCGTCTCATCGTGCAGCTCGAGCGCATGAATCGTTTCGCATACGATTTTCGGAATCGCGCTGATAGCTACTGAACAGAAGAGAAAGGAGTCAACCACGAATGATGGTACTCTAAAACAATGCTTGACTTCCTTCACACTTCACCAGAATAGGTACCTTGATCTGTTACTTAAAAAATTCTATACAGTATCTCTTAATATTTTATCGGGGAGGTTTTGGCGCTTCTTAAAACCTTATTCGTGGTGTATCGGTTTGTTTGGAAGAATTTCGTTTCAAGTCGAAATTGAAATGTAAGAAAGAATCTTCAGGAGTTGAAGTTAGAAAAAAAAAATAGATGGCAATATTCAGAAAAATCTTTTCTATTGTGTAGCAAGATTTCAGAGAAAGAGTTAAAGGAATCCGATATCTTGAACTGGCATATCTGAAACAACATGGGCTACAACTTGCCTAAAGTGGTTTTAAATGAGTATGGTAGACAATTTCAGAAAAAAAAATATTCATATTTACGCGTTGTATTTTTATTTTTCTTCACAAATATTTCGACCTGTGATATCTCAATCACTTCTTGATTGCTCTTATTTCTATCCCAGATTACTGTATATACATGTGTATACCTTTTATAAATTTGTAGTAATTTCCAAGTTGTAAAGCTCTTACTCTGCAACGTGTTAAGTAAAGAATCTTTAAAATGATGAATCCTTACGTCAAAACCTGGGTGAGAAAGAGTCTGCAAAGATTTTTTTGCAAATTGGCCAAATGTAAGGGCATATCTCAGACCTTTAGAACCACATGCGCAGCGAAGGAAAATAATTTTCTTCACATCATTGAAAGAGCATATAGATTCAATTTGCTTATATATTTAAGCTGCTTTAAAAGTAATATTACCAAAATTCAATTCAAAACGAACTTACATACATTATTCGGCCTTCGGTTGAAAATGAGGATCGATGTGTCCTCGAAGCAGCTGTCGCGAATCGTTAATTAAAACTTGTGTGGTGCGGAATGTGCCGATACTTTTGTGTTATTTACATACAAGCGACTGTAAAAAAACGCTTCACTTCATAAAATATTTAAACTTAATTTCATTGAACAATTGCTTTTTATTTATATAGTTACTTACAAACTTCCAGGACAAGAATAATATCTTCAAATGTAAGAAACACTGGTCTAATATTGACATCGTCAACAACAAATTATTATTTTCTCACAGCTCATCGGAAGAATTTACTCAAGAAACGAAGCCACAGACGCAGATATGAAGTTCAATATTGCAGCGTTATTGGAAAAAAAAAGGTTGCCAATAAATAATTGGAATCAACATATGAAAGCACTATTCGCAGTCAGACCATTTTCGATAGAGTAATCCGTAAGATGTGGCCATATGGCACGCGAATGTGCGTAAGTAAAGATGTGTATGCAGCTTTTATTTATGTATAATTAGAACACACAGAGTCTTAATTAGAAAGTAACGATTTAAGATCAGGTATAGCTTATAGTACAAAGAACCTTATATATTCAATAACTGTATTTGTAGATTATATTTTAGGAAGGAATTTTTACAAGAAGAAACTACTTAGCAATTATTTACTCTATCTGAATAAGCTGCAAAGACGCAGAACATTATGAGTGCCAACTTCTGTTGGGATGCCTAACCAGAAATAATTTGCATAATATGAAGGACCAAACGACGTTTGAACGTAATTTTACAGCATGTTGGTGTTGATTGGCGATGAATAATCGAATTTTAATAATGGCCATATTCATTTCCGATTTGAATATGACAGATCGATTTACCTCCATCTCCTTAACAATTTTATAAACTCTAGAAAAGCAGTATATATATTATAAATTTGTTTAAAATAAACCACTTTATATAATAGTAAAAGCTTATGAAGCATATTTCTGTGAAAGTATTGTTCAATAAAGTTTTAAGTCGTAGAATTTTATTGTAAAGCGGTTAGTATAGAGTTTTCGATATATACATTTTTTGTTAGTCGCAAGGGAGTTATTTTATTAAAATATCCATAATTACAGTCAACCAGATAGGCATTAAAAAGATAACATTCTTGACATAAAAGTCCCCGTAGTGTGGTGGTTAACACCCTCATCCGACAAGTAGGAGGTGTAAGGTTCGATCTCCTACCGGGAGGAGATCTTTTCATATTTAACTACGTCGAAAGTTCCCAGATAATTTAAGATTTTCATAATTCACCGACAGAAGCCAACATATATTAATCGATAACTATAATTTGTATAATTTCCTACAAAAATCTAAAACTTTGATTACGTTTTCTAAACGAGTTCATCTCGCTCACCTACATAACACAGCTAGCTGCTCTATAGGTGAAGGTTGCGGTCACTGACCGATGTCACCTACATTATTTACTCAGTTTACCGCAATATCAGGTCAACGTATCTGGCAGCGTCGCCGCTACCCTTGTAGGGGTGTTATTTTAGAATTAATTTTGGAATCTATTCTCTGATAATATGTAGTAAGTATATCTTTATGACGGGAGTAAGAAAAAGAGGGTTTAAATAGCTATGAATTTGAATCATATAGTAAAAGGTTGGTATGTACATGGGAATTACGGTATTTTACCTGCGCGTATGACGTCCACGCCTGCGGGTAACCATCGTTCGCCCGGTCGCAGGAGCAGTAGGACCGTGTTGGCGGGAAGCGTGCGGAAATATTCCGCGTCCTCGACCTGGGTGCCGTCGCTCTCGAGGACGAGCCGCACCGGCTCCCCGACGGATACGCCGAGCTTGTCTCGGCCTCGTTGCACCAACTCCTCGAGACTCCCCACCACCAGCCCCTTGCGCACGCTACGCCGCCCGTCCCATAGCTTGAAGGGTCTCTTTCCGCGGGATTCCTGCAACACCCGACACATACACACACCCAAAAACTCCTGACCTGACCTAAAACTCACTATCTTCGTTCCACTATACTACTCTACAACACATAGGTATCTAATACGCGAGGACGTTCTTCCTTCTTCTCTCCGTCGTTCGCCTCATACTTCATGTACTCTCTCATGCAGCGGCAAGCACATTCACCCGCACTCACACAGACACGTATCCTACGCGGACAACACCTTCGCGCTGCCGGTTAACTATGCGCCGCGCCGCGCCGTGACGTGCCGTTTACCATTCGCCAGCTCGCTGCAGTCTAATGCTCCCTGCTAGATCAGTGACGGCAGGACAAGGGTCGCGGAGTGGGCGCTGTCCACCCACGCAAAGGACCAAACAGAAGCAATATAGCAATTCTCTATGTAATATGCGAATTACCTAGTAGGGTTATGTAATTTGAATGTTACGGAGTTTAGAACGAAATTATGTATACGTATAATTAAGGATCCTATATTTTTAACGGATTTAAATAATTTATTGAAATAAAACTACAAACTAAAATACAAAAAAATATTTAATTTATATTCCTTGAATAATATCATATGAAAACAAAATAACTACGAACGACGGAATATAGTAACAAAACAACAATAATATTAAACTAAAGACATAATTAATATCATTCTTTAGCTTTAGCTTTGACCTACAGATTAAACAAGCCGTATACAGCCCCTTCTTCAAAAAGATTATTCGAACTGTTTATTTGTTTTCGTTTCTATATTACCACAAATTTTAATAGGGGTTCAAGTCCGGATTGCATGCAGTCATGCCCAGAACAGCGCTTGCATTGCGAATAAGCCAATTTTTTATTGTGCGGGTTGCATATTTCAATTCGTGTAATTTCCGAAGAGCATAATATTTTTCTAAAATATTAATGTGTTGGCCCCTGATTCCTTAATATGGTGAATTTAATGTACTTTATACTAAAAACGTATCCCAAAACTATGACTTACCCCCTTATATTTTGTTAAATTTGAAATTAACTTGTTCACATTTTAATTATATGGCAGCCACTGCGAAAACGTAGAAGTAAAACAATTAATTCATACTGTCAATAAAAAAAAATTAATAAATTCTTCTCGGTAAAATTCTAGGATTCTATAAAAATTAAACGTATATCATTAACAATGGTTCGGCACTTTATTCTCTACCAAGATGAAACTAAATTTGACATATACAGACGTTTATAGTAGAGTAGAGTCACACCGCAGGTTTCTAACGATGTGTAAATTGTGTGTGTAAAATGTTTCATGGCTACCCTGTCGCCATAAAGAATAAAGCACAGTTAATTGTTTCCCAATTGCGATTGTGACACGAGAATGCTTAGAAAATTTTATCCTAGCAGACTCGAACACACAGCACCTAACTCTGCCCAGTCAGATAAAGGTCCTCTTACCACTGGACCACCATTATCAATGCATAATCAAAAAATATGTCTAACTTGATAAAATCATTAACTATGGAGTAGCGTAACTAGTCATTTTTGCATTCTACACCATATTCTGAATAATTTTCGTTTGAGTATACTATGCCTTACATTAGTGTAATAGCTGTAGAGATATTTGCATTTTTTTAATTTATATTTTGCAGGTGTTTAAGTTCATTCGTATTTCACGATAGCGTTGATCAAAGACTGAATCCTGTGGTAAGCTCTTGGTATAAGGCGTCTAACACCTCACTATCATTATGAAATGACTTGCCATTGTGTTGCGCACAAGTGGCTACAGTAATAGTCCACACGTTGAAAATAGCGGCTTTCAGCCAGTGTAAAATCTTGTATGTAATCTACTTTTATTTTTGTATTCAATTATTGAGTACTGAAATTCCCTTTTTTGTAAATATCTCTTCTTACATCTTTATTGACAAGGCTTTTATGCCAATATTCTATACAAAGCATAACTTCAGAGATGAGCGTTTCTGCTCTCAAAATTCCTTCAAAACAATAGAAGGTTTGCAAGTTTCATATTCATTAGTTTTAATTTGTTAACTTCCATCGTGTTGAATCAGACCAGTCGGCTTTCTACAGGCAATATATCGTTGCACGACAAGGGAAATAAAGTACCTAATATGCCCGCACACCATCCGTCTTGTAAGAACCTTTTTTTTTTATTTGGCATGAAATATCAATGTTTTTTTATTTCAAATTTACATCATATCACTATTACATTGAAGTGCATTTTGATTTCAAAATGAAAATACCAACAAGGAAGGAAAAATTCTCTTTTAGTTTGGTAGCGGATGATGGATAAAAATTTCTTTTCCTCTTTCTTATTTTAGTTTAATGAGCGCTATTTGAGTGTTATTTTCATGCCTCTTTTGTTTTATCTGTACTTGTATTAAATTTTTCTTAGGCCATCTTTTGCGTATCTGTGACCCAGATTTTAACGAGATCTGTTGGTGTGTAGGTCTTTTGTCATTATTTTGACTTAGCCACTATTGCTCACATCCGAAGTCATTTGGTTCACACTTGCCGCTGTTAATGGGGAAGAATTAAATTACAACATCTGTCCTCAGTCGAAGAAAAGGCTATTCCAACGCCGATAAATTCAATAGATTGAATTTCCCTTAAATATCTGAAGGACGGACAACAAATAGGCCCGGTTAATGAGCTTCAAAACATTCTAAATTAGTGTGGTAAAATGCTAGATCCCCGCTGTCAAGATAATCGAGGATAAATTTGTTCTGCATGGGCCAAAATCACTGGCTCCTTTAAGCCTAAATACGTCGTTTGGCTGTCCGAGCTCCCTAGAAGTAACAACACTGCACGATACATGTTATCCGCAGCAGACGACCAATAAGAGGTGCTTACACCCTCAACGTCTCATGGGGCGGACGTATTGATACATCCTCCACCAACCAAAACAGATGGACGTTCTCTAACTAGAGATGAATACTCTCATATACCTGTGGTTACCCCTAAGTGTATACAACGACAGACTGTGGGAAAAGATTTTGACGAAATCCAGCCTATTAGTTCTGACATATCTTCAAAAATCCAACCGCAGCTCAAGTCCTGATACGATTATAATAAATGTGGATAAACAAAAGAACTCCTCTGAGGGAAAGAGATGGCAAGAGAACCAACGTTGAGCGTATCGCGCCTATCGTTATCAAGGACACCCTTAAATAGGCTCACGTTTATACCGAATTCGACGGCAAAAACTACCGTGTTTCGAAACCTCAAAACGCAGGGGATCCCATAAAAGTATTTCCTCTAGAAATTAAAAACTACAGAACCGTCACCAAATTTATAACTGATGAAAAGCAGTTCCGTAGGTATACGAAATGGTATTAACAATTTACGAGTTCTGTTGATACTTTATTTATCTAGGTTACTCTGCAACCTTAAATGTGGTGGCCATGCTCACCAATACAACATTCCTAGTGTTCTTGCCAACATAATTATACGGAAATAATTTTATTACATGGAAACTGTAAATCAAACAGTAAAAAAAACGAACGGGAAAAATCAATAATTCCCGATTTATTAGGATACGTTAATGTAAAATGTGGATATATAGATGCTGTGGGTAGAGTTTTTAAAACGTTTCGAAAAATTGTTTTTAAATCTTTCAAAAAAACAAGTAGATCAGGCTTACATTTTAAAGCAACAAAGCTCAGTAATAAAATCAACTACTGAAACCGTTAACAGTACTTTAGAACGTGACCAGTTCAATCAAAATATTCTCTTCAGTCTTAACAAATTGAGAGAAATGTACAACTAGCTTTTAACCGCTGTGAGTTATTTATGGGTTTTACCATTTCTACCGACAAATTTCCTTTCTTAGTGAAATAGTTGATCAATTTCAAATTGAAACAATTTAGAGATACAGATTAACAGCACCCAACGAAATTTCTTCAAACGGACTGACAAAACTGTTGGACAATTAAAACAAGTTTTTCGGCGTTATTATTGTCATCATATATCGGACACAAATACATCTCTCCAAACAATTTATTCAGATATTCAGATACGAAACAGCACTTTTAAAATCCATGGAAAAATTACCATCGACAAAACAACATCAACATTTAATTTCATATGTTAATGACGAGAAAACTATTAATCCGGACACGCAAAAATTAGATGAGATATTCGCAGCTATCGATGGTCTTCATGAAACTAAATACAAGTACATCACCAGTAGCACTGAATCTGGTTTACTATATGCAACGACGTTTTTTATTGTCGTCTTAATAGAAATACTACTAATAAGACGCATTAAAAAGGTGAGGCAGCCAACTGTAGTTGTGCATTATCGAAAAGGAAACGTCAGTCAAGAGGCAACATACCACGTTTGTCCTAGCGAACGGTCGTATTTTAAAAATTAATTTGAAGCCTATTAGAATTAGATAATTAATAACAGCGTGCGGATTAAAAGCATAATTGTAGATAATATGGGAAATAGATATTAAAAACCAATCGCTTAATAAGTAATTGTTTTCCGTTTCATGTATGCCTTCTGAAAAACAAATTTATTCCTGGAATCGCTGGAGAAGAAGTTGCTTTCGACTACAACCGGTGAATTGTTGATACGTTGGAAAATGGCCTCATCATACCATAAACATAAACGCACGGTCCAGATTGAATGAATGAACAAATTAAGTAGGGTTGGAGATGGACCACACACTTCATTAAACTTCGATAAACCAAAAAGTTTCGATGTACAAAGGAAGTCTGGCTCAGAAACTCCATCTGAACTTCATGTAAATTGGACCAACTGTAGGAAAAATGTTACTTGCTCAGGAACTCTGAATTATGTAGGGTTGAGTTGAGTTGCATATTTTAGAACTAATCGCACGTAACTTTAGTTACTTACTTAGAACTTAGTATTTCCTACCGGAAAATGCCAGAAAAACCAGGACTACTTCAAATAGGATCCAATAATGTTTTCTATTCGTATTTGTATGTACTTGTAACATTTATTTTCAAATAACTGATAGAAAATTATATTTTTTGATAGGGCAATAGGTTAGTCAACAGTGAAACTTTGGTGGTTAAACCATTACTCCAACTTTAAGCATACTTTGCAAAGGAGATGCTGTTGCCATGGAAAGTTCTACTGTATCGCCCGATACGCCGGAAGTTAAATAAGCGCCGAGACAGCATACAATGTGTCTTCTAGCATATAGATAAACTAATGAGTTGTAAGTTAGATGTAAGTACGATAAGGCAATTGTGAAATAAAGTTTAAGTTAACTAAAGTTAAGTGGAACTTGTGTTGGAACATCTTTGTTACAGCTATTCCCCAAAACCTCCTTGCAAGGTAAATAGGAATATATTTATATACATGCTAGATACATATAGCGAGACAATATGTGACAATATATGCATGTCAAATCTTCATTTTGTCTTTATTTAGGGAATAAATGAACTTTGCCAAATCGCTAACTCACCCTGTACACATTAATTATTCTGTACGTAAATAAAACGACCCATGGGGTACGTAAAGTTGGCCCCCGCGTTTTCGATTTATTAAAATTAGAAAATGTCTACATTTTGCGCTGTAAAAACTTATTTTTTGCTCTTTCCGGTTAACCACGTTCCTGTTTGGTAAAAAACATGATCAGTCCAGGAGAATAGAAACATATTTTTAACACGTTGAAAAGTGATGCACCATTTTGCACTTTCAATTTCAATAATTCAATTGAATAATTAGTGTTTCTGTTTAACGGCTCCGTGGTCCAGTGCTAAAAGAGCCTGCGCTTGACTGGGCACAGTTAAGCGCTGTGTGTTCGAGTCCTACTAGGATCAAAAACTTTTGTTAGTATGCGCGGTGTACTCCTGAGTCTAACAAAGCTATGGAACACTTTACACAGACAATTTATACACTAAAAGGTTCCTGTGATTATGACAAGCTTTAGAAGGCTATATTCCCCGTTGAGGGAGTCACCACACTAAAAAAAAAATGTATGTTAAGTTACTTCTCTTTTATAGAGAGTTTATACTCCTGAGTAAAATATCTATTGTTAATAATTTAGTGAGATTCAAGCAGTACGTACAATTTTGTGAAAACTGCTCCTGCATTTTATCCAGAAATTCTTTCATAAATTGTAACATTATAAAACAACTGAAATATCAATTGCAAACGGAATTTATAATATATTGCGAATTAAGTCTAACAACAACTTTTACATAAAAGAACAAAGCCTAATTTTATTGTTATTTATTGGAAAAGAGATCGACTATATGATTTTATGAGATTATGGTATTTTGTTAGCATATATTTCTCTTTGACGAAGAATAAATAAAATATGCGAAAGGAGGCCTTCTATTTCAATTGGCTGCAATCGAAATAGAAGGCCTCCCATCCAATCAAAGAATGCAACATTCCGGCTTGCCTTCCAGTGGTGTTTAACCGCGAGAGGTTGGGAGGATACAGAGCAGCTTCGTTACCTGTCGGCACTTCCCGGCATTCTATGTTGTGTGCTATGCGTAATACATATCGCAGTTCAAAGTTGATAAGTGTCGGAATTGAACGGAAAGCATTAAAAATGTTGAAAATACGTAAAAATGCACCAACTTGTCTGTTTGCTAATGGGGTAAACACGTATTTATGGCAATTTCCAGACTTAATATACACTGAGAAAAATGATTGCGTTAATTCAACACAAAAAAATGTGTTACCGTTTTTCCGTTGACTTAACTCAAAATTCGTTTAAATTAACACTTAATTGTATTTGATTCAATGCTACTTTTTGTGTTCGCGTTTTTTATTGAAGCAACATTTTGTTTTGATCCAACACTAATTTATCGTTAATATTGAATTATTTCCACCAAATATAAGCAGTGCAGCAGTTTGAGTATCCATGGCTACATAACACGAAATATGTTATAGTTTGTGTCTACAGAGGTAAGCGGAAAGCAATCTTTTGCATGCACATCGGTCAGGTTAGCTTCCAAATTTAATGGGTACATATTTAAGACATATTATACATTAGTTATTTATCTCACGAGAATGGGTTCGTATTGCCTACTGGTTTCCCCGACAGTCAACAAAACACGAGTCTGTCTAGTCTCTCTACTAATTTTGTGAAACTCACGGAAATTGACGAACTTTAGTTATTTGAACATTAGAGTGGCTCTAAATATAGTGTTGCTCCAGCATAAAACAATGTTTTGATTTTACAACTGGATGCTGTGTTTCAGTCAGAGAAATATTTAATGCTATATTACGTAAAAATGTCGATTTTTCTAAATTAAGCTCTATCTTTTTAACAAGAGTGTTGCGGAAGATCCGTTATATAAATTCAAAGATCACTTTAAATACCAGAATATTACATCGCTAGATGTAGAGCGATCTTTTTCTGCGTATAAGCAGATATATACACCGCAACGGTCGGGTCTCAAAGAGACGACTGTAGAAACGTACGCTACGATACAAGTCTTGAAGGCCTTACTTTCGGATTTATTTTCAGCCATCTAAGCATATTCCGTAAGTTGTTTACTATAGTATATTTGCGTTTTTATAAATTCTCTTGTTTCTTATTCTAAATAACCTGCACACTTATTTCGGTTAACCCAGCGCGGTGACGCTACTGGTAGGCAATCGACTTGCTGCGCTCTAGTTATAACATTTAACTCGCATTTAAGAGTGCTATGCAAATAATTTGTACTATTATAAATTAAATGTTCCATTTGAAATAAGAAAGTTGATATCAGTTTCCAACTTAATCAAGAGTGTCATGAAATTAAAAATATAAATATATATATATATATACATATATATATTATTCTCCATATATTCTCTATATATTCTCCATATCGTTCATGATTCAAGATTAATATTTTTGTTGTTGACTGCAAAATATTATGCAACATGTTCATGGCTAATATTACCTGATACATTAAAAAGGAAACAGTAAAACAGGCAAACATAAAATGAAAAAATAACGAATTTTAAAATAAGACAGCTAACAATCCCGGATTACATCACCAAACACAAACGTTTGTAATTAAATAGTAATAATAATAATAATAATAATAATAATAATTACCATTGAGATATGTCATACCACGGTCAGACTAAACATGCAACATTTTAAGCGTTTTTTTAATTTACAAACCTATATATTAAAAACAATATGTTACTATACCGGTTTTTTTAATTTATTTTGGAGGTGAGGAATGAAAACGATATTAACTTCTTGGTAATGTATACTTTTATCAGTTCTAATTAAATATAGTGTTTAAGAATCTCAGAATATTTCTACTATAATACCTCGAAGAAAGAATCTGTTCAGGTTTTACCATCTGATAAGTTTCAGTTTAAAATTTAAACCAATTGGGAATATATTCAATTGCTATTTCCATTAGGTTTCCTATGTTTAAAAGGCAATATAATGAATCTAGGTTTTTGTAATCGGTTCGGAGCCGAAGGGTTTTTGGTAACCAGTAACGAAAATAACTGTTCCTTTACCTTTGAATATATTTACCAAATTGGGAATCCCAAACTTAATAATCCACAACAGATGGGTCCTTGTCCTGCGCAAATTATGGTGCATTTATTTGGCTGATCTTTGGTAACTGGTAATTTTTTCGACTGATATTTTCTGTTATATTCAAACTTGAGATGTGAATGGGTTGTGTCGGGCTGGAATATCCGCTGTTAATTTTGAAAAATTTTTTTTTTTAACTGAAACTTATTTTTCCCAAACTTTTGCTTTGAGAAGATGTAGTAAGTATAAATACATTAGTATTTACTTTTAATGAAAATAAACTGTATCTTGGAGACCATAAACTTCGTACGGCTAATGTGTATATTGGTGAGGTAAATTCTGATTATGACGTACAAAAATTAATGTCAGAAATATAGCGTATAAATGTTTTCAACATTTCGATAAGAGTCAAATTACATCTCCGTTATCCGAAAATAGCAGTCTGCTGGATACTTATCGGCAGATGAGATTATACTATCAAAGAACTATAGATGCAGCAAAATCGGATTATGATTAACATGACATCAATAGTGCGTTAAATAAACCTAGAGCGTTAGACAAATAGTAAATAAAAAACGGCCTGGCAAAAGAAGTCATTCAGATATAAAATTTAGACCTGTATATCCGCCTGTATATCAGTAAAATGAATCAAACAACAACTTGATCGTCGTGGCACTAATACATTTATAAAATATTTCTTTGATTGCCGGAAAGTTTCCAGAATTCTTAAAGATCGACATAGTTCGATATAGTTGAAAAAAGGAAATCATAAAACCATTGTCAACTATCGCCCAATATGTTTATCAGTACCTTTAGTAAAATTTTAGAAAGGATATTATTGCATACATCCTTAACAATAAAAAAAAAGTATCACTTTTGCATAGCAATTGTTGCGATCTTGTTTGATATAACTAAAGTTTGAGCTTGACGCTTTGGAAATTGGGGGTGACATTCTGCAGTGATTTCAAACATACATGAAAAACAGAACTGCTGCTGTAAAGATGGAACACATAGTTGGTGAATGTATTAGCCTAGAGCACGTAGTGATCCAAAGCTCGATTCTCGGTCTATTTATATTCTCTACCTTTATTAATGACGAGCGTTTCTACATTGCAGGCAAAACTATTTTGAAGGTTGATCCCGCAACCCCGTTCCTAGCCGTATTTCCCGTTAAATATATTTACAGAGTGGCTTATGTATCAACTTATTGCCAACCTAACAAAAAATCATTTAATATTATTCAATATTTTAAATTATATAAATATATTTATATAAAAAAATTAGATTAGTGGTCCTTATGAAACTTGAATCCCGAAAACGGATAATACAGATAATTTAAAATAATGATTTGCAGAATGTATATAAATGACACATATACAAGTATCACACTATTTATGTTACTATAATGAACCTGCTACTTCCACAGCGATATTTGTGGTCACGTAATTGATATTTATAAGAGTGATAAGGGAATTCCAAAGAATGTTAACGTGCCGCTCTAATCAACGCTATATATATAGTCATAGGTTATTAAGCAATAAATTTGCGTGTGCATATGTGATCAAACATAGCAGCTGTGTTAGGGCCTCTGACATTGAACTAGGTTCATTTATACCAAAAAATTCTATAGTAAATATAACCTGAAAAAATAATTGGGCTAAATATAATACGACGACATGTTATAAATAGAAACTATGTTTAGGGGAAGTGCATGGTGGATTATGAAAGTTCTTTTATGTACTCTGAAGCGGACATTTACGTTTATTAGTATACGATGGCTATTTGTCAGGAAATCTACCGACATATGTATGTATTGTCTAGTGAAATACTTCCGGATTAGCGACGCTCTGATGATATCTACTGATTTTCCTTAACTTTGAAATTGTAAATACTAAAATACGGAAGTGTAATATCTTAGTTAACAGGTGGCATGTAAGAATATATATTATAATATATCTGCAGACAACAACATCTAGGTATTTATTAGGTATTTTATAGCAATCAATTTCCCTCGCATTAATTTAAATCTGCACAGAATGCATTCTAAGCAGTCGAAGTTCTTGCTTCATTGTTCTGTATACTGTTTTATAACATTGTAACGGTTTGATCTCGTGATATCTTTCTTCCTGAAGTCATAGAATTGTCTTTGGTGAAGCAGATAGAAAATATTTAATTGTGATTGTTCGTTTGTTTATGGTTGACCAGATCACACTGAATATACGTTGAAGTTTGTTTTGGACTATGGAACCGATTTCGGGCAAGTGGAATATACATCTGTAGACTTTTTAAAACAAATCCAACAATATAAAAAGGGTTAATTAAAATATAAAATAAACGTTTGCTCTTCCACTTCAATCAATGCATCTCGCGAAAAGTGCAAATGTGCGCTGCGTTGGCACACTTGCTAATTCAAAACATAGACGATGGATGGCTTACAGTCCAAGAAAATACCTCAAACAATGAAACACTACAGAAACTTACGATTATATTGTAGAGCAGTGGTTGAAAAATTCAATCGTCACCAGAGATATCTGGAATTATATCGAAAAAATAATGCCGTTGAAGGATGGGATAATAAAGTAAAAACAGTTTTACATACGCCAATAAGCTAGTCAAAACCATAGTTAAGCTAAGCTTAACCTCTAAAAGAATTTGTATAGAATGAAATAATGTTTGTATTTCTATCTACCGCTACAATTGACGAATTTATTAACTAATGAAATACGCATTCTCAATTTTCAATTTGTTAACCAATTTGTTATCTAATTTATTAGTCGACAATTTCTTGATCGATTAATTGATCCATGTAACACCGATCTTAGCCAGATTGCCCAAAGGCAGCACACAAAATTGTTAGATTTGGTGAAGATGTTGAAATAAGAAGCACAAGAAAATGACTTAATGAAGGGAACTAAATTTAGAAGAGAGAAATGAAAGAAAACATACATCAAACTATATTGTACAATTTACAAAATATTAGATAACTAAACAAAAGACATTACAACTGTTTTTAAAATGCTTGCATATGTAGCAAAGCTCGTATAATCATATTGAAGCAAGTAATTCTATTAAAAACACATAAAAAATGCCCGGAAACAATAACCAAAGAAATAATACAGCTGCTCGTGGTATTAGAAGTGTCACACACGGCAAAAGCAATGTGAGGAGAAATACATGTTTCTGCCTACCCGACATCAGCAGCATAGTTCTGAGCGTATCTACTGCAAGATGACGAGCCAGATGTACCTCTTTGCTACATCTAGTGTTAAGAGATACACGCGTCTACCGTCTAGAAAGTAGCGACAAAATGCAGGTACAATTCATTAATCCATACATGAGTGCTGTGTTAGTAGCATTTTTTTGTTATTGTTTCTAGGTGTTTTGTATGTTTAAATAATCCACGGAGACTCTGTGTGAGATAATGGTTAAGTTGTTTATTTTATTATATAGTAAAAGAATTTGTGTGAAAATTTTGGACATTTTCTTCAATTCTCCTAACTTATTTTTATGTGCTTCCAATTCATTGTAGTAAACCTGAGGAATCATTCACATGTGCAGTTGCTCAGAGCACGTGCGGCGCCCTACTTAATTAAGCAGTCCAAGAACCTCTCGGGAGTGGGTTGTGGAACAGTATTCGCTTTTTGTCGCTATTTTCTAGATAGTAGGCGTGTGTATCTCTTAGCACTAGATGGTGCCGAGAGATACACCTGGCTTGTCGTTCTTGAAGGAGAGTGATATAAGCCGAGAGACAAACAGCGATGTGGGTAGATACGCGTGAAACCACGCTGATGACGCTGGGTAACAAAATTATCAAGAATGTTTACGGTACCTTTTGTAACAATGTAAGTACGAGGACAACGTTAGCAACTGTTAAAGAATTTTTATTCAGGTCTTTCTAATCAGTGGAGCACAAGCACCGCTTTCTAGAATATTGATAGTATATTCTTAGAAAAATAATATTGGAGATATCAGTCTTTGCTAAAGCTATATAGAGGTTTTGGCAACAAAACTTACTTCTTAAGAGAAATCATACCTCAGTTGAAGAGAAGTTGTCGCCAAGTTGAGCGAATTATAGAAATTAGTAAAACTTGATTATTATAGCTTGATTATTATTCCCGATATTTGTTACACACTGTATGTTACTTATATAGATATTACAACAGTTTATTTAAATTCCATAAGTACTCGGTGTTAAATAACGTCCTGTTTATTAAACATACCATCTGCTTTAGTTAATCTTAAGAGCCTCCCACGCTTTACTTACTAGTTGTAATTTCGACAGAGACAAATACATTCAACCGTGCTTATTAAATAATCCCCGTTGCTACATAATAGCCAATCGCGTTCATGCTATTTTTTTTTGTCTCACGTAATGTTGCACTTTTAGCAGGTGATGCTAAAACCAATCCCTATTGAAATGTATTACAGACGCGCGTCAATATTTTGAATAGCACCGCAGCTGCCATTTCTTGAATACGTTCGTATCGGGACAAGTAACGAATGCATTATCTAATTCGCGCAGACGTTATTTGCTAATCTCTACAGAAGCAACAAACGTTGCCATAAAATAAACATTATTCCTGTAGCTTTTGTCGAAGATTACGAAAAAAAGTACGTTCGGACTTTCAATCAGTATCGTTCATTTTATGATTCAAGAATGATAGCATAGGATTATATTGTAAATTTCTATAATGTTGGAGGCTGACTGTGCGTAAATATTTGCAAATTCATATCGATTTAACATTTGTTATCGGATGTTGTATGAATTGTACGCGAACTTTAATCGGTGATTGGATTTTTAATTGTTTTTTCTGTAAATGTATGTATAACGCGCATAACAAAATGCCTAAATAAGAAACGCTTATCGCTTGTAAGGTGAGCTATATTTTGTTATGATAACTTTATTTTATTGAAATCGTACGAGAAGAATACGTTGACTGCCTGTGAAACATCAAACATTTTAATTTTTACTTTTTTTTACAGAATCTAAATTGCTAATTTCTTTATTTATCAAAGTTAACGGTTCTACATTTGTGTAAACAACCAATGTACAGGTGCGTATATGTATATAATCTGCTTAGTACGATTATAATTATGATTTTCCAATGTTTGACATGGTTATCTGGTCCAAATAATCAAGAATATCTTATTTTTACATTCTTATTTTTCTCAATTGAAAGAACTCTGAATTGTTCTTGTTATGCAATATTTAAGTAATGGTGTATCCAACTTCGAAATATAGTTGTCATAGTAACGCCAATTCCAAACCTGTGCAATACTGAAGTGAGTAAAAAAATAATTTGATGAATCTGTTTTATATACAACATGATTAATACAATTGGTGAACATGCGTTTCTTGTTTCATTGATTACGTTTATACGAGAGCAGTAAACAACTACAACGACAACTACAAAGACAGTTACTAATTTTATATTAGACAGAACAAATTAAATTGTTGTAAATTCCCAGGAACAAGTATGAATCAAAATGTTACTGACTTAAAGATCCTTGTTTGTGCAGTGTTGGATACTGATCACTGCGTATGTGTATATATACAACGAATTAAAATTTTGACGACGTTTAACATATGAGAAGTCATATAAAATTGCAACAGTTTTTGCACGTTAACCAAAAGTTAAAAAGCTTATGGTAATCCTAATTTCTGTTTTAGAAAAAAAGCTATATTGTAATGATGCTTTAAATTTTATTAAAGGCATACTAGAATTGCTCTCACTTGTATTTTCTTTGAAAACCTGAATTTCAAAATAGATTGCAAAGGTTACAGGAACTTCGATGTTTCTGTCTCACATCTCACGTGAACTTCTGACAGATATTATTTTACAGCGAATTTGGTTGATATTTTAAATAACTAATGCGATTCGATCAAAACTATTCCGATTTTTAACCAATTTTAAGTTCATTAAAATTGAATTTTAAACAATTAAAAAAAGAGAAAGTTGTATAACAAATTTCCCCAGCATATTTAATTCGCGACGTTTCCATATTTGAATTAAGTATCTATTTATAAGGTAAACAACACATAAGTATCGGCACCCTCCGCACCACACAGTTTAATTTATTATATAGTAATATAATAATTAGTCCGGGACGGCCGTTTCGAGGACACGAATGGTCCTCATCATCAACCGGTGACCGAATGGTCGATTCGGTCACCGGTGTGGTGCGGAGGGTGCCGATACTTATGTGTTGTTTACAATTACTACGCCACAGTCCTTGCTATCATTATCTATTTATAAATATACTGTGATCGCTTTTTTTTATTAAACAATTGGAAATGTTTAACTGTATACTGCAAGGAGTAAATTCAATATAATTCCGACAACTCGTTCTTGTCAAAAATGCTTGAAGAAGTCGATTAGTCGAGTAATCCAGGATAAGAGCTAAGGGTCAAGAATAGTATTGCCATTATTTCGTGCCTCGCTTTATATCCAGCAAAGTTAAATGAATTTTTGTTTTCCAAGATGGTCAGGTAATATAAAATAAAAACCTTTAAATGAAAAATGCTACTGAAAATAAATAACTAAAATAATAAACAAATTATATTTACTGGTGCTGAAATACGATTCTATCTTCAAACGCATCCAAAGAATTTGAAATACCATAGAGCCTCACTCGCCTTGCTAATAGAAAGGAGTATTCTAACTAGCGCTATAGGTATCCGAAAAAATTTAGATTCGGATATCCGGATCCAAAGCTATTCGGATATCCACTATCCGACTTTCGGATCAGGATGCAGCATTCGATTCTCGTATCCGGATCCGTTATTATTTCTCAATATAGAAAGTGTTGAATAAAACATCGAATTTGTGGAACATGGGGAAAAAGTGCAATAGTTTTTAAAATCCGTGCGTTCAGAGTAATACTGGGTTTCCATGCGCAGAATTCAATTACATTGCATTAAATATGAATAAATCTGGTGATTATTATATTGTTTGATAATTACTCGACCTATTGCAAGTATTTGCTCGAAAAAGTTTACAGGGAACCGGACTGGATCCACTTTATCGAATAATGGATTCGATAGGATAAAGAAGCCGAATTCAAGATTTCCGATAGTAAATGTGGATCTGAGTTATTTGACAACGGATGCAGGTCCGAGGTTTCGAATAACGGATCCGAATCCGAGGTTTCAGATAATGAATCCGGAGCCGGGGTTTCGAATAACGGATTCGGAATCGATGTTTCGGATAGTGAATCCAGATCTGAAGTTTCAAATTGGTGGATAACACCAATATCCGGATATGCGGATAATAGCTTTAATACTAACCGATTTTTTCATATTTCGAAATTTTTTCTCGGCTATCGTGTTCATATTTAAACTCCGTATATTCTTTAATGTGGCTGCGAATGTTCGAATTTTATACAAATACACATAATTTTTGCTGTTGTTTAAAAACGTTTAAAAAATAGAAATGGTATTCCTTAATACCCAAACTTCCTCCATAATCATAATAATTAAATTCAATCGTAATGCTGAAATCGCTATTATATAGTGACGAGATAACATGTGAAAGGAAAGGAAGAGCTAAATAATTTCTTTCGATATCTAATCTAACACACCTATAACAAACGAAATTAAGCAATACGGCTTGATATTTGGGGCAAGAGAAAAGCAGCCTGATGATGAACGAATGTCGTCACACCAGTCGTTGGTGCGTTCAAAAGCAGATGATTAAGATTTGAATTTTATGAGTTTTCAGAAGCCTTTTCTTCTTAAAATAGTATACATTTCTTGAAGCTCCTCTATCTTTATCACCAAATAAACTTTACATAAAACTTATGTAACAAAACAAATTTCATGCAGCTTCCCTATTCAAAATTGTTAGTCGATATGACCAGTTTTAGCAAAGAGCTATTATATTATATTGAATTTGCTTCTTTCATTATGAGTAATATCTTGACTGATTTTCGACAGAATGATTAATTTACACATCAATAGAAGTAATTTGAAACATCACAGATAAACAGAAAAGTAGATAGCCTAATAAAAACATAGAGGTCAGAGGTGTTCTGAAACATAGCCAAGTATATTTCATATATGTGTGTAATGATAAGTAGATATTACGACACAATTTGGTATACAAATTAATCGATAACAAGTTTGTTTTAAGTAAACTTTGGTAAGTTTAACAATTTCAAAAACGAGAAAGATTTGTTATACTGCCTTATTAAAACAAAAATTTTCGATCATCTGTGTGAGTAAGGAGAACTTCCATATCTACTAAATTTTAAATTTAAATTAGTAGTTAACGAATTTTACTAACAAAATAGTAAATAGTAAATCCAAAGAGCATTGATACTACTACAGAAAAGGTTAATAAATGGCGAAATAGCGTTTCAATTCTTGCCCTCCTTTGCGAGTAAATTCCCCAACAACGGTGCTTGGTTGGTTCATCAGAATGGTTTCGGTATAAACGGCCTTTTTGTAACATTTGTTTACAATTCCTTAATCAAATTACGACGGAGAAGGCGTGTTAATTGAAGCGTATTTAAATATTCGTGTATTTTTTTCATGGAAAGAAAAAAGAGAATAGCAACGAAATAAAATACACGCGGATTGGAGAATGAAAATCGGAATAAAATAAAACAGTAATAGCAAAGTTGTAATTCTATTTTCGGAAGGTTAACTAACAGCTTAAAAATTTTATCAAATCTATTAGGTGGAATGTATTTACTCATATTCTTTTGCTTCTAATATGCTTGTACTAATTTAATAGGTAGATTATAGTATTGCTAGTGTTTTTCAACACTAAAATTGATCGGGATTAAATATGTAAATATGAAATTATGGTGTAGAGCCTAGAAAACCTATTTATTAACAATAATTTAATGCACTAAATCATTAAATTGTAGTTGAACAAAATTGCATACGGATGTTCCAAATTAACGGACCTCTATTGCTATCTCCGTAATTATACTAGTCCTAAGAAATCGGTTAAATTAAGTTAATAGAAGAATGTTTAAAAAACACACTTTTAAATTTTAAATTTAATAGTACATATTTTTAAAAATTTTGAAAGATATAAAAGCTTCAATGATTATTGTTCTAAAGTGAAAGTTACAGTGGTTTATGGTTTGCTGTTAAGATACGCGTTTGTGGATTATATTTCCTTTTTTTCCATAAGGTCGCAAACCCCCGAGACAGAATTGTGTTTATTCTAAAGATGCCATGAAACAATATTGTAAGAAACTTGTGGCGCAAAGCATTTGCAAAATTACAAAAATTGCAACAAATTACAATTAAAACATTCCACAAATGCTAGTAAACAAAATAACAATTCACGTTGAAACATTGGCTGACCACGCCTGCGCTTGGTAGGTGTGTGTTCACCTCATGAGAGTAGGGCAAACTACAGAAGATACTGTTCTTAGAGAGTCGCGAGCCTGGTGCTCGAGAACTCAAAAATTCCGAAACCGATTGAAGAAATGGGGATCACGCGATCAGTACCATTAATGACGTAAATGATTTGAATAATAAATGATCTGTTTATATAAATAAGCAGATCATTCATTGGAAAAGAACAACATTTTCATTGCGACATCTCCAGTAAATAACCGATACTATCTGGGCCTAGACCTAACGCAGAAAATAGTCAGTTCATGTGTTTAGGTAGGTTTCGATAATGAAATCGTCTGTACAGATAAACGATAAACTCAGTATTTTCTAGTTTATAATTTATAAACTAGAAAAATACATCAACGAACATATAATCTCCACGATACGGCGCAGTGTGATGTAATACTTTAAAAATCGCTTTTTATTACCGGTTTTTTTTTATTATTTCAAATAGTTTTATAAAATGTTATGCAAAAATACACGAAAGATAACTTGCTTGGCCCTCCTACAATTATTTGAATCGATATAATACTGATTAACAAAATTTTTTATTTTTGTCAAACAAATTTATTTAAAACGGCATATTATTCTTTTACTTAAGGAATTTGTGAATTTTCGCTAGTTTTAAAGTATATTTTATTCTAGTTAAATTACTCCGGTATTTCAATAAAACTTAATCTTCAACGGTTTCTATAATTACGTGAATTTTCGCAATAATCTTTTCAGGATTTTTTGCTGTGCTCTTAGGATAGAGTGTTATATAGCGACAAGTGCTATAAATATGTATAAAGTTAGTGTAATTTTGAAAAGTGATTATAATAGTTTTCATCTGAAAGAAAAAATTGAAAGAATTAGGTAGGCCATTACCTTAACTAAAATTGGAACAAACAACTGGAAAAAAGCGGAAAATAAAACGTTCACATCATCATTTTTACATGGAAATTTATTAACAAAAATAGGATATGTAGATGTGAAATTTCGAATTTTATTATATTTTCTATGTGTTAGTGGTACAAATGAGGGACAGATTGTTGTATCGTGGAGACGTTCAAACAGCAGAATTGTATAGCTATGAAGCATTTCAAGAATTCCCAACTGTTCCAATACCCAATATCTCTTTTGGATGCTGTAACGTTATTCTACCCACATTTATGTAAACCTTAGAAGTAATTTTTTGACGTCCGGATTCCAGAAGCATTTGTGGGGCAATTAATTTAGTTCCGTTTATAATCAATAAAATCGTGGTTGAAACGTTTACAGAACCCTTGTTGTTTTTACGTTGAAAAAACTAAAACCTTTTTAAATAATACCATGTACAATGATCATTATATATGCTTTAAGAATGATGTCTATTAATAAAACTTTGCTGCAAGATATGGCCAATTTTCACGGGAAAGTGATGAAGCGCTTCATTCCCATGAAAACACGTTGAATGGAATTTAATAAATAATAAATAAACATTAGGTGTGCACGAGTATGTAGTATTTTTATAAAATAATAATAGTGAAGTAACCCTCCAGGATCATTGCAAACCGAAAAGCATATTTTTCTAAATCTCGTCACCTTTCGTCAAAAAGTCGCGAACCGCCACTGGTCTATACAGTTTATATATCAAAAATTGAATTACGTTTCAACTTTCAACTTTTCGAAAAAATATATACAGGTCAATTCATTTAACAAAATAGTAATTTTTTCTGTCAGCGTAAGTGTTACTTTTTTGTGTTTTGTATAATGTTACTACTGTGTTCAGGAGGAAGATCAACGGTTTGCTGTCAAGTTTCTGATCCTGAACTTTTCGGTTGCTGAAGTTGTTATAGCTACTTTTACGCATTCGCATCGTATTGTTTTTTTTCTTTTTGCTGGCTTTTTTGTTTTGTAATTACATCTTTTCTTTTGGTGCTACTATTGTATATTATTATGTAGCACAAATAAAAGGCTATTATTATTACTATTGTCATTAAAAAATATTTCATTCAATCATTTCTACATTAATTGCACATTAGCCAGCAGAAGAAAAGCTAGTAGTTTGGTAATTTATGAAAATTCGTGGAACCAATATTAGCGAAGGTAGCAATAGTAGCTCGTTAATTTGGATGACCCTATACAATGCAATATGGTATATAAGCAAATTTAGTAACTTTTGTTATTTTGCTGACAACACATTCTTGCAATTTATTTAGCCTTGCAACAACAAACGTTCTAATAAAAAAATGTGTATGGATACTTTAGAGTCGATGCTTTCCTATTAGAAAAAGGTACTAGTATCAAATTGGTGGTAGCAATGAACATTAACTTGATTATGCGATGGAAAAGCTTAAACGCACATTTCTCACAACAGTGATAAAAAAGCTTTAAAAAATTAATATTTTTTGGGTTCTTTACTAGAAATATCAATATCGAGAAGGTATCGATACTTCTGCCACTGACTGATGAATAGCATCAATATTTTAATTTCGATAGTATTTCCAGGGATATCAGCATCGTTTCATTCCTACAAACGATCTACTAGATTATAATTAAACATATTCTTATATGTACTAAGCTATTGCATGTCAGGTCCTGACTGAAAGAAAATTTTAAGCATCTTTGTGGAGCTTAAGATTTAAAAAATAAAGTAAAATGGCAATAGATAACAATATAGAAGTCCTAAAAGATGCACTAATATGAATATGTAAATAAAAAAAACAGCTAAAATTTGGAATACCTATAAAAATTAATTTAATAGTTATTTACTTTAAAACCTAAGAAAAATCTCAAAAATTACTACGAGTCATGTAATAAAATTAAAAAGGTAGTTGAAACGTATTTCATGCTCCGAATTACATATACAATTTAAAATATATAATTAACATTCCAACATAAATAAATGAACTAAAAAAGCAATGAATTATACAAACTCAAATTCGATATTTGTTTTTTTTTTGAAGTACTAACAATGAAGAAGTTGTATTTCAAATGGCAAACTTAATTTCATAAATTTCATTAAAATAAAGAAATCGTAATAAGAAAGTTCAAATTTAAATGAAGTAGTTATATTTAGAATTTTGTAAAAACTAAGAAATATATATCCACATGCTCTAATTAAACAATATAATCTAAATGAGAATGAAATGGAATCAAAATTCAGTTCACATTTTCAGCTTTACAATAGAAAAAAGAACATGGAAACGCACAATGTTAAAAAAATGAGTTTAATTCAAAAAATATTAAACACAATGAGAAATTCTAATTTAATACCTATTTTAATACGACGCGAAAGGTTAATTACGAGAGGTTATGTATCAGCGGCAACCCAACCCCCTAACCATATAACATAAAAGCGGGGCGAAACATACACACCACCGTACATAGCACACGAAGAAGTTGAGTGTCTAATTAAAACGTGCGGACGTTATTATTAAGCAAATTAATTAAATTAAAGCGTAATCTATCCGAATTAGCGTTGTAACAGATCGAAGGGGCTGCAGCGAAATTTTCCTTGTAACCATACTAATTTTGATCTTAATTTGCGGAAAAGTCGAATTAAATTGTCCAATCGAACATTGAAAGGGGCCTATTCGAACTACGGATCTTTGGGACGACACCAGATCGAAATAAAAAAGTAAATAAATTGACGGTGAGAGTTCATTGACTGGTTTGGGGCGAGGATGTACGAGGATGTTTTCCGGTATCGGAGCGGGATTTTCGGCCTGGTTAGAATCTTTCTGACGGGAAAATTTGTTAAAGAATTTAAGTTAAGGATGTTTTCTTATCATCAAGTAATAATATCGTATCGTGCTAGGGGTGTACATACATGCAAAAAAGGGGCATCAGAGTAAGTTAGTGGAGTTGTACCTCTCTTGCCATCACGGCATTCTTATAATGCGGCCTAACTTCGCCGCCAAGCACACCACTCTTTCCTTCTCCGCTAAGATAGAAGAGACACTGCACCGAAACACCGCATCATGTTCTCTAGCCCACCACCCATCTCTTTTGGTCCATTCTAAGCCAATATACTAGCGGTGTACTGTCTCAGTTAACCCACGGGCAACAACCCAGCGAACTGCGAACCGACTAGCGCGCCCCCTACACGACGTCGACGCGATCGATTCGGCGACGTAGGGATGGAAGGCGCGGCGCTGGAACGTCGCGACGCGCAACCGATGACGCGCACCCCGACTTGCCCCATTGTTGGCCACCGTCGCGCTTGCGTTTCAATCGGATCAACGCACGCTAACCCTCTGTTTCTCTCTCTTTCTCTTTTTTGTTCACTCGCTCTATCCTATTTTACTACGAACTCTCGATTTTGAATTACAACAAACTATGCGATTACGTCTCGTCCACGGTATGGTGATGATATCGGTTAGCTTTCAGAAGTAAACTTAAAAACGTTCCAAAATGCAAATCAAAATAATAAAATCCTAGAGAGTGTCGAAAGTAATATACCAATCATTGCCAACTTCATAAGTGAAATAACATACCTACTACCTACAACTTAATTTATTTACGATTTGTAGTACAAATGTTATGAATGTAGGAACATAGTATTGATGATACATCACCGATAAGTATACAACCCAAATTCATTAGAAAAAAAAATTATAAGAGACGAGTAAAAGGTTATTTTATAATAGAACGCTTTGCTAAGGTTGATCTTAAAATTTTATTTGGCGTTATATCTTATATCTAAGTGATGGATATCTTTACATACATATTTCTTCAAAAATAAATTAACGTGAGCCGGCGCATCCACCACTTCTTTCAGTAAATTTCTTTTGTCTGATGTTCTGTTTTTGTTGCTTCCTACTTCCCAGTAAATTATTATATTAAATAAAGAGAGAATACTCTCACTTTTTATTACTTTTAACGAACTAAGTACTTTTGAAATCCTTTAATCATAATAAAACTATAATTGATGTTTGCTAATGTAACAGAAAGTCATCATTTTCCGTTGTACATTTGCCCAGAATGTGTCAAGTGGTTAACAATACCTAAATATAAGGAAATTAATTGAGTTGGTATTTCAGGCGTATTAGCTAGGATTTCAAATGTGAATAGCGTATACAAAAATGATCTCTTATTAATACAAATTTTTCCGAACCATCTCATTCTAACAAAAACATTGACAATCATTCATAGTAAATTTGTAGTTTCGCTATTTAATAATTAACATTGATATTTAGTTAGCGCCAACTAATGTACGCCAATTTCCTTTTCAAATGTCAGTACTCTAGGAGCACTCTCACGTGTCTGACAAAGTTACGAGGGTGGTTCAAGAAGTTCTTAAAAATTCTAAGAGATGGCGCTCGTAGTATTGAAAACAGTTTGCTTCTAGTAAAGATCAATAGTCACTAGACTGCTGTCAAAGTCTTAGTTATATCCATCACACGGTTTCATTTTTATTGCCGACGTAAACAAAGAATTTTTATTTATGTAGAAAAATGGGAAAAGTGAGTTTCGAGCGGTGATTAAACACCTATATTTAAAAGGCTTAACATCGAAAGAGATCAAAGCTGAGTTGGATAAAGTTCATGGCACATCTCCCTTTGTGTTAGCAACTGTTTACAATTGGGTAAATGAGTTTAAACCTGGCCGTACATCCACAAAAGATCGACGGCCAGTGGAAGTGACTACTCCTGAAATAATTGACAAAATCCACGATATGGATCGCAAGGTACAGTTTTTAATTTTGCACGAAAAATTCGGTGTGAAAAAATTTTGTCAAGATGGGTGCTGTGTTTGCTCTCAGTGGAGAATAAAAGCAATCGTGTGGCCGACTCTGAGGCTGTTCTGACGCTTTTCTGTCACAATCCTGACGAATTGCTCCATTAATACATAACTATGGACGAAACATGGAAACAGTACTACACTGCGGAGACAAATGAACAATCAAAATAGTGGGTTTTTGAAGGCGAACGGGATCCGAAGAAGGCGCAAACTGTGAAATCGGCCAGCAAGGTGATGGCCTCAGTTTCTTGGGATGCACTCGGAATCATCTACACCGATTACTTGGAAAAAGAACAAATAATAACTGGAAAGTATTATGCGTCGTTATTGGACCGGTTGAGAGAAGAAATCAAGAAGAAGAAAGAAAAAGATCTTCTTCCATCAAGACAATGCACGGGTGCATACTTGCGCAGTTTTGTTGACCAAAATTATGGAATTAAAGTTCGAATGGGTACATCATCCACCATATTCACCGGATTTGGCCCCCAATGATTTCTTTTTATTTCCAAATTTGAAAAAATAATTCAGCGGACAACGGTTCACATCGAACGAGGAAGTCATTGCCCAAACAAATGCCAATTTTAAGGACTTTCCGAAATCCTACTTCTTGTAGGGCTTCTTAAAAAGCGAGAGAAATGCTTGGAAAAGTGTACAGAGTTAAATTGAGATTATGTTGAAAAATAAATAAAAATCTACAGAAAATCGTTTTTCTATTTTTTTCTAAGGACTTATTGAACGACCCTCGTATGTTTGGTGCGTAGAATACTGACATTTCAGATGGACAGTAGCGTACATAATATCGCGCTCATTCATTTTGTTTCACATTATTCAAAATAATAATTTTGACTGCCAAATCTGTGTAACTGTCAATAAAATATCTCGAACAGATCGTCTTCGTCTGTAGATCCTCTCTCCCTTCCTCCTTGACCAAATTCTGGCTACGCCCATGGATAGAACATGTAAATATTTTACTTAAATAAATAAGTAGCTTTTCTTCCCATATTGTTCAAACTTTATATCCATAATAATATTTTTATCAGTCAATTAATTTGTTATATTGTTCTTTTTGCTTTATTGGTCCTTATTATTTCTTGGATGGATTAATTATAATTTTCATCCCATTATGAATAGGTTTTTCTATTGAAATCCGGCTTGATAATTAGTATATTCTGTTGCAAATCTTCAACCTCGTTTGAATGAAAATAGGTTTGCTTAAATGTATAAATTGTAGCAGTTTCTTTTTTTCAACAACTTATTAAAATGCCTTGAACAATCTAATTATGTAGTTGTTCATTTTAGTTTTAATTAGTTTTTTAGTAACAGAAAATCGGAATATTGTTTCTTTAATTTAAAATACGCTGTTATTTTTGTGATGGAAATTTACCGCAAGTATGTGCAAGCAACCTAAGCTCACTTTTTAGGACTGCCGACTCTTGGCGGAGTCCGATCCAACAAAAGTTTTAGGTTCAATGAATCAGCCGACGTGTGTGTTTGTTTGCTGTCAATTCGTTGTGGGGGATTGTTATTATTGTTATGGGAGTGTTTCTTAAAGTTTCAGGAAATGTCATTTACCAAAACAAATCGCTATTTGGATTATGTAACTTCCCGTGAATAAAATTATCCGTCGGTAGATTTCGACGAAGTCTTTAATATAACAATACGGTCTTCACTATGTGACAATCGTATCTCCCCATCTCGCTGTAATGCCGATTCAGCTGTAATTTTTAGTCAACCAGATTGCTGACATGATAATTTTCAATGAGTAATCAGAAAAATACAAGTGGGATCTTATACCCCAGCCTTGTGGTAACTAATAAACATTACCACAGCAACAAGGTTAATTTAAAGAATCCTATTACCTCAACATGCATTGCTAATCTTAATTTGTTTTCATCTTCATCCGTAGGGTCCACCAGTATTTTTCGTTATGATGCGATTGAATAACAAGATCCTACTATTATTTCTTGTAGTCATAGTGATCCTTGTTACGTCTACTTTATGGGATCGTTGTGGTAACATCACCAAAGAATGGAACAATAGGAATATGCATATATATAATGATAAATCAGATAGAATAGGTGATATTCAAAGCGTAGAAGAATTAGACTGTCTTATTAATGGAGATTACATGATAGATTGTCGAAAGGAAGGTGATGAAGTGTATATCCCGTTCTCCTTTCTGCATAAATATTTTGAAATATATGGAAAACTAGCTAATTACGATGGAAAAGATCGTTTTGAATGGTCACACAGTTATAGTAGAATTTACCAGCCAAAGGGCAAGTACGATTCTAGAGGAGTTTTTATGCATTTCGAAAATTATAACGTAGAAATTAGAGATCGTGTAAAATGTGTTAGTGGTTTAGATGGTGTTCCGATGTCCACACAATGGGAAAGCCAAGGTTATTATTATCCTACGCAGATAGCACAGTTCGGATTATCGCATTATAGTAAGAATTTGACCGAACCCGAACCGAGACGGAAGGTTCTTGAGGATGCTGATAAGGAGATGGGGAAATGGACCATACCTCTAGGTTCATCCATGACAAGAACTTTCATAAATAGTTTTAATACAGAAGTATTAAATTTTACTACTGACATCTATACTAACGGTATCAAGTTAAGATTGGACCATGTGTTAGACTTTGTCATGACCTTGAATATATTTTTACATGCCAATAGTAGTATAACGATCGTTTTACAAAACAGGGAAAACAAGGAGTTTTATAACCTGCACTACATATCATCTGATTTTCCAATTAGTATACAGGTAATTTATTTTTGTTTATACTATTTTAGTTTATGTTGTTTATGATGATTTGACAATAGATATAGCTAAATAATTACACCTATCTCCTGATCTACATGGAAGGATATATGTAACACCACGTAAATTGAAATGTGTATATTCAGTCATTTGTTTCAACGTAAAGTAAAAGTAACATATTTTGAAAAACATAAAGTCGAAGTCATTTTCTTCCATTGTAGGCGCCAACTCAATTATTTGTGAATATTCATACTGCAATGGTAATCTAGAATTCTCACCTTCAACTACATTTGGTCACACTGTCTTCCGACAGGTATTCATCGCTTGAATTGTTGTTACAGAAAAGAATGGTTATACGACGTTACATTGCTGTATAATCACTACTGATCTGTTAGCTTTAGTTTCCTTTTTTCCAAAATAATTGGATCAGGTGTACTTCGTATATCCCAAAAATTGGTGAATATTATTGCACTGTAATCAGCTTTATTTTCATTTGTTGAATTATGTAGAAAATGTTTTTGTTTGAGTCTTTCTAACCAGCCATGGTTTGTGGAAAAAGACAGCTTCGGTTCTTAATTTATGTAATAAATATTGGTAATTATAAAATGACTATAGAGATGTGTACGCAACTAAAATGTCCATTTTTGACACTTTTTCGAAATTTATTGATTTTAAAAACTGTGTAAAACCGAAATCATGCACAGAAAGTGCCGTGTAAATTGGGTTGTTAGACCTAGTGAAGTGGCATTTTCTCCTCCATGTAAGGTAACAAGATAAATGTCTTGAGACATAATATTAGGAATTTCAAAAATTGGTCTCAGACCATACCAAAAAAAGAAATTGCCCACATTATACCACTGGGGCCTGCATGTTTAATAGTTTTTCTTTGTAAACTATGCATATAAAAATTTCTGTCTTTGGAGATAGTTACACAAACTGTCCATCAATTGTCATTATAGAGAGTTATTTTGGACTAACCGTTCTTACAAACATCTACTTACTGTGGACCAACTAATATTAGGGTTTAATTCGGTAACACTTCTAGATGTTACAAATGGATTCATTCTCTCAACCTCCCCAATTTGCCGATTTGTTTTTTCAATAGTTTTGCCACCTCAATTTCCTTCTCTATTTTGCCAATTTGCCAATTTCATTTAGAATTGTTTAGCTGAATAGCCTAGCACATTCTGTCATTAATGCCATTAGTGTTCTTTCTTGTACTGTGCACTGCTTTGTGTGACCCATAACAATAAAATCATTATCTTAAAAACGTACAGCCAACCTAAAAGAGTTAGAATACCATAATTTTACTGTTATTTTAAAGTAATAGCATGCTACGGACCTTTTGCTTCTATTAAAAGCAAGTCGCTGCTATTTTATTGCGCAAGCATGTAATGCGCTGGTTTTCAGCTGTTTTATGCAACAGTATCGATGTTAAGATATTTAGGTCTCTCCGCTTCAGTAAAAAAATTACGTTGAAAAAGAAATTGTAAAACATAAAAATTCACCCAGCTAAATTACTTTTTCTATGTAGCACTGCTATTCTTTTGCCCAAGTTTGTACAGTGACATTTTTATGTTTTGTCTCCCCCTATCTATACTTTCTACCACTCTTAGCCGTGCGCTTGGATTATTGTAGGATTCGCAGGTAGATTTTATTACTCCCATTTTAGTTTATGATGGATATTCCCAATGAAGGCTGTTCTGCGCTTTTATTTGCTGAACCTATTTACTTGGATTTGCCACCCAGAAGATAGTATCGATACCACTGTGTATACATAACACCAAATCGATATTCATAAGTATAACTGCATAGTTGATTCAGTAACGTTAAAGAAAATTTTGAAATTATAAATTTTATACTAATTTATTTTGAGTAGGGTTCGAAAGGGTTGTAAATGATTTTGCAATAGATTTATGATGTTTCTGGAACGATATTTATTTACACAAAAAATAATGACATTCAAACTCAAATTCCTCAAAAATCATTGAAAATACCCCAAAATTGTTGTAATCCCTGTAATCAGCAGGTTAAACTGCATAAGATACTATCATTAAAATAAATATTTTAAAACATTTTTGAAATCGTCAAATCGTCCGAATTTCCAAAAGGTTACCCCTTAGAAATTCTCTTCATAATTTTCTTAATTTTTCTATATCTCTCCAATTAACAACTTCATTTATAGATTTCGATACGCTGGATCCGTTAAAAGTCTTTTACGCTAAGCGAGCTGTTAGTTTTAGAATGTTAGGAAGCCTTGATCTCCTTAGCATTTTCGGGTGTAATTCGAATTAGCGCCACTCCCAGATCTTCTTAGCATTTCACATTTTCCACTTATCGAATATAAGGGTCCTTCTAGTGGTAGAAAACCCGATTTCTATTAGAAAATTTCTTCTTTTAGCCAAATATCTTTAGGGCGTAGAAATAACCACTCGTAGGATTATTGTAGCACCCGCTGGTAGATTTTGTTACTTCCATTTTAGTGTATGATGGGTATTCCCAACAAACGCAGTTCTGTACTTTTGTTTGCTGAACCTAAATACTTGACCTTACCACGCGGAAGATAGTATCGATATTTAGTTGTTGCCAAGGGGAGTCAAACCATAAACGGCCACTGTACATAGGGTGTCCTAATCTTCTTAAATTGTAAAATTGCACTTATTGTATAAATTGTAGAATATCAACATTTTCTAACATATTAGAGTATCCTTGCATATACACAAGGTGATTGAAGCAAGCAAGGCATCTACTTGGTTATTTTAAGTGGAACATCTGTATATTATTACGTTCTTATTTAAACATATGGAAATAAATCGATGTAGTATAGGTTTAATTTATCTGTTTCTAATAGATTTCAAGATATTTAAAATTTTATCTTCAGAAACACAATTGTGGAGATCTATTTCCTTTGAAAAAAAATCCGAAAATTCGAATATATATCGTAAATTTTTACGAATACCTCTTTCTATATCGAACACAAAATTTTGTCAAATTCAAACGCCGAACACATTTTTTTTTTTAATAGTATTATATGACGTATTTTTTATGAAATTATTGTTTCTCTTGCACTTTCCCGTTAATGCCACGTTTTAATAAATCATTAGAAAGAAAGCTTCCAATAGTATCAAAACTTCGTTTTAATTTGGCAATTTTTTTCGGTTCATTTACTAACATCTCCGGAATATTATTTTGTGTAACGATCACGTTATGAACTTTAACATTTGTCCACTTTATTTCCGCTGCTTATTATTTTTGCGTACTGGTTTCTTTAGCAGACAATGTATATATATATATATATACAGTGTGTCTGTAAAAGTTGGCAACAAATTGGAAACTTTTTTATTATACGTTTCTCAAAAAATTTTATTCTTGATAAAAGTTGCTGCATGAACCCAAACATACGGTAAACATAGCAGATCCACTCTGAGGTTAACAATAACAGTGCTAACAGCGCTTCTTTGGAAACCCCTCAAGAGTAAACTACCCTTATTCTGAAAGATACGCAGAAATTTTATTAGGAAAATTTGTTTGTGATGTAGAGATATAGTCAAATACAAAATTTCGGTCAAGCACGCTCAATTATGATATTTCGTCATTTTTCGTTTTTTTTTTTTTAACTAGATGCAAATTGTTGATTAAATTGCTATATGATAACACTTGTACTGAATCAAGTAGGTATGGAAAATTTTCGAAACAAATACGTAACTAATGTCAGTAAGCGTCAAATCGTCAGTTGGAATTGTAATAAATAATAACAATGCCATTGAAATTGAGTGTTCAAGATAAAATTGAAATTGTTCTAATTGTTGGAGATAACTACAAAACTTTTAGGGAAGCTGCCGAAATCTTTAATTACAGACACCCAGATAAAAACATACATTTTGCAACAGTAAGTAAAATAATAAAAAAATTCAAGGCTTATGGAAATGTTGAGAATAGATTCAAAAAGAAACATCAAGCATGGGTTGCTACTGACGAAATTCAAAACCAAGTAATGCTCTCAGCTGTAGAAAATCCTAAATATTCGTTAAGGAAAAGGTCAGCCTTGTTTGGTGTAAGTAAAGATGTTGTTGCAAAAATATTAAAATCAAACAAATTTAAACCTTACAAACCCCAGTTCAGTCATACTCTAAAAGCAGGAGATTTTGATAGAAGGTTTGAATTTTGTGCTTGGTTCCAAGGAGAATTAGAAGATAATCATGGTATGGCAAGATGTATACTTTTTACTGACGAGGCAACGTTTACTTCGAATGGGATAGTCAGCTCACAAAATAGTCGCTGGTGGAACGACGTTAATCCACAGTTTACTGTCCGAACTCGTGATCAATATTCCTTTACCACAAATGTATGGTGTGGCATCTTTAAAAATAGACTAGTTGGACCTTTCTTCTTTCGCCAAACTATGAACGCACAACGTTACTTAGAATTTCTAAACACTTCATTGGTTGGTTTTCTTAATGAGCTGCCCAGAAACGAAAGACAACAAATATGGTACCTACATGATGGAGCAACATGCCATAGTACGAGAAATGTTCGCGAGTTTCTCTTGCATATTTTTAATGGAAGAGTAATTGGAAGATTTTTGGATGCTGCTTGGCCCCCAAGGTCTCCGGACCTGACCCCATTAGATTTTTTTTTATGGGGATACTTGAAGCAAAAAGTGTACCTTAAAAGACCATTTGAAAATGTTGATCATTTAGAAAGAACTATTAGGGAAACGTGTAATGGTATAACTCCGGCTGTTATTAGAAATGTAATAAAAGAATTTTCTCGAAGAACAATTACCTGCTTAGAAAGGAACGGTGGATATGTGGAAACACATGTGCAGTGAGGAAAAAGTGAATCTGCATTTTTCCTTCTCATGCTTTAATGTGTAATGTTGCATTTTGGAAATAAATGTTTCTATTATAATTAGATATTTATTATTGATATTTTATAGAATGTTAACATCGAAATGAAAAACAGTTAAAAACAATTAGTACAAGTGTTATCATATAGCAATTTAATCAACAATTTGCATCTAGTTAAAAAAAAAAAAACGAAAAATGACGAAATATCATAATTGAGCGTGCTTGACCGAAATTTTGTATTTGACTATATCTCTACATCACAAACAAATTTTCCTAATAAAATTTCTGCGTATCTTTCAGAATAAGGGTAGTTTACTCTTGAGGGGTTTCCAAAGAAGCGCTGTTAGCACTGTTATTGTTAACCTCAGAGTGGATCTGCTATGTTTACCGTATGTTTGGGTTCATGCAGCAACTTTTATCAAGAATAAAATTTTTTGAGAAACGTATAATAAAAAAGTTTCCAATTTGTTGCCAACTTTTACAGACACTCTGTATATATATGAAAAAAAAAAAAGATTGGGATTAGAACACTTAAATGTGGAGTCTAAATAAAGCTTGAAAAAGCGGAAAGGGAACATTTTCATTTGCGTACTGTAGTAAAAACTGGGTATGAAACAACTAACATTTATAATTTGTTAATATCTACAAATATTACAAAGTAATATTACTACAGAAAAGTATTAGCAACGTTTAATGGTAGGTTTTCTTTGTCATTGAGTGGATTATCTTCTTCACCGGTTGAAAATAAGAAAATATCACCATTGTTTTCTTCAAAACGAATAATAAAATTGGAATACGGATCCAATATATGTTCATTATCAATAATTTCTTTTGGACATTTATGACACGTTGACACACATTCGCCCAATTTTCTACAATGTACATTTCAAAATTCTCATCTTGCGAGTGGTTCATAGCAACATACTTTCTTATCAACCCAGATTTTTCTATTGAATTTAATTCCGAAAGATATCATCCATTGTATATGCATTACCCACAGGTTTATTTTGTTCAATTAAAT
This sequence comes from Oryctes borbonicus, assembly GCA_902654985.2. NCBI lineage: Eukaryota > Metazoa > Arthropoda > Insecta > Coleoptera > Scarabaeidae > Oryctes > Oryctes borbonicus. Next base: position 9,476,514 of record LR736858.1, read on the forward strand.
TTAATTGAACGAAGGCAACACTATAATTATGCCGTCTTGGCTTCGTGTATTGAAATGTTCTATTCATTAACCCATTCCATCATTGGTTTTCTTTGTATTTGAGGTTGGATGTCTAATAGCCAGCACATTGCAGTAAGTAGCATTATTAAGAACAATTACTATTCATAGTGGAAGATTCGACATTAGTTGTTTGTCGAGTTATTTATAATTTATTAAATTCATTAATAACGTATTATCCACCAAACTTTATTAACCACGTGAAAATACAAAACACTATTGTTGTACTGTGTTTGATCTTATGTCCATCATATACAATCATTATTTGTCTTTGAGACTTTTAAGACTCGGATTGGAGTGGTGAACATTTTCATACGGCTTGGTATGGCTAGTATGAAGGTAAGTTTTATCTAAAAATCTATATCCAAACGATACTGTGTGTAACTACGCGTATATACCTACATCTCAGTTCTTGAATAATCATTTCTTTCCATTAGGATTTTTCGATTATCTAAATATCTAGAAAAATGACACCACAAGCCAACGCTAGTAAAAAATAAACAGTTGATCGGGGACGATATTTGTAGGTACAGCTTTACATATCTGTTTCACTGGGTTTTATCTCTTTTTAGTGTTTTTTTAACAGGTCACCATTTGGCCACCATATTTTTGCCACCTAGTACGTAGTCTGAATGAATTTTGACAGTACACTGATTTTTTATTTTGTTTTGATATATATTTATTCTTTAATGAAATTTCTTACAAAAACCAACAATTAATTGATATTCTATATTAACTACGTAAAACGGAATTATGAAACCATTGAAATTGATGCAACTCGCCGAATGTACGATATATTGACTTTTTCATTTCCTTTCTTTTAGGATAACAATATCTACCACGGAATTGGTTCTTCCGAAAAATGGAAACGCCTAACCAGAGACCTGATAATCGATTTACAAAAAGGATTGAACTATCTGGAAAAGGAGAAATCAAAGTACAAGATATCACGATCGAAATTGAAAGTTGTCAATATTATCTTGAGAGGTCGTGGATCCATCGATAATCTCACCTTGTCATCTTCCGAGCACATTTTGCAATTCTACGACTCGGCCGAATGGTTTGTTAAGAACCAGAACGAAAAAACTGGAGGATGGCCTATTCCCGCCAGGCGGAAGTTGGCATCAGGCTTCCAAGAGTTGAAACCGGGTTGGTACTCGGCAATGGGTCAAGGTCACGCGATTTCCGTTTTGGCGAGAGCCTACCATCATTCTGGTGGTGATCAACGATATTTGAAAGCGGCTCTGACCGGTTTGAAGCCGTTCCAAGTCCCTAGCTGGCAAGGTGGAGTCTTAGCTACTTTCATGAACAAATATCATTGGTACGAAGAGTATCCAACGAAGCCGTCTTCGTTCGTTTTAAACGGGTTCATATATTCTTTGCTAGGATTATACGATCTCATGACAATCGCACCGCAAAGTTACACAGAGGAAACGCAGCTTCTGTTCACCGAAGGTATGGTCTCGTTGAAACATATGCTGATGCTATTCGATATGGGCAGTACGACTTCGTACGATCTTCGACATTTTACCTTGGGGATTGCGCCTAATTTGGCGCGATGGGATTACCACGCGACTCACATTAATCAGTTACTCTTACTTAGTACGATCGATAACGATCCGTTGTTCAGGCAGACCGCTGAGAGGTGGATTGGTTACATGAGCGGCAAGAAATCCGCGCACAATTGAGTTTAACTCGAAACTACTATTATTATCATTATTCATAGAAAATGGTGCGTTTAGAATCTGGTAGATTAAACTATTAAAGAAGGAAAATATTTCTCAAACAAATGTTTTTTCGTACGTTTTCTGTAACATTCGCATCTTAGAAGACAGTATAAAATCTTTCTTTCGTTCACTAGCATGTTCACTGCCACAAGAAGAATAATGTAATGTACGGAAAGCTTTAGGCAATGAAACTACATTTAAAACATTATTTATATGTATTCAAACGTTTTTTTTTTGCATTTTAATTTATAAAGGCAGTAATTAATTCTACCAGAAATTGATTTTTTTTTTTCGTACATCACAGTTAGTTATATAGTAGTTATTGGATTACTAGATGATACCCCCGGTTTGTAGAAGGTGAATTCAGTATTTAATAACGGATTAGTACGATCATCTCTGATGAAATTAGCTTAATTTTGCGACGTCACTAGTCACAATTAAACAACTTTAATTATCGATTAAATTAATTCATTGTTTAAATAATATTCAAATGGTAATTAAAACCAAATCTCGGTATGGCATCTATCAATATCAACATAAAAAAGCAAAATACCAAGGAAATGGCGGTTATTTGTATAAATTTAACAAGAATTTATTTAAAATAGAACAAACAATCATCTAAGTATAATCATTAAACGCATATCAACTTATTTTTGCGCTGGCAATCGCCTCCAATGTAAATTGTGATTAGTTGACTTTTAAACCATCTTAAAGTGTATATGCAGACAGTAATTAATTTATAGTCAAGTATTTTTTTGAATTTTAATAGGAAATTAACTTATTTCAGGACTAAAAAGTTTACTGTAAACCAGTAGTTGAAGTTGTTTAATATATTTCGCATATGCAAATTTAAGAGCTGTACTGTTTTTTAAAGTGCAAGCAGACTTTAATTCACAAGCGAAGCAATTTTAAAAGTAATTTAAGAACTAGTTTTTTTGCAATATCTCATTTGTTTGTGAATATTCTCTCAAAAATTATTATTTTTTTACTAATATGTGAAACATATTGCTTCTTAATCTGTTTGAACAAGAATCTCTCGGAAGTGCAGAAAAATCAGCTAAAAAATAACTTAATAGCAGACCAAACTGCAAAAAGGATTGTTTTGCCAAATTTTAAACGTACCATTCCTTAAATGTCTATATAAAAAAGAGAAAACTAAATACGGACCAATTTGTTAAGATTGATTAATGAAAATTGTTTAACTTATTCAAAATTAGCATAAAATGACATAGGTAAGATTAGACGAATAAGTAACGTTATACTCGATCTTAAATATTTGAAGAGATGCTTTTAATATATAAAAAAAACTTTAGGAATGACTAACGAAAAAAAAACTTTCGTAATTCTAACATTACATAATTTTTTCTCTAGAAATATTTAAGAAGGAGAATTACACCTATAAACGACTTATTAGTTTTTCATTTCTCTCATCAAGAGATTAAATATCAGTCACTTCATTCGTCCATGATAATTTTTAATTTTACTTCGTATATGTATATAGTACGCGATCGATAATTTTTTAAAGTTTTTGTTATCCTCTTCATTCTCTTATTTCAACGAGCTCTTCGCTTTCATTGCATCCGTGGTACACATTTTTGTAGTTTCTAATAAGAAAAAGGCTCCAATAAGCTCCAAAATAAGTTTAGGGTAGTAAAGTGAAAGATTAATGGAAGTAAGATTGTTGATATTCGAAAAAGAATCTTTGAAATATACCGTGTTCGAATGTTGGGTATCACAATGCTAGCAGGCAATCCGTCTTATTAATATAATATAATTTTTTAACATATTACGAAATTACATAATAATACTAAATAATTATTAATATAAACTTTTTCATCATATCATCAACTTTTTATATTAATAACTGTTAACTAATTCCCAATTCCTTTCAATTAATCTGAATGGAGGATAATTTGGAGGACGTATTTCTTTGCAAAATACACATTAAATTTTGCCCAGCAAAATATCAGTACCAAGGCACTAAGATATTTTTAAGTATCAATCGTACTAAAGGCGGCTGGTTGTGACGTAAATGGGTATGTAATGCAGCTCTGCAGCTACAGCGCACCAGCCGCAGCCGATAGCAAGCTGAAACAATGATAGTTTCATAATATTTGATATAGCTGTGACCTTTTAGAAGTGTCCAAAGTTAGCGAAAAGAACGTTTATGGATCTGTAATATTTTGATTGTCAATATTTTGTTTGTCCTATCCGGTACTCAAATTAGTAGCTGACATTCGTTATGACAATTAAACATAGCTAAGAAAATAATAATTGCAGGCGGTCGTCTCGTTAAATTTGGTATGGCGAACCTCGAACAGTTTTAATCGTCACAGTGTAAATTATTAATAAGTTGGGGTTTTAAAATGTGGTTTCACAAGAAATTTAATCTGCTATATCCATATGTTCCGTATGTAATAGACTACCCATAAATTGGTGCAAACTGCAAATATTGTTTAATTGGAATTATTATGTAAAAAACAACTTTACAAACCGTATATACGTGTATGTTGTGTGGTTATAGTGGTTTCATATTTTTATGAAATCTATTTCTTTTCAATTTATAAAACCGAAGGTTTCGCAATTACTACGAAATCGTTTTTTATTCGTTGCGCCGCTGATGATGTAATACAAAGCAGTGAATGCACCATTTGTTCGTCAGTTATTCTACACGATAGTGGAGCCTCTTTTGTTCTATACACAGGTTACCGCTGTCGCATGTTTCATCCGCCAAGTCCCTTTGAAACCTTTTTTGAACAAATGCTCGAACATAATTATAAATTCACGTGCTAGAGTACTGCTACAATTTAATCGAATTCATTCCTTTCATCGTGAACACAATGCGTATTACATGCATACAATTGCGTTGTAATGCTTGCCTTTCGCACACGGTATAGAAAATGTAGTTAGCTTTTTGTAATCTACCCCAGAATAATCTGCAAAATAGTGTGAGCCATGTGATGAATACAAATACATTCCATAAAGAAAATATACAATACTCTAAGTATTGATTAGCGTAAAGGTTTTATCTGTTGACTTTTATTATTATATTAGAAGTATTATAATTATAACTATTGATAGATATAGGTATTTATTTCGAAAAAAAAACGAAAGTAGCTTGCTGTTTATTGCGTTATTATTTCATGTGATATATCTAAACGTTTTTTTTTACGCGATATAAACTCATATTAGATATTTTTTATTAGTACTTTTAATACATCATATTTTTGTGTTATTTCGAGTACTAACTTGATATTTTCTTTTTATAAACATAACATTTTTATTTTTTTTTTTTTTTTTTTTTATATTATTATAAAAATTTTTTTTTTTTTTTTTTTTTGTAAACACGAAAACAAGGAAAAAATAACTATTTAAGTAAAGGGAAAAAGGCGAATCACAACAGTTTGTGCTACATTGAATTTAATTGACTGGTGATTATTATGCATACATAGTAACAGGTATTTTTTTTTACTCTACGTTGGTTTGCTTGCCTAATTGTTGTGTGTTACCTAGTTATATTAAATTAAATGCGAAATTTTTAATAATAATAATAAGGAAAATACTATTCTTCTCAGGTTATTATCGTTTGGTACTTTATACTTGCAACCATGAATATTTGATATTAATTATAGTGCAGTAGTTAATTGAATAGCAAAAAAAAATTAAATATGTCCCAAAACTATTCCTTTTTTAACTAAATTTGTTAACCGATCTCAATACAAATAGGTTAGTTAGTTTGAGCCAAGACACTAAACGTAGTACAGAATAGGTTAAGTTAGTGTATTAACGGAGTGGATAACATTCGTTTGTAAAATCACTAAACAAAAGTTACCAAATATCATTGGGCGAAATACGTATTACAAAATACTATATGCTATTTTTTTAACAAGCTTAATGTTTTGCAACGGAGTATTAGTTAGAAGTTATCTCTAGTATTCTACTGTTTAGAAGGTTGAAATTTATGGAAATTAAAATAATGCAGCCCCTGACACGTTACGTTGCCAATCACGTTTAGTAGATTTGTCGTTCGAGCTACACCTTTTACTCGGTGTGTAAAATGACGTCACTAGAGTAGTCAGTGTAAGTGGTTGGTATGGTCGTGTAGCTTACACCAAGCAGATGCGAACGAACGACTTCCCGTAATTTTCTATCACAGTATTCAGTGCTTCTAGTGGTTAGTTTGAAAGCATTTCAGTTGTTTACAGGTTTACGATTTCTACGTTATAATGGCTCCATTTATTTTCCAGTTTTGGATCCAGTGTTACAAGATTACCATTATCGTCCTTTAAAATACGTGCATTTGTTGTCGAAGATGATTAAATTATTGCAATGTTCTCTTTATTTGAAATTTAAATTGCACTACTTATTTCAGTGTATACACTTTTTATTCCCACTCTAGGTTTCCTTAAAAGTGTAGATACCAAGCGCACTAGTGCAGCTGCACCGGTCCTCGTGTAACTGCACGCAGACATTGGTCACTGGGAGTAATTTGTGTAATTAGTGTAAGCCGAGCGAACAAAAGTAATATTTTATACACCATATAAATATCTTTAATAAATTGTTTTTTATTTGCTTGGTGAGGTTTGTTAGGATAGTTTCCTCCAATTGAGACACTTAGTATAACTTTGTAATACTGAATTTGCGAGATTCGTAAATTAATCTAACATCAAATATTCGTGGTTGTTGTGTATATTATCTATTTGTCAATGATTTACTGTATATTTAGATTATTAACTATACTTACTCTATATTCTTTAGTTTTTAAAATGCGGTTTCTAGCGCCTTTTTTTGAAAAAACTTGTCATCTATTCGAATTCTTGACCATAGAATAACTTAATAGAGTTCCAACTCTGGCCAAAGACGTAGATGCGTCTTTCAACGCCTTGTGGACGTACCGGCGCACTAGTAAGGCAAGTGTTTTGTTTATTTTAAATTTTCTTCGTTATTTGATAAATTCTGTTTTCAAAACAAACATTAAAACGCAAGCTCCCATCTGCATATACCCGCGGCATTCAAGACTAAGCGTGAAAGTATTCATAGGATGTGCGGGCGTTTTTGATAGACCAAAAAACTTACTGGCATGTAAAATTGGGAGCTATAATGATAGCGCTACAACATATTTTACAAATACCGTTAAAACGAATATGTGCGGTAACTTTGAAATTTTTAAACAAAAACTTCAAACGGCAGAACTAAGCGACCGCAAATTGAAGAAATCTATTATAATCAGCGACAGCTTTTCCATTGTCAATGATTTTGCTAAAATGAAATGTATTTTTTGGTTAAAAAAGAAAAAAAAAACAATACCCGGTACATATACAATCACCCCGCCGTAAATATATATGTTTTTCATGTTCTGCTTTCGGCTTCGTTTCATCGAGTTATCACTGTATAAAAGGGCATTTTAAAGTTTTAAAATTTACATAAAGTACACGGTATTAATTTTTATTTTGCTGCCTGTGTGTATGTACTGTAAATAAACCAGGGGTGGAAAAAATAGAGGGGGGGGGGGGAAGAATGCTTAGAGCTGGAAAGAAACGGTTGCACTTTGTCAAATTTTAAAACTAAGCAAACTAGTAAAGAAAAAAGAAAGTAGTACATCATAATTTTCGTAGATGTATGTGTGATTTGGCTGATCGGATTTGTGGTTATAGTCTAACTAATGTGTTTTATTGCTCTGTGAGCATTATATTTTCGAATAATTCTTAGTGGTGTAAAATTAAAGTTACTACCTCAGTAAATTTGACCACAAGCTACCACTGATTAAATTACGGAAAACTACAGGTAAATGTACAAAACTGGATAGGAACACGTCAATTGAAATTTTCAACGTCGATTGTAAACGCGAAACCTCTAATTAAACACGAACTATGAAAGATACAGTTACTACACGGTATGTCCACTACAAGGCCTAAAAATATGCCTAGTTCCTGACAACATGTTTACGATGACGTTTAGTTGCTGGTGCTTGAAAATATTGGAAGCAACCTTTAGCTTTCTTTGGAAATTTTAAGAATGCAAGTAATAAATCAGTTTGCTACATAGGTATTTTGGTTTCGTTTTGGGAATAAAAAGTACCAGGCAATAAAATTAGCCACAATAAGTCGGCGTACAGACTTATTGAATGAAATTACTTTAGGACCTCGGTGTACGTTTATAGGTATAACAAGTTTCTATAAAACAAGAATAGATGGTTCTACGTTAATTACCGGGTGCTGTATATTTGTTGCAATTAGTTTTCGCAGAATAGCTCATTACTATTCAATAGATGCCCTTATCCGGTACACACTCGGATCGACATATTATGTGCCTAACATGAATATATTTTAATCGTATTTCATATTTTACAAAAACATTCTAAATTGCCTCTTTGGTTGATATTTTCATATATATTATAATATTTGATTCAAGAAGAAAAGTATTAGTAAAAGACAGTTCTTCTTTTAAGATCTGCATCTTCAACTTTATTGAAAATTTTTTTTTGAATGCTTTAGGATTCGAAAGATACTTATATTGATATTTGCTATTTTATTCTAAATCGCAAAATTGCTTGGAATTTCAATTTATAATGTACTATAGTTGCATTTGCTTTGTACATGTTCTAAACATCTCGTTTACTTTTCGCTCACCAAGAAAATGTATTCAAATTAAATTGAAATATTTGTTTGTTAAATGTGTATGTTACGTTTTCGACTTTTTTAATAAGTACAGTCGATTCCGTTTGATTGGAGCATAAAAGAAAGAAGTATTTCGTACCGATAATACGGAAGTCCCAATAAATCGGAGATTATGGATAAACCCAAATAAAAATATCTAAATGCACGTATTGACGGGTGCACTGACAAACGTACGCATTTATTACTGGGATGTAAATAATACATAGTCAATACTACATAAAATAAAATCCGAATTACATAATTACATAGGTAGACATAATACATATTATATATAGCATCGGAAAAACAAAACGTAAATTTTAAGTTGTTTTATTTAGCAAGTAAGAAGCAAAAGTTGCCTCTTGTTCATAATTGACTCGCCTTTAACAAAATTGGAGCATGTGATAAGGGCGTCCTGTAAAAAACTGCGTAATTCCATCTTTGCAAAAAAATTGTCTTAACGTCTTTCGATTTTCCTTCTCGTCGCAGCAACTGAAGTCTTTCTCTAAATCTCTGAATTCTTTTTGATGTTATATTCTTGTCTCTTTCAACACAATGTTATCGCTAATATCTTCATCCACTTTTCGGGACTTTCATCCAAACTTTGTGAGTTCACTTTAAAATCGTAAAGAAAAAACAATTTTTTATTGTTTTGTTATCACCGCTTTCATCTTTGGCTGTCTAATTTGAGTCCAATCAATTTTTTTAGATTAAATTTACTAGTTTAGCTCTATATTTAGTTTTTATGTTTTTCATAATGGGTTGAATCAGTGATGTGTTTGGTAGCCAAAAATTCTGGACTGGCATTGCATTTGTTTATCCCAGCTTTTAAGCAGCGAGCTTTTTTTTGCTTTTTTCAATGACATGTCTTTTTTTCTTGTCATTCCCCTTCATGTTCATCCCACAACAGACATTGCTTTCCTCGAACCTACTAAATTGTTTTTTTTTTTTTAAAGAACCGTCTGAAGTTGTTCGGTATTACAGTTGGAGTTTTTACTTATCCGCAGGCAAAATATCAACACTCGCTTTTTTCCCATGAACTTGTGTAAGCTTAATGTCGTGTCTTTTTTCGATCGCCTTAAAATTTCAAAAATTATATTTTGCTGCACTCTACGTCTACTCGCGTCTGCGTTGTTAAATTGTTCCGGAGTTCCTTTTTCACTTGCTTGAATTCGTGCAATCGTAGTTTTCGGCACCTTTAAAATTTTCGACAAGCTGCGATTCGGTGTGTTAGAATGTTCTTTTGTATTGTTTAAGTTCGACTTTTTGAACAACACTTAAATTTTTACGGGATATTTTGAATAAACGAGCACGCACGTAATTTCTACTACTCGCAAGAGCGTGCGATGAAAAAATAAATCAACAATTAAGGAGTTCCTCTGATTATCCGTTGTTTTATTGGATAAAGTGATGATGTTTTTCATTAAAAATTCCCCAATAAAGCGGTTGTCCTAATTATCCCGGGTCCCGATTAAGCGGAGTCGACTCATTTTAAGTTACGCACAGTAATGACAGTTGAAATAATGTCTATAACGAAGCAAAATTCTTAAAACGCCGAACGTAAGTTAATATTGAAAAGAAAACGAACAGCAACTAGTAAGGACACTAGCTAAATTCAATAAAGAACAACCAAGCATCTTCATAAATTACGATTAATATATTAGTTCCTATACTTTAACAACTCATATATTCTAACATAGTAATATAACTTCATTTGATCTAAAAAAAAATACATATCGTTTATAATAAACATTTGTGAAACTTTTAATATTCCTGAACATTAAGAACTGATTTTTTATACTTTAGCTTTTTTTTTTATATTTGTAACGGGTAAGTGAAATTAATCTTTTGTATTTTTTATAATTGGCAGCTTTGTTACTAATCGCAATTATTGCTATCAAAAGCGTTTTCTGCGTATTTCTCACGTTTACTAATATTTGTTATTTTTTTAAAGAATTTGGCTGAGCTGTGTTGTATTAGCTATAACTATATTCTTTATATTTACATCTTACGAGTATTATAATATCTTCTATCCATATCTGAATTTTTTTATAAGTGTGGTTCAAGGTTTAGTACTCTTTGCCCAATAGCGACAGAAATATTTCATAGTTTTATAAAAAAATATATTTTATTCAAAACAATAGAATAGCGATAAAAAATAAATGAAACTCATAAGATATTGAAAATGTTAACTGTTCATTTTCAGGCAGTCTTCAAGTCTATGAACAAATTCTTGAGTTACATTTGACGGACCCTTTTCACGAATTGTGCTGAGTAGGATAGTTTTGGAGTTTCAAAGTTGCAAATTTCCTGTTCTCCTAGTGCATGTCTTTCCATAGCTCACTATCTCTCATTGACACATATAAACAATTATTCCCATGATTTAATATTTCAGCTTCAACCCTATTTTTCTCATTTACCTTTCAGCTTCTTCCTGAATTATATTTTATCATGTTTTGTTTTGACTTTTCCAAATTTTCCATAACATGTCAGTAAAGTAAGTGCGGTACGTATTTGTCTACCTACCATTAACTTAGCAGGTGTACTTGAATGGGCACTAGTTATATGATTTACCTTGTTTCGTAATAACTCGTCTATTTACCTCGAAACTAATTGTCACCCAGTGTCGCTAGCTAGTGTTTCTGGTAAACCCATCGTGAAAACATCGCACAACTTCCAACTCGGTGTCATGGTTTTGGCTTCGTAAACTTCTGGCCACTTTAAGAAAGCGTCGATGAATATCAAAAGAAGTTCTACTGAACCTTTCTTGATATAACGTCCAATCTTCTGTAGATGGATTGAATTCGGCTATTTGACCAATAAGTCCCCCCATTATGATTTGTGTTCTATTTATTTTTTATTATTTACAAATACTTTTACATTCCCGTGTTCCTTTTTATTTTACTTTGTCCTCGTCGCAAATGCGGTGTTTCCTCGTGGTTCAATAATAACACCCTTGTGCTTTTATATTTTATTCACTATTCTTTACACTCTAGTTTATAAAATAATCTTAACTTAATTCTTCCTAACTTACTTGCTAACTGTTACCAATATTCTCATTTAAAAATATTGTTATCTTCAAACGCGACGTCCGATTGGCGCGACGCGTAATTCAAATAAGATAGCGCGGTAACTGTGGCGAACCACAATGTTAGTTTTTAAACAGTTTTCTCTGTTGCTATTGCACAAAGAGGTAATAAACTTTATACTTACAACTGTGATTCTTGTCCGCGCTAACAGATCTGCTTCTTTAGAATAATTAAATATTTTATGTTTTAAATAAATAACAATATACTGTTCTAAATTGCTCATTGCAAGAATCCGTCCTTTTTCCTTTAAATTAAGTTTATATAATCGAAAATTGTTTTGACGATGGTGGTAATTAAATAACCTAGAAATGAAGCAACATGTAAGGCATTTTTCGAATTGTTTACTTGGTAACCGAGACAGCGCACATAGCTTTGTTTTGTATCCCAAAAGAATCGGTTTTTATTCGTAATTAAAAGTTAACTGTTTGGAGGAACGGTTAAACCTACATCATTGACCATCATCTGCCTGTAAACCAAGTGGTCATATGTTGTATGTATGTTTCATTAATAGATTTCACGTTAAAAAACATTTCTCTCCTATTGCATTTTTAAACAAGAAAAACACCTAAAATAAAATGAAATATCCACTTGAGAACACGATATACACGTATTTAGTGTTCTTCTTAATTTCTTTATTAATTTAAATACCACAGCAGAATATATGAATTTGTTGCATATATATTTTGTATTTACCAGTCTGTTAGCAGGATAAAAATCAATTTTAAAAATTTAACTGGACTTCATTTGCTTAAAAATCTAAAGGATGTTTCATTTAAATATTATTCCAAACGTACTTCAATGAATCCACACAGATGCCTTACCTTGCATATGGCAACAATTTCAATGCTTTCTATCTGTCATAATTTTGTCACAATTTGTTGAAATTGTTTAACGATTGAAATTGCGAATATTTTAAGGAACAATTTAGAATAATACCATTTTGCGATTTGTATTCTACCATTTGTATGAAACCAAGAAATGCATAAAAGTGTATTGGGAATAAAAAATGGTTAAAAAGTATTGATAAGCTTGTGCTACTTACATCAAACATAAAGAAGATGTAATTGTAGCACTGAAAACTCATTCTATTTCAGTCACTTCCTCCAAATTCAAGCTAAACATTCCTCACGTATCTTTTTTTTATTCAAATACATATACATGTATTTTTAATTTATGCTTGATGTAAATAGTATATAAAAAATGTTACAACATGTATTTACATTATAAAGGTAGTCTATTAAAAAGAAAAATTTGTACATATATTTACCACTTCAAAACAAATATGAATTCGCAATCATAACAAATCTGGTGAATTATAATCTGTATAACCCCTATACAGCGATGAATAATATTGTAATAAGTATTGCGGTATAAGCGCAAGAATTAATCTATAAAGAGCTTACTAGTTTGCCTAACTAACTCAAGTACCTTACACACTATTATTTATTTCAAATTAAAAAAAAATCTATTTATATGATCTATATGAAAATTTGTTTCTCAACCACGTTTTTTTTTTTACAAAGAAAGTGACTAAATTGGCATGTATATAGAGCCAAGAAACGAATATGATATGGGATTTTTGTTGATTTCTTAATTTCTTCATTGTAATTGTTTCAAATATCTGTTTTCCTGATCAATCTCAATTTTTGGATTTTGTCTTTTTCTGCGGTACTTACCCGAATATTATCAACTTTTGTATTTTTTCTAGCATACATGTCATTAATCAGTACTTATAGTGTACTTAAATGATCGATTCTAATGTTAATATAATTTGTATTGTGCACGATCTTGTGATTTATATTTTTCAAAAAAATGAAAATTCCTTTCTCCTTCTCTTTTTCGTTGATGGCAAGAGAAGGAGAATATATTGTTGAAAGAGAGCCGTTCTTTTTCCGAGGAATGTGAAATAGATTTAAAAGAAGCGTTGTATTTGGAATTAAATTTTGTGACTGTGACAATAACGTTAGGGAAATATATTTAGAGAATTAAATTGTGCTTTATTTATATCTTTATTTTTTTATGTTTACCAATCTCTTTGTCGTCCGTCCTTCACCGACGGAAGCCAAAGATATTGATCCATTAGTGTGGTGGCCATGTAAGACTGAAACTTGTTTGTCGAAATATTAAATATTATGATAGGTTTGTTCTAACAGAGAAACCTTTCGACGTTCTTGAATCAGTAAAAACTGTTTTAAGCGCATGCGTTAAGAAAGTACTAGTTCTTTCAGTTCTTACTCAGAACCACCGTTCTTAAATCGGTTCAGAAATAATTCAGTGTCTGTTGCAATGATCTTGGAATTGATTCGGAATTAGTTGTACGGTTGTTGGAACACGGAACGCCAATTTTCTTTGCGTATGCTCACCACGGTTTCGAACTAATTCCGCCCTCTATTGGAACAAGTCTGATATATTTACAGACAAATAACAACTAGGTATTAAAAAGTGAACTTTCCTGGCATAAGATCCCCGTGGTGTAGCGGTTAGCACGCCTGCTCGGCAAACGGGAGATGTTGGATTCGATCGCTTATCCAGATGAGATTTTTCCAAATATTTAATTACGTTGGAAATACCAATGATGTTTAATATCTGGAATTTTTATTTAATTTTCCACAAATAGTTAAATTTACAAGATATATTAGTATGCTCCACCAATGAAGCTTATAACTGGCTTTTCCTTGGCATTTGTCCAAAGTGTGAACGAATAATGGCTTGAGAGACTACAAGCTGTTCTTTATTGATGCGCTTCCATAGTTTATTTAATTTCTGTGGAGGTCGAGGATATCGCTCTACCCTTTGGCGAATGAAATTCCATGCATTTTTGCTGAGCTGAAGGATAATCAAGCCGTCGGAGCGTTTCTATTAGGGTCGTTGGTAAAATTCCAATTTCTTAGAAATCATGAATCGTGTGAATTGCAAAGGCCTGGGATAAGTTCTTTAAATACAAGCTTCTATAACTTTGTATAATCACTACAACAATTAGTTTTATGGTACACGCCTGTTCAAAAAAGAATAGAAGCGAAGAAGGAGGAATGCATTTAAGAGAAGAAACTTTGCAGCATGTGCAGCATCATTGTAATTTCCATTTAACAGGAAGTTTTGACGATTTAAACGTTCTATTGCCTACCAAAACTGTAGTGTCGTATGTTTCACCCGACATCGAATCCGTGAACATGTACAAATTAAACTGGCTGACGAAGTACTTGCGGTCACCAACGTCGTTAAGTATCTAGAAATGTGGCTAGGTAGCAAGTTGACGTGGAGAACACATCCATATATACGATTCTCTTACAAAGTGTCAGAAGACAATTAATGTACTACGTGTTAGTAGTAAGATCTTTGCTAGATTATGGCTGTTTACTCTATGGTTCACCATGTAAATCCTTGAAAAGATTAGATGTCAATAACGGAGCTATTCGACTATGCTTGGGGGCTATTAATTCCGCACCGGTAGGCGTCATGTATATTGAAATCAATGAAATGCCGCTTGCTTTCCGGCGTAAACTTTTATAGAATAAGTTCATGTTGAAATGTAGAACAAATCATCTCTAAATGCTGTAAATTAAATGTTCATAATCCAAGCTATAAGTATTGGTCTAAGAGAATGTCGCCTCCTCTGACAGCATCGTTTATAGACACGTCCTCTTATGTTAATAAAATCTTTAAATCCCAAGATCTATTTGTATACACATTATCTTTCAAATCCTTACATTGTAAGCCCCTGATACTTTTTCTCAAATTTCCATTTCGATTTCCAAATTCAAAGATATTCAATAATGATAGCAAGGACTGTGGCGTAGTATGGTAAACAACACATAAGTATCGGCACCCTCCGCACCACACAAGTTTAATGTATTATATAGTAATATAATAATTAGTCCGGGACGGCCGTTTCGAGGACACGAATGGTCGTCATTTTAGAGAACATCTACCAAATTATCGCTACGGCAGATTGGACGCGTCGAGTGTGGCACAACATATAAATGAAACCGGGCATAGTATTAAATTAGAAGACTTAAAATTGATTACGGACCGTTGTCGTACTCTGTCCTTTTTGACCTTTTGCAGTAGGCTGGCACTTGTTTATATTTTGGCCATAAAAGAGATCTTCCCGTCCATTTGGCCGTGTTTTTCGCATGTCGTAGTTTAAGACACGTAGGGGGTAGAATTAGGCACTTGTAAAATACAATATTTTTTCTCGGTGAAGGGATAGTTCATGCATGTTATCTTTCGCACGTCGTAGCTTCAAGGCGTGCAGGGGGTAGAAATAGGCACTTGTAAAGGATATCTGTTCTAAGAAGTAGGGATAGTACATGCATGTTTAGTTTTAGAAAAAGCTTTTCTCACTTCATTCGGTCACCGGTTGATGATGAGGACCATTCGTGTCCTCGAAACGGCCGTCCCGGACTAATTATTATATTACTATATAATAAATTAAACTTGTGTGGTGCGGAGGGTGCCGATACTTATGTGTTGTTTATCAAAGATATTCATTTGAACAAATTATTATAAAATTGCCGAACAATATTTGCTATACACTCATATATACACAGCTGGGGCGAAAAGTTACGTAGGGATTGGATATGCATTCTTTAGCCCAGAAGTACAATACAGCAAAGGATATACGCTGCCGAAAAAAGCCAGTGTAGGGAGGTAACAGCAATTAAAAGGCGATGGAAGCCGTATTGCAGATGAATAATCACAACTTTGCCATCTTCTCTGATTCCAAAAGTGTTCTCAAGAGTTTCCAAAACTTTAATTTCCCATCATTCTCACTTATCGGACAATGCTATGTTAGACTTTGGTCTGAAACACAGTGGCAAGACTAACTTATATTTGGATAAAAGGTCATTCTAGCATTTCGTTTAATGAGGAGGTAGATAGACTAGCAGAGTGACGAGGACACTTTAGAAAGCGTCCTACTACCAGATTCAGACTTCAGCTAAATTTAAAGGTAATTCACGAAAATACTGGCAAAATCATTATACCAATCATATAATTTTGGGATGCCAAAATCATACAGCAAAAATTAACCCGTTTGTTAACGACTTGCTTTGCTTCAACATTTTTTAATTAATATGAATTCCTTATTAACTTTAGAAAGAGAAATAAAAGGTAGTGAACCTCCCCGATAAACTCGTTTACTTTGTCAATCTAGTACGAACTTCAGTATTGCCACTCTACAAAATGAGGCAAGTATGGGCTGTTGTAGTGGGAAAGGTACGGACAAGTCTGCAGTTAACCTTGTAAGTGAATGTGGCGCAAGTGCAAACTAATATGCACCTCCCCCTTCTAACTTGTAAGATTGTCGACAATAAGTTACTCTTTTTGCAGCAATCAAAATCAATCAACGTACTTACAGAAGAAACGCGGTGAGGGGAAGTGAATATATTTCTGAAAGAAATGATACCTTTGTCAGAAATTCGCATAATTGAATTTAGTATTTATAATCCCTCTTATGTATGCTTTTATAACTGAGTGATGCCAGGTACTTAGTCTGCATAAAGTTTTGGTAGTTACCTTGGAAACGTGGCTGTACAGTCTGTCACTTTGTGGATTCTAAAGATATGTCAAAAACTGTCATGTTCTAGACAACCATTTCTTACATAACTTTCGAAATTAAAAATGTAGCGTAAATTCCACGTACAAAACACACTTCCCACTTTCTGGCTGGACAATGTCCAGATGCCCACTTCAAATATATATAAACGATAAATATTCAGAATCCTGTCCATCTGAGCGCGTAAGTAACGAGCTCTTCAAGAAATCCATCATTAAGCGATGCGGTAGACAAGAGGAACTAAAGCATCAGGAACCGTCGTAAAATATCTAGTTTGTAATTTTTCCTTGAAAGCGAATAATTCCAACGATTTTTAGCGACAAACCGGATACAATACTAGAAAATGATAAACATGACATTATCAGCAATAATAAGGAGCGATGTGAAGGAAACTGTAGCCACTGCATTTTACACGAATACTTTCAAGAGCACAGCGAAAGCATCGAAGCCTATCACAATCTACAAAAACAGCAGGAAGAAGTTTTGAAGTTATGTAAGATCAAGTTGTCAAAACGATATCCAAGCATTGTGGTGAAGGATGAGGATATAATAAAAGCTTTGCGGATTGCCGAGAACAGCTATAGCGGTCTCCGTAGTAAAAGTTCCGATCAAATAACCCATGTCGTTCTAAATATTATTTTGTCTAATCAGGACCAGAAAGCAATAAATGCGCATGATTCGGATAGAAATAATACTAGCGATAAAAGAAATGTTGAACGCCGTCGACGAAAGAACCGATGCGGTCCCGACATATCTATAAGTGAATATTTTAATACTAAAGGAAGGAAAATACTTAGCAAATTCTTTAAATTTTTTACTAAACCTCACAGTGAGAAACCGTATTTGATATCAAGTGATAATTACTTTAACAATTCTCAGTATAAAGCTAATAAGAACGCAGTCAGTGTGATTTGTCATCCTCTGACAGCCGAAGCTGTGAACAATTTAAACGGCGATGACAATGTCAAAGAAATCAAGGAACTCATCCGTAACTTCGGAGATACGTCCAATACGTCCGCATCAATAATCCCCAGTGGAAACCCGCAAACTAAGAAGAAAACTAATTTCATTGCATATTACTGCACTTACCAAAGAGATGTCGATTTTTTAAAGTCGGAAATTAGGAGACAAAAGGTTCGTCAAGTCCGATTCATATTCGATGGCATTTGCTCGCTTGCTTCGAAGATAATTTTGAGGATTAGATAATATGAGCAATATAAAACGAGAGAAATTCCTATTTTGTAAGTGCTGCATACATAACGGTCAGTTGTTTGGCTTTTGTTTCATTCTTTATAAGCGTCAATACTTTTAGCACAAATAGTACAATATTTAGACCACTTGCTACGCATCTCACGTGCTATCAAATGTGAATCGGACTCAACACGGACAATTCAAAAGTAAACTAATTCTTAAATTTTCTTTCAATAGTACGAAATCAGGTCCATCCGAAAGAATCTTATTCAGTGTTTGAGCATTTTAAAGACGTTCGACGACAAACAGCAGATAAAAGATAAGAAAATGGATATCTTCAAAAATAATCTGCAGTCCTTCCATGTGTTTACTCCCAGCGAGTTTAAGGGCTACGATAATCCAGCCGAACCATACAGTCGTCACTATCAACAGTACAAAGCAGAAATGGATCGGTGTACCGCCAGCTGCAGTTCAGACACGAAAGACACAACTAGTAACACGTCAAGTAGCGATAATAGAGGCCGGAGCAAATACTGGTAAGTTAATTTACTATCACATTGCTAGGAATTAGTAACCATAAGTATTCTTATTCCTTTCGATTATTCTTTCTTTCTTCTATTTTGTGGTTGTGTCAAGGCCGTGAAACCCAAAGATGTTTTACATTAAGAGTGGGAATTTTATAAGGAAAGTTCAGAAAGTTAGCAAATAGGGATTCTATAACTTCCGTTCGTGTATTATCATCCACGGAATACACTTCCGAAGTTTAAACTTATACCAATATTCAACTGCTTGTCGCTTTAGAATATCAATCAAAAAAAGTTCGCAAACAATACGATGTTCTGGCAAAATTGTAATTTGCACTATATATGTTATGTGTATGACCAAATATTGTAAATGATTTACCATTTACGTCACCATCACTCGTCGCTGGTTATAGAGTCGAAAATATTATATCGTGTTGCTTTGCTACTGTTATGAATCATGTGAATTGGAACTCTTGCAAATCAACCACACCTCAACGATTGAAAGTGTTATGCGTCAAATCTGTGTGTGGTAGTTTTTGGACGCCTAAGAATATAATTTTTTCGTGTAAGGGGAAACCACTCGTTGCAAATTAATCGTATTTTAGTGGTAAGACGACATATGAACTGTATATTTCATTCATCGAATCTGTATCCGAATTTCAGTCGCTATCACTACGTACGCCACTGGACCTTCGGGTAACTGGCTTTTATCTTTTGTGTTTTTTAGGTCGATTATAAAATGTTGTAAATGTTAATGTAGTAACAATCACTTTTTAATGAGATACGACCTCTATTGTAAAAATATAATACATAGGATGGACATAATTGTCTTAGAAAAATCATCGACTAACTTCATCCAGTTGGCTTGTTTAACGGTACCAGCATTTGTTTGGCGTAAATGTAAAAGTGACTACATTAGTAAATGTTTAACCTAATGCAAGGAATTGCATTACAATTTTTGTGGAGCAAAATCGAGTGGATGTTATAAAATAAATTGTCTAGATTAGTTTGAACGAATATCCTTTGAAAAAGAAAAGTTTATCTATAGTATTTCGTCAGAACACATTCATATTTAATATACTAAAGAAATAGGCATTTTAGATATAGAGAAAGTATTTCTAGAAGAGTTTCTCTCTCAGATTCAGGAAAAATATACAGAATGTTGTAAAGGAACACCCTCGGTTCTTACACCAGCCCATTTCCTGATAGGTGATAGTCTCATCGTAATCTCGTAACACATGTGTCAACACCTGCAACAAATGGTACAGCACTTTGGGCGCCGCTGGTCTAAGGAATATTTATCTTCTCTACAACAACGAATTTGTTGGAAGAATAAAATTACCGACTTGGCCGTTGGACATTTGGTTATCCTTAAAAACAATACGCCCCCGATTAGGCAGCATCACCGACCTACGCCCTGGCAAAGATGGCATCAAGAGTGATTGGTGTCCTGGCGAACAGTAATGTGGTACAGCGCAGCGTTGTAAATCTAAATTACCAATAAACAACTTACAGATATTTAGAGCTACGCACATTTTTTACTGTAAATGAACGAATTTATACTTTTATTGTGTTCTTGTTGTATTTATAGTTAAAAGTAATACTTTCAAGGTGGGCGAAATGTCTAAGCTCGTTTAATTCAAATTTAAAATTATGAATGTCGCGTCTTTTACTGTCGTAGGTTCTCGACAGAGTGCACGTGCGAGTAGTTGAGAGAATATAGTCGTTAGACGCACAGGCTTTTGTATTACTCCTATGTTTTATTTGTTAGTTTTATCAATAAATATAGCTTGTTAAAATACAGTTTAACGCATTCGGAACGTGCTACCGCAGTTCGTTCCTGGAAATAACTGCAATACCCAACAACCCCTATCACAATAACGTGCAACGATATACCAACACTGCATCATTATATGACCAACTGTTATACTTAAGAAAACATAAAACAACATAGAAAAATGGATTAACACTATGTATCTGAGCGAACTAATCTATGTATTTTCTTTATTATATAGTGGTTGTGCTAATAAAAGATCTTCGAGAAAGAGGAGGAGGAAGAAGAAAAAACGCAAAAGAAGCAGAAGTAGAAGCAAAACTAGAAGCCGGAGTAAAAGTAAACACAAAATCAGAAGAGGACATAGCGGGCATAGAATTTGCACGTGCCCCTCGTCCGATCTTGGAATTCGTTCATTGCCACCACTGCTACAGCCACCACCACCTCAGGTAGTACCACATCCTTCGTCACCGCCCCCTGTTACGAACTCCGAACCGATAACACCAGCACCCCCTGTTACGTCTCAATTACCGAGCTGGGTTCCTCCGCCAGATTGCATATGCCAAAAAATAAGGCAACAGGCAATACTTGATCGCGTCGGCTTCATGGAGGAACATATAGAGGAACAACAAAAACCAGTAATAGAAGAAAGCGAAAGCACCCAGACGACGGAAAGTAGTGAGCCTAAAACAAAAAAGAAGAAAAGAAAACAGAAATTGAAGAAAAGGAAGGCGAATATGAAGCGTAAGCAACCAAAACAAGAATATAAGCCGGTCGAAAAACCACAAACCAGCAAACGAAAAGGTTTTATTACGTTTCTCAGAATTATATGTTGCGGCTCCGGTTGTTTCTGAGATTATCTCTGTATCTACAATGTATCTGCTATTGTACCGATGCAATAAAACCTGATTTTCGCTATATATTTTTAATCTCCAATCTAATTGGTATAATCATAAATTAAATTGGAGACAGTTAGTATTTCTAAAAAGCTAGATTTTATAATTTCTGTGTTTAACCGATAATTTGGTGACCTCTCATTGGTGATTTCTGATAATTTTATTGGATTTTTTGAACATCGTTTATGTTTGAAGTTCTGAGAAAGTAATTTCCTTGTTTCGGTACATTTTATATCGGATGTAACAGATGGTATTTATACATTTTCCCACGTATTTACTACGAAATTAAGGGAGATAAATGTTGTAATAAATGCAATGAAATTAAGATGATGTTGCATGAACACCTTTTTAAATCAAATTACCATAACCATGTTATTTTGAAGAAAAGTAACCCAGAAGTTGCACACTACAGATCCATGCCGTATATTTCGGGTCGTTATCATGCGCAAACACGAAGTTCTCTTCAATCAACCGCAATCCTAATGTTACAGCATTCTCCTCAAGTATGTGTTTATAATTTTTTTTTGCATAATTCCGTCGATTTTCAAGAGATCTCCGGTCGCCGCACTGCTGAAACCATCTCTGAATTACCGCCGTGCTTTACTGTGGGAACGACACAATCGCGCAACATTCTCTCGTCTTTCGTGCGCCTCACAAAAATACTGCGGTTCTGCCCAAACACTTTGAACTTGGATTCGTCAGTCCAAAGAATGTTTCTAAAATTGTCTGCTAATAATATTTAAATTTCGCGTCATTACAATTTGCTATTATAGTTTGGAATTATTGGCGCTATCTGTTACGTTTTCATGTTGTTCTTAAGTAGTCTTTTTATGTAGTAACTGTACTTATTGCAACAAACAACGCGAGAGATATCATGCAATAAAAAATAGTAATAAAACAAGCACCAGTGTAGTTTTACATAACAAATAGGCATAGTAAGGTGTTAAATTCATTCACAAAACAAAAAAATACAGTCCGCGCACAAATATTTTGGTCCAATCGACCCGGATAGCAGCCCTTTTCGGCACCTTACATACAACAAACAAAACAACAAGAGACACAGGAAAACGGATAACAGATCCGTACATATTACCTTTATCCACACACATTCATAGAATTTCTCGTCCTAACCGCACATTTTGCATTCCCGCCTTTTTTAACGTGCTTGTTAATTTAACTCGGTCAATTTCTAGTAATTTTCAGTAAACTTTTCGAAATTCACATCGCATTTGTGTACAATTTTGTATGGTATTTCGTTCGTTATGGCAGAAGAACAAATAAAAGCATTAGAAATACGTAGAGAGCAATTAAAAGCTAAACCTACACACTTTTCAGAGTTCATTTTAGAAACTAGTAATCATACCTACGGATCGAGAATCAGAGAGGTTGGAGTTCGAAATCTTGTTTTATGTGGAAATATCCGAAACTAAAGATATTATTAGTAATTGTAGTAATAGTAATTCAACAGCGACATCAGGCAACTTGAATACGAGTAATAACAATCCTCGATTAAACGTAAAACTACCACAGTTAGCAATTCCAGAATTTCATTGCAGCTACGACAAATGGATGCAATTTAACGACACCTCCCGTTCTCTTATTCACGATGACAGTAGTTTGTCAAATGTTCAAAAATATTACTTGCAATCTTCCTTAAAAGGTGAAGCGGTAAAGGTGATAAGCTCGCTAGAAATCTCAGATAGCAATTATGCTACAGCCTGGAAGCTAGTAAAAGAATGATTCGAAAACAAAAAGTTCATAATCAAATCGCATATTAAACACATTTTTGATTTACCATCCATTAGTAAAGAATTTTTTGAATCATTATCACGCTTTAAGGAATCTCAACGAACCTATTGACAGCTGGAGTACACTTTTAATATATTTACTTTGTTCGAAACTTGACATAAACACTAAACGTGAATGGGAAATCGCATCACAAAATGAAAAATCACCGAATATTTATTTAGCTTTTTATCAAACTCCAATGACTAAAGCACATCAATAGGAAATGAAGCGGTATTTCTCTTCCTGCAGATATGAGCACTTGAACGTAGTTTGAAGAGCAAGTGATTGCATATGTTGCTAGGTATTATAAACGAAAACATTCATTTTAATTTTCGATTGTAACCGATTAGGCAATTTCTGTTATTTATAATTATTTTAAAGGCGCTAACAATATTTTGACTGGGGGTATTACCCTGGGACAAAGGGTATTACCTTGTAGTTTAGCCCCATACCAAGAAGCAAGAGATATGTATTTAAAACAGAAACATTAATAAAATGTGTCATATAATTTTGTTTATTGTTAGTTTTACATTCTTTTGAATTGGTTTTATAACTGTTTATACTATAACTTAAGCCTGCTATAACTTTAAGTTTGTGTTAAAGTGATACATTCTTCTGAATAGTTTGGTCAGTTATAATTTATCATTTTTTTTTCTATTAATCCAGCTTCAAATTAAGGTAGGCTTAATTAGTATGTGGGAACGACCATAAAACCAATTGAATCTAATGCAGCACTTCACTTCCTAATTCCCAACCGAGATGGCTAAGTGCAGCTACTTTATAGGGACATTGCGTTTTATCATTAGGTTATCTGTGCCACGACTACTCTGATAGCTACGATATTAATCTGTTTAGATTAATTCATTATATGGGACATTCCATAACATGTCTGAACGGACGTATTTAATCAAACGTTGACACTTAATCCTTACACTAATTTCACAATAACCTAAGCAAACGCCACTCAGGTTTGAAACCAAATCTTGGTACTATTAGAATTGGAATTCGAGAGAAAAACTAGGCATTTCAACTGTTTTATTAATAAAATTGTGTATAAAATGCATGGATGCGTCATGCATTCTTAATATAATAAATTACAAAAAAAAAAATTAAAAATATAGTCACTTTCATTATACAAATGGGAGTAGTTCAGAAACGGAACAAGCGACTAGTTGTTTTTTATTGTGGAAAGTTTCTAAACTACCACTAGGTAAATGTAATTAATTAAACAGGGATGTTATTCTAATCCTGTTAATTTTTCATATTTCAGTTCTTCATTTCTCAAATATTTACAATCGTCAATAACAAAGCTGTAACCAGGAAGGGATATAAGAGCAATTATTTAAGAAAGGGAGCATGTAATTACCTGTAAAAGAGTATATGTAAAGGTACTGTAGATAGGTGCCACATAGCATGACAGTCAAACATCCAAAGCAGAGGTGGAATGTCAATGAGTTCCAAAAGCGTAGTTACCACTACTAAAGTTACATATGCTTGTATTTTCCATATATGTTTCAATTTTTCTTTATTTAAATAACTCCATATTAGCCAACATATAACAGTGAGTAGACCTACAGATGGAAATAGATTGAGATAAATACAATATTTGAAGATTTTAAATTTACCTGTCATTACATTGACTTTCATGTTGTAGCTATAGTCAAAGCGACCCTGATTCAAGTACAGTACATGATCAAGGAAAAAGATTAAGAAAAAGAATGTTATGACTAGATTTACCATTGTGAATTTACGTAATACCCTAAAAAATGTTATTATTTATCATTTTCTAAAGCACACTATTAGTTAATTAATACTCATCATTTAATTTAGTTACCTAATTATCATAGAATAACATGACATGAGAACTATTGAATAAGCACAGGAATAGTCCATTCGTTCTGTAAATGGTAGGTCTCTTGTATGAAATACTGCTGACCAAATCCAAGCATGACAGCTTACCTAATTATTTAGAAACAAGTTGAAAGGCATTAGAGGTTACTATTAAATTTTTAAACAAAATGAAATGGTTGAAACTATTTAAAAACTTACAATGCCATACATATACCACAACCATTTAAGTGGGGTATCTGGTCTAAGTTCGTTTTTCATTTTTCTTAACATTCTAATATGAACATAAAAGTTTAATAATGAAAATATTGTTGAAGCTGGCTCTTGCATCCCTAAAAATCTTATAAAAGGCCACTGAAAAGAGCAACAAAATAAAATCAGCTTTATGTATATGTTAGATATTTCAAATATACTTTTCCAAAGAATTGTGGTATATGGAAACTTCTTTCTTGAAATCCCTCAACAGTCTGCCACATACATTCATAATTACATTCATCACCACATGACCATTGAAACAACTCTAGATAGAATGGTCTAGGATACTTCATACGAAATCTTAAACCATCTGTAGTTTAAGAATGTTGAAATTACAACACATTATCTTTTATGTTATTAACATATAGTTACCATCCAGGCAATGCTTATTTAAACATTTGTCAACACATTTATTAAAAAATGGCGATTGATTCCCTGTTGAACACTCTAGACTGTACCAACACAGTGAGAAGATTACTGCGGATAGTAACCAGTTCATTGTATATCAAGGGTTTTATCTGTTGGACTTCCATAATCCAATCATCCTGTCAAAAATGTCTTGAAAAAAAGGATTGTTGTAAATTGTTCGCATCGCCAATTCAGTTAAATTAGATTCAGAATAAGTTTGGAAAACCAATGCCAAGTTGCAAATGTAAATTCAGATAAAATTAAAATGGATAAACACTTCCTTAACTTATACCTCTCACGTTGTAGTTGCTTGTGGATACGTGAGGTTAGAATGTTGTTGATAAATCATTATGTAAGACCAGTATTGCCATAGTTAAAAAAAAAGATATTTTGTCTTTGTCTTTCCTGTATAGTCTATTATACATTTAAAATTGTTGCGGTTTTACAATTGTAAAAGTAAACAAGCACGTGAGAAACGCTTTCAAATTTACTTTCACCTTACAAATCTTATTAACTTGGCTTAGGCCTCTTGTTTTTTCTTTTTTTATCTTAGAAATAATACATGCCGTTAAGTTGGTATAATAGAGACCTAGTTCCGCAGTTACCGTTAATTTGAAAAGGGCAAACTTTCGATACCAGATGGCGAAAATGTTACTAACTTTAATTTAAACAGATTCTTTTGTATTTAGTCGCCATGTTCGCGTCGCGTAATGTTTGTTTGACATAGTGTAGTCAGTGTTGAGCGAGACGGAAAGAGTGTATATTTAGCACATATTTGCAGAATGTGTTGTTATTTGAGGTGCTATTGAGTGAAAAATGTTTAATGTGATTTAACGGGAGTAACTATCGAAATGCACTTTAGGCATTATTATAAGGAACATCTGTAACTGACGTTTTCAAGCTTGTAAGTTAAACAACCTACATCCATCACATACCGCGCTATTTAATCTATTTAAATTTTCAACTTACTTAGCTGGTTTTAACCGTACGTTATTCATTTATGAGGGACAGTTTATCTTTATCTTTAGCTTCTTTTTAAAATTTCCAAAAATCCGCTTTAAAAATCTCTATATTTGAACTTTCCGCATAGGTTATGTTATGCGCAAAAATACTGTTAGGAGAAAACGGTTTTCTATTATATTTGCTTTAATTCTCCGCTGAATTTGTTCCTACCTCTCCGTTGATGAGAAAATTATCAATACTCGGATTAATTACTAAAAAAGCTTATTCGATAAAATACCAATAAATGTTACATAATCAAAAGCGACTCGGAACAAAAAAAAACAACACGCTTTACGATACTACACTGGTATCTTGAACTGATTTGCTCGTATTTTTGCATATCTGCCATGCAAATACTTATTTTAATCGCAATACATCGCTCTGTACTGTTGGGGGTGGCATTCAGCCAAAAAATCGAGATTGGTAGAGAGAAGGTATGTTGTGTATTTTTGGATTATTTAAACTAAATGACTCACGTATTGTAAAAAAATCATAAAACAGAAGATTTATGCCTTTTAGCTTCTCGAACGCTTTGGAAAATACAGGGTACCTTTATCTATGTTATGTTATGTGATTTCTCGAAGTAAATTGGTATTTGCCATAAATACCGGTACAAAAACATTCAAATACGAACGCTGCCAACTTTCAAAGATTCATGAGAAATGGTTTTTTTCCTAAAACGTAATGTTTAAAAGTTGTTACGTAGAATTTGAAGAAATTGGGAAGAGTTAAAAGTAAAACATTTACAAACATTTAAACATTTTTACTTGAAAAGTGTTTGTACAAGAATAAACCACTATTTTCTTTAGTGTAAAACAAGTAAATACTTTTGTTATGCTACATATCACAAACGTTTGTGGATGCAATTCTTCATTACAGCCCTCATTACAACTCTCTTTAGTTTCTATTAGCACCTACGCGCGTTTTGCGACTGACAGCCGATATTTTCTTAAAATACATGCACATACCTACATCGTATTAGACATATTTGGGGAAACACCGTATTATGCTTACTGTTCAACAGTGGCAACTGGTAGTGACATTAATGGAAAGTTAATTACAATGCTTTGATTTCCTCGTGTATTTTCGTTGCATAATACAATGAAAACGATATGCAACGGGAATTCACGAGATAATCGAAACGTTGTAATTTCCAATGCAGCTACAGTGCACTAGCCGTCGATGCTATTCAAATTTATATAGACGACTATAATAGTAGGTAAACGAGTATCATTTCATTTCCTAAAGGTTTAAATATGGTTATATGTTTTTAATTGTTTCTTGTGAAGAGTGTGCGAGTAAATTGATAACAAATAACAAAACGAAAGTGCGTGTTCTTTTTTATTTATGTTTGATAATACGTAAAATATGAGCATTGAGTTTTGCAACAAGAGGCTAAATCGTACTTTTAGATATCCAAACGCACTCGCAACTCGTAATAGCTAAAAAATAAATCTAAGATATGCCTTACGAAACGCTAAAACTGTTACAAAACCGGAAACGGTGATCAGAAATGATGGTTCTTTGGAAAGAATGGCTCTGAAATCGCAGAAAATTATCGAGAAAGCTTAGCAATAAGCTATCGAAACAATTATGCTGCAGAATTTCAGCAAGTACTGTTAGGAGATACCTAGAAGCCGCTAATCCGCATGGCTGCGCAACAGTGCCGAAAGGCTTCTCTTGCAACGCATAAGAAAAAGTGATTATTGAACATTGGCTACGTGCGATTTTTTTCGACGGATCCGATATATGTGAGGAGTGTATGAATGGCAATCGCTTTATTTCGATGTTGTAAGAAATCCACTGGTTCACTCACAATGGCGTCCGTCTTCTGAACTGGCCACCACAATCGTTAGACTTGTCGCACATTGAGCATCTGCGGCACGTTGTAGAACAAAACATTGCTCAACATCAAATGTTCCTCCAAAACCCAGAGAAAGAGTAGATTTCGCCCGACTTTTGTTACGACTTAATGGTTACTATGATGAAAAGGGTAAAAGCTGTTATAAAGTCAGCATCCTAGTAAAAAGTTAAATTTGTCAAGAAGCTAGCTCTATTTCTACGTCGCATATTCTTTTCCTTCGCACAGAATTACGGGATGCTGATTTGATTTGTACATACCTGTATACGACATTCAATGGATATTTGCAGCCTCTTGAATTGACCTAATGCAGGCTAGCGCACATATGTAGGTAATACCCGTTGAGATCGTTTTTTTCGGCTTTCTAGGAAATCTAGACCGTTAACTTGTCATATAAATACGTTTAATGCGCTTATGTAAAACTTAGTTGAGCATGCAAACTGTCGCCGAAGTCTCTAATAGTTGGCGAAATGAGATGCATACATAAACGGAGGGAAAAATCTAAAACAGCGCTAAGTATCTGATGATGAGTCATAACTTCGGCTCTCCTTACGGCTTATCATATCATGCGTTGTTTATTGGCAATTAGGGCGAGAATATGGTGCCTTTCTAAGTGCGTCGGTTGTAAATAGAAGACATATGGTGAAAATTGTTATTAATTTCGTCAAAACCGTTACGTACGTTTAGAAAAGAAACGCTTGAATTATTTATAAACTGTTTTGGAAATAATTTGAAATTTTTGCAAAATGCCGACTAGACCTATATAGAGAACTTTCCTTTTTTTCTATGTTTCAGATTAATGTATGCATTATACAATTACTACATAGAATATGATATGAAGTACATAGTAATATACGATAACGTTAATTTGCGAAAAATTTCAACTTTCGGGAATCCTTGAATTGTGTACCAGTTTGGAAATATTTTAATAATTTAGATTTTTTTATAGTAATGGCTGAAATATACGGAAATGTTAGAATCTTCCAAATTATTTATGTTTGATATGGAGAATGGAAACACATTTCTACTGAATTTTGCTAAGATTAAATGAGTACTGTTTTTTTTTGTTTTATATTGCAAAGGAAAAAGGAAGTAGAAATGGTTCCATTAATAATAAAATCTAGCCACTCTGGATTGCATATCATAAATAGGAACCCCATGAAACGTTGGTCTTTTGTTTTGAATCTCACTACATGATCTTTAGCATATAAAACTCACATTTTTTGGCGTTGCTTTCTTATATCTTCTAAATTCTTTTTAATACAAGCTGTTATTGTAAATATAGCGCAAGCGTTTGTTCAGTCAATTTCAATTTATATATTGCTTAGATACTTAATTTCAGTTGCAATATTTTGTCCATTCTAGGTTGATCTATTGACGATTTAAAATCAGAAAATCTTTTACATTCACAAGATATATCTTCTTTTTAGAATGAAAATTATGGTTTGTAGTATTAACGCAATATACAATTATAGGTGATAGAATTTTTACTATATCACATGCAAATTTATTCTACTTTTTATAAATTATTAACTAAAAGTGTTTCTACATATATCGTAAATCTCCTTGGCTTTTAATGCGGTAATTAAAATGACAATGCGTAAAGGGTGTGGAAGAGAATTTTAAAATATCGCGTTAGATATCTAGAATCATACGTTTGTTTACGTGTACTTCGTCAAGTATGGCAGCCCGAATTGTGCTTCACAAACGGCTCTTACCTTTGCGCGCTAATAACATTACTGAGTGAGGTTTCTTGCTGCACGTATGTACGCAACAGGATAGAAAATCAGGCGAACTCATATTGCATAATGACTAACGTTTTTTTTTGAAACGGCAAACTGCTTGCTACTGGGTTAGTTGCTGTAGCTGCCGCAATTTAGAACCGTATTTTAATTACACATTACGCAAGTTGTCGTTGATAATGTATTATTTTTCTAGCAATTTATCCATAATTATTCTATGATATGATGTTAGGCAGTACTGCTACGTCTGGGTAATAAATTGCATGTTGAAAAAGACAAAAGTAAATCACCTGTAATCGAGTTACTTACATACTTATAATTGTAGGTAGTTCGGAAGTGGGATGTATTTTTAAATCGTTTATGTTATTGTACTCGCGATGACTCACATTTCTGCCGAGTCTTATTTCATTTGAGTTGTATAATTCCTATCATACCACATATATCAATTTGTTTTGTTTATGCTTGCAGGCATGTGCTACAAATGGCTGAAGATGGCGAATTGTCAACCAATCAATTTCAACAAACACATCAGGTTAGTGAGTCATTGTTTATTGTTTTTGTTTCTCTAGTAAAGAAAGCAACACGGAAGTTTGAGCGATTTAAAATTAATTCCCATATGTGGGCTTTAGCACGAGTAAAAATGACCTGTATTTAACGCAATTTTAATTTTCATATGCTTCGAGTATTGTGGTATATTTTCCGTAACGCAGTAGCAGCGGAATCGTTAGTATAAGAAAGAACACATATATACATTAATTCCGCTTAAAAATGATGAAACTTTAAAACTAAAAGCCAAATATTTGTGATACTTAAAACTTACATTTTTTCCGAAACTTTGGTCCTCATCCAGACAGTTTTAACCACGTGCTTATTGAATACAGCGATAAGTCTACTAATTCTACAGGAACAGTTAAAACGATGGCAGGTTAAATTAAAAATCAGGACTGCCAACCAAAAAATACGTTTACGGTGATTCTGAGTGAAAAGAGGAAATATTAATTTAGAGATGTAAAGTTTA
The DNA here is from genome assembly GCA_902654985.2 of Oryctes borbonicus. Classification (NCBI taxonomy): domain Eukaryota; kingdom Metazoa; phylum Arthropoda; class Insecta; order Coleoptera; family Scarabaeidae; genus Oryctes; species Oryctes borbonicus. The sequence goes on from LR736858.1 coordinate 9,507,907, forward strand.
TGATAGGAGAAATTACAAGTAATGAAATTAAGAAATGATATATCGAAATGTAATACAGCTGCAAACTTACAAATTTATACAAGCTCTAGTTTCTATTACATAACAGATGCCAATAAATTGCTCAATTTAGAGACCTTCAGTTTCTTAAATATACTTAAATTGATTAATAAATTAGCCAAGAAATTGATGAATTTAGAACCAGTCAATTTTTTAGCAACTGCTTGGTGATTTTCCATGGTGCTTTGATAAGCTGATGTTTGTACGTGTTATGTTGCATGTATATATATTTAAATATCAAATTATTTGTGAGATTCTTAAATGACGCCCTTTTGACTCGTTATGCTACGAAATAGGAAGCTTAAAAAAATTACTTTAATAAGTTATTGAATACGATATTATTAAAAGTATCAAAAGAGGATATCCAAATGGGAGCAAGAGAGAAGTTAACTTTAAGATTCTTGGCAACTGGAGAAGCATTACTATTTGTATTTTTGTTCTTCATTTACAATATTTACAAATATTTGCAAATATGTGTAACACTCAATGATCAAAACCAAATAATATTACTTAACTTTAAACTCATATAATAAAATGATGTTGGTATTCCTATATTCTAACGTTATAATCAACTAGTTCATTGATTAATGTAACATAAATTAAGAATATTCAATTTATTGACCAATTTATTGAGTGCTTTGGCCGGCCCCTATTGTCCAATCTAAGAGAAGGAAACACTCAATCAAGAGAAAGGATAGCTTCCATCACAAATTTTTTCTCAATACTAAAAAGATCATATTCTCAATTGTATCTAAATTTTAGCGCTTCATATGTAGTGTGATTCATTTCTACAGGTTAATTCAAAAGTTTACTGTGACTTTCTCTCTCTTGCAATTTAGTGCAGCATTCCATTCTAACTTATTTTGATATACACACTTATTATACTGCTATTCTCATGATGTAATTGCTCTGTTCTATTGAAGAATAGGGATCCCGACAAAAATTCCGAAACGAGCACGCGCATTATTTGCAACCAGGCAAAAATGTCTTCTATTAATTTAAACAGATTACATTTTTTGCGTAACAAGAAAAATAGCCAGTCAAAATGTCTCGAATTCGTATAAATGTCGTAATCCAACAAATGTTGTGAATGCGATTTCAAATAATAACAATAATAGACAACATAGCAGCAGGTAATTGAAGTACATCGACTTTGGGATCGTAGTCACGGCTTTAGAAGCCGTGATTATGAAATGCTGTACTTTACTCTACGGTGAATGTTGTAGTTTGCATGCACAGTAGTTGCCTTACGCACGCTATGTAATCAACTTCATTCCATCTTTCTTTTTTTTTTGAATAATTATGGCCTTTTCCGGGTATACACACGAACTTAGCATTATAATGCATGGCAGGTTGGTTTTGCAACATGTTGCATACGCTTAAATGTTATCTTAAAAGAAAATAAGCAAAGCAGATACTGCTGGATGTGGCACAACTTTTTACTTTCGTTGCCCAGTGTATTATTGTTTTCTGGGGATGATTTTTTTTAATTTTTATTTGTATTTGTATTTTTATCTGCTTATCTGCGATTTCTTTGACAACTTGGGAAAGAGAATTTAGAATATATTCAAAGTAAAGTTTCTTCAAAATATTAAAATTATTAAGCTAAATGGCAGGCTTGATGACGTGGCGTGCATTTGGGTTGTCCATATATTCCTCCAAAAGTATTATGTTTAGTTATAGTAAGTGTTCATATGTCTTTGGTACATTATACGTCTTACACTAAATCATCCTACACCTATCGTATTACATCTTACATCTTACATATCACTTCCGTCATTATTCTCTTTTCTCCTCACTCTTTCTCCTTCTTGCTACATTCTTCAATTCCACATGTATCTATATATAAGAAACTGAGCACCCTATATATGTGAAAATAATTTTAGATCATATACACGTGATTCCAAGTAACTTTTGTCTAAAACATTTTTCATTTAAGTATGAAAGTAAACTGTAATGTGCCGATAACAGCTGGTTGTACAAATTTACTGCGTTCGGATATCGTTGCGTTTCCGTACAAAAATTTAATAGAAGAAAATATGTAGTTGTTGGGTACTTATCCGTGCTTATAACAATGAATTGGACACCAAGGTAGAGATAAGTAATGCTCGAGTAAATAAGAAAATAATACATGTAGAAGAAATTATCAAAGGAAAACAATTGAAGCAATCCATACTATAAGGTTATCATTCAGATGATTATAAACTATTATAATTATTATATACTATTATAGAAGTATTCTAGGAACTTCTGAATAAGAGATTTTAAAATATAGAACTTCTATTTAGATACTACCTTACTCCAATGGAATATTAAACAAGTACATTTTTTTCATTAAATTCTATAAAATCGAATAAGTGATATGCGTTATATGAAGCTCCAAAATAAACTTAACGGATTCCATTGGGGCTTACGCAAAACCTTAATTATTTATTTGTATTTAGCTGCAAGGCGAATTACCTGAAACACTGTAATTTACTATAAATCGTAACGGCTAGCGTTAAAATATTAAAGTCGACCTTAGAGGTAAATATTTACGGTTGGAATTGTCCGTGTGATTACACTAAGTGTAACTACGGCGTAGCTAACTAGCCTGCACCGTTGTATTCCCTGGAATAATGAATTGTTTTATCGGCGGGTTCAGTTATTTCGATCTAAAGATATTTTTGGAGCTCTCCTAATAAGTTATGGATGGTGGTAGTTCGCTATGTTCTTTGTAAAAACGTAGATATTAAACAATGTAGATGTTGCAAGTAATTACGAATTTTGAAATGATAATATTTATAAGTTGATAGTAATGACGATATTGTAACAAAAATTCGTGGAATTCATAAAATCCATGCAATAACGGGAAACAACATGGGAATGTAAACGTTATTTGCAATTATTTACTCAATACGACGCATACTTTAAAATACAGTGGAGAGATTGAACTGATTTTAGATTATGTATTTTGGTGATTAAAGAATAATATTTATCATGGGTCTCATTATTGAATAAGGATCTGGGTTTCATTTGATAAAATCTTTATCTGCAATTAAAAATCCTCTTCTTTGAGGAGGGTGTTAGCTATATATTTTTAGAAACAGACATTAACTATTCTGCAATTCAAGCGTGGTTTACATTACGTACTTTTTCTTTTGAAAAGCTCCAGGTATATATTATTTTCTAATTACCTAAAGCAGTAAAGTTTGATATGATACTTTATTTCCTTACTATACTATACAATTTTACCACGCCCAAAACTGTAGATGTAAGTATCTAACATATAACCAAACAATATATGAAAAAAAGTACGTCAAAATTAACCCACAAACAAGTGTCATCGTCTGGATTATTCTTTTCGGCTTCTAGCCTACGTTTCCAGCGAATGCTAGCGATGATCATCATGTGTTTCTGTGAATTGCGTAAACAGAATACCACTTCTCATCGTTGATAATAAGCAGAGTGATTTGTGAGGAATGCGGATCGTGAGACGCGCAAAATCTACGCTTATGCATATGTGGTCGATTTCTGAACTGCGGTATTGAGTATTTAGATATCGGAGTAATAAAGAAAAAAAACCAAAGAGAAAACAGAACTCTATCTAGCATGTTGTTTGTTTATTTTGTTAGTATGACTCTGCATACTTCACATACTTGAATTGTACGTGTTTTGTATATATCAGCTTCAGTCTAGTAGGGAAATAAAAGAGAAGGTTCGATCAGGAAATTTTCTAAACAATTTTTTTTAATTTTACAAATTTAAACAGATGAAATTTTCTTGTCAAAATTGTATGGTTAAATTGAATGAAGTAGTTAGAACCATCTATTTTGTACGTACGTTTAAACTACTTGAACCCTAACTATTTTATCGGAAAGTGTCTGGGTGCATGCCAAAATTTCTTTTTCGCAACATTATGTTTATATGTATATTCTGTCTCCTATTTTAATTTCGTTGAATATTTGGAAGATTACAATCTGTTTTTGTTTTGCAGCTGTCAGAAAAATATCTGTACAGCGGTATTTCGGTTTACGGAATCCATTGGTTCCAAAAAACATTCTGTAATCCGAAATTTGGTAAATTGGATAAAATTTTCTTGTAAGAAATAAGGAAATGTAAATAATTCGTTCCCATCACTAAAAACTCAAATCAATATCAAATAACTTCAGTTGCATATAGTATATATACCTTTCATATGAACTTTTTCGGCGTATAGAAGACGTGAGGGTGAGGTGGCTTTTTTTATTTATATGACAATATTATGTTTGATAGTAACCGTAAAACTATCAACTTGACTTATTCTTTGAAAAAAACTTTACATAAAGATAAAATCGAACCGGTGAAATAATATAAGGTAACCACACAAATGCATTCTATCATGTACGAGCACCCCAAAATTCCGCCGAATCTCCAAGAGTTGCGTTTCGTATCTGGCAGCGCCGAAACAAAAATTCGTCCAAATATTCCTTCGTGACCCGAAAATTCCGTAACAAGATACTATCGTAAACCCAGGTACCACTGTATAATTTAATTTCGGTGAAATTGTACTTTTGTGTTTACAAGCCTGTAGCATCCTCGAAAAATTTGCAATATGTTTAAATTTTCATAAATATTTGGAAAGTTTTAGCAGATATACATAATTAGAACATAATTTAAAGTATATTACATAGCCTTAAGGATTATGCACGTTATTTTCTAAAAAATATAGATAGTGCACCTCGTTATCGGGCGATTTAACCGCTAAAAAAGATTGTGTTTTTGCTTTTCAGAGTTTCATCGAAATCTGGGTATTTTCTTGTTAGTTACTTTTTTCTGTTTTTTTTTTTTTTTTTTATATAACACATTAAATTAAAAACAAGGAAGATACAAATAAATCCCTCGACAAGAAACTAATCTGCAATCACTGGCGTTGCTAGTTGCATGAGGGAATAATCGGCATTTGTATCACACAAATAAGTATTACAATTCGTTGTGTATCAGGTGACAATTCATTATTATGCCCTGCGATAAATGCTTTATGCACGTGATCATTGTTTGTGATTGCAGATTACGTTTTATGTTGCCAATAACGACTCACGTAATATAACTTTAAGATGTTGATTTGTATAAACTTGACCATTACAACTGCGGTGATGTGTTCTGAATAGAATTTAGCGTTTGTTTCAGCAGAGAAGACACAACTTAAATGGGATGAGGCGAGACATTCGATTTTTTGGAACAAAACTTTAATATCGACAATAAGATTGATATAAATTTAGGAAATTGTTATGTTTTTGCAAATAACATCATAGTTACTAACAATAATTCGATTATTGTTTCCTTCTTTAATTTTCAGCCCATATTTCTAGCTTACTAATTCATTACAATCATTAATCAACACTTACATGCCGAGGAAAGATGATTTTATTGAAATATTCATAAAAATCAATTTAGCTTTAAAACGGTAATGTTTAGATCTATCAATGCCGAATTCTAATGTTTTATAAAAATTTGAGGAATCTATTTAAGAAATCAAAATGTACGTTAGCCGCCTCGAACAAAATAAGTCTGCAAATTTACGAAATCGATTCAAACGAAAATTGCTTGGAATCAAGTATTTATCAGTTATAAATTATTTTATAACTACCTCAAACCTTAACAAAAGGTTTTTGAATAATAGGAGAAATATATCCGCACTCTTCTTCTTTCTCCACATTCTCTAACTTCTATACCTCATTACTCGTCACGGCCTAACAAATATACCCCACCCGCACTTGTTTTCTTTCTTCTATACGGTCGACAAACAATTTTTTCGCTCAACCGACTCAACTATCCCACGTGAAATGATTCACACGGTAAACAGCACGGTGCCGCGGTTAGAGAGTGACCAGCCGGCACGTGCTTCCTGACGCTTTAAAAACATTTTTATCTCGTTTACATACCCATACCGGAACGTGAGCTTCGTGTAACACGTTAAAGGGAAACCAGGGTGTGTCCCATCGGCCAATAATGACAAAAGGCCTGCAACACCTACTATACCTTCGAGCTTGCGACGCCCAATTCTCCACTCTACGGATGTCCTCTCCGTCTAACAGCGCCTGATTAGATCGACAAAAACAGCTCGGCCAAGTTCATTATTGTAAAATACGGAATATTCTATGTTGTGATGATCGGATCGATAAATAATAATCGCTGGTGTAGTAGATATTATTCGAAAGTTTGTCGATGGAGCCACCTACAGCATTGTTTAGAAGAAACTAGTCTAAATATGATTGTAACTACAGATCTTATGTTGTATCTTCCTATCAATAGTATTTAAAACACACGTGTCATATATCCTGGTATCCTTATATAATTAAGAAATTTGCTTGAAGCAACTATCTGTTTTGTTCCTGCAGCTATATCAAAATTATTAAGTTTGTAGAATTAAACAAATTATTTAGTTAAAATATTGATTAGTCGACTATAGCATTTGGTTAAATGAGAAATTGATACAGAATATTTTGTTTCTTCAAAAAATACAGTCTTAACTTTAGAATTTAAACTTTTAGTGAAATTATGTAAATCTAATGCTTATATTAATAAAATATTAGGTTGGGTGAAAAATAAATTTTGTAGTAGCCATTTTTATATTAGCAGAACAAGATTGACATTGAACCTAAAGATAAGTGAAAATAACTAGTACTAAGTTTTGGGAAAAAATAAAATTTACAAAACTATTGCAGGGTTTTAAAATGGAAACTCAAAAAGTAGTACCACGTACACTGTAAGTGTTTAATTTATTACACGTGTATACAATACACAGTTTGTTTGGGCCCGTAGTTCAGAGTAATTCTAGAATTGGTGAGCATGGCTATGCGCATGAGTTCGCTGTTCGAATCAGGTAGTTCTAAATTACAAATTTTGGAAACTGTTGGATCGCTGTTCGACGCCCACACAATTCGTAATCCAAATTCCATTCCGTCCTATAGTTCTTACCATAGAACAGATATTTGAAATTCTCGCCAAACTTGGGCATGCGTATTTATTATTTCACGAAAAGGAAAGCATACTGATTATATAAATTGGTTGTGCAATTTCTTTAGTCATGCGTACAACCAAGAATTCTCGAATAGTTTCGAACTGTTTTCAGGTGTCGGGTTCGAACAAACCTATTGTAAGCGTAAAACTGTCTATAACAACAGAAGGGTATTCGGCATATGAATGCCCGAGATCCCGATGCGGAGATGCACGCGTTTGTGTTCTTATATCGAAATACATCTGCATTACATGTTGTGCCAATTACTCAACCAGTAATTTTCCCTTAATTTCTTTCTAGTTCAGAAAATTATTCATTGAAGCCAGCGTGTGTAACTGTTTTTCTTCTTGGGGGTTAAAATATATATTGATTTGGAAATATGACTTTAGCATTAGGCACCGCATATTTCTTTAATCTCTGACTACATATGACGATTTCTCACATCAACTATAACTATCTTTTTTATGTACTACATGTAAGTTTCCGCAGGGCGTGGTCTGATGCGTGTCTAATAGAATCCATATCATTTCACAAGAGAGCATTTGGAAGATAACGGTCCACTTTGACAAGCGTTCTGTGAGTGGTATTTAAATCACGATTAGAACATCCAAGATTCCATTCGGTGGACAGATTTATTTACCCAAGATTGTACTTTCAATATTCATAATCAACATTACTGGAGTTGTGAGAATTCGCGTCGCTTTGGCTTAATTATTTGGGGTGGTTTACTGGGCGAACGACTGCAGAAAATAATTTAGATTTTCTGCAACTGTTTCCAGAATTTTCCGTCCCAAAATTTCCGCCAATCCATTACCTTGGCCACCTCGTTCGCCAGATCCGACCCCTTGCGATTTTCTCATATGAGGCGTTTTGAAAGCGTTAGTTTACCAAACACCTACGTCGAATGTTGATGAACTAGAAAACCGTATACATAACAAGCAACAGCGTTCAGGCAATAGTGAGACATGCTGAAGCATGTTTAGCCGCTGCCAGAAATCAATTCGAACAAATGTTATAAAATGTTTTGTGCTAAAAATTTTCATTAAAAATGTTCGCGTGCTTTATTTTCCATTTTTAAAATTGCGCGGTGAGAATAAGAAATGGTAAAAGAACATTCGTTTTAGTTTTTGATGCTTAACTTCATCCAATAGTTCGGGTCCGCGAATTTTCTAACGCCCTGTACAGTATATTAGTATATTGTTATATTTATTTATTCACGTTTGAGAGTGTATCTTCTTGACGTTTATTTCCATTTTATTACGAGGCGAAGCAGCGCTGCGTGCGAGAAACTAAAATTACCAACGAATAGTTTAATTATATTTCTTCATTTCAAAATTATGTTATTGCATTGCACATGGACAAGCATATTTACATGCATTAGAATTGATTTCCTGGTAACCATACCTGAAATTTGGACAGCATCACCATGGAAGCAAAAGATGTTTTTGATGGATTTTGTTAACAACAAGAATGATTTAACTTAGCTAGTAAACTGTGGATCTGAATTATTTCAAAATTCCTCGATAAAATATAAAGTTTCAATTTAATATGAAACTATTTCAAGGAAAAACTTAAAAACGTCACAAATCTATTGTGACCTTGTAGCCTCAAAATTATTATTCACGAAACAAGAAGAATGAAATATTTGGTTTTGAATCGGGTGCAGCTTCGAGCCAATACATTCAAAAACGTACATGGAAGTACAACATTTCCTTGAAGAAGCTCAGTGAGCAGGTACTAAATTTATTATCTGGTAAAATAAACATGAAAATTCAATTTTAAATTGAAATCATTAGTTTATCGCAATGACCAACATACACATGTACATTAACATTTTGCTCATCATAACCGTAGCCTCTTTAGTATGTAAGTATTGTGTAAACACAGTTGAGTGTTGATTGTGGGTTGAGAAACAAATTGACATGTTTAATAGAAATACTTTGAAATTTTAGTATTAGTAAAAGTGTTAAGTAAGTTGCCAGCTGTGTTCACTGCCATTGTGTTAACAATTATCGGTTGTAATGTGATAATTGCATTGATAAATGGAGTCACAATGCATTCTTATATTTAACATTGTTGGTACCATTAAAGTATCATCAAACCTAAATAACACAAGGGAATTAGCATGTGGTTCGATGTTGGAATAAGGGCTGCCATACTTCTTGGTGTTCTAGCAATGGATATTGACATAAACAAACAAACGAATTACAGCTGCTTGAGACAGGTGACGATTCTGGAAAGGTTATTATATACTTGGAAATTCTAAAAAAAGATTTCATTCATATCTGCATTCGGTCGCGTAATTACCAAACAATGTAGCTGCAATGATTAGCAGATTTATTGAACATCTATGTAATGCAGTTTAATGTAGTTTCGACTGTACATATGGAAACTCACTATTATTTTGAATGCAGGAATTTTAAAAACTATTGCATGTTTTCTCCATACAACAACTTTTAGGTTTTCTTTATTAAACGCTCTTAACGTGGACCATTTACTTTCTGTATTGCGGATAATATAGAAGATCAAGGTAGTGTATCCGAGTTCTGGGATCCGGATAATTTCGGGTCTGGTTCTCCATTTTTTCGGATACCTACTACTCAATGCCTTTTATTACTTGCGGTATTTGACATGGTGGTACAGAGGATATAGGATAAGTAGCATAGTAGGAAAATCATGGATAATGTTTTAAATTTGCCATTACTTTGTTTTATCATGACATTGTTTGCTATTTTCGTTAGCTGATGGATATTTTGCTATATGTTTTGACTAATACGTGTTGATATTGTATGCGATGTGATAAAGTAATATATGTATGAAGAATGAGAAATTGTATATTTTATGCAGGATAATGTTTAGGATACAATAAGTGCAATAAGTAAATGCGATATCAAAGTGACCTCCGATATATAATCAGTGCATGGGCACGTGAACTTAAAAAGTTATCAGTGTTATTACCTCTCGGTATGCAGATGGATGATCTGGCGTGAATTATCTCCAATACATGGCGCCATACCGGGAAAAGAATGCCGGATATAAACTGCCCCAGTTCACAAATAATTTACGTTCGCATGAATGAAAAACGTACTTGTTTTTAATTGGATTTTATTACATTGATTGCAAGTATCGAATCGGCTGTAAGCATTTGTGACAAACTAATTCAAAATTGTCTAATTCAAAGATCGTGTGTTCATTATTGCAAATAGTATAATGTGCGCCCGAATAAGCAATAAAACGTTGATGCTAACCAATTACGATTTCCATGTTTAATAATCAATTAATTCGAAATAAATAGTTTTTTATATATAGAAATTAATAATGCGGCTCAGAAATTAATAATAACGTCAATCCACTCAATCATTCCTATAAATAATTTTTCTTTTTGATGACTCTGTCATAACTGTAGCATTCGAATAGTTTTCAACCAGTCGATATGTTTACTACTACAATTTCAATCTATAACGGGACACTTTTGAATATTGAGGTGACAGGGTTTATATAAACAATAGCTTGTACCATTGTTGTTAATCAAATTAAAGAAAAACGTGACTTACTCTAGCCAAAGAAATATTAACAAATCCTTAATTGCAATCAAGGTTAGCTTTTATCTCTGACATAACCTTGAATGATTAATGTTTTATTGTTTCTAGTTAACAATGTGAGTGTGAGAACTGCTACAAATACGTACGTATAAATATGATTCTTTAAGCAGTAATATAGAAATGTATTGTTATGCTCTTTTCCACGGTCACGTTTGTATGTTATGTATGAATTTACGTACGAGAGGAAAATTATGAAACTATTTTCGACTGATAAGTTCAGGTCGAATCTAAATGAAACAAAATTGTATTTAAAGTTTTGCTTAGAGAGTTTAACAATTCAGTATGAATAAGAAATCAACTTGATTCTTTTTTTATTTTTGAAGAATTTTCACATTGCATGTCGCAAATACTATGTAAATTATCCTTGCTAAATGAGCAAATTGCGATAACATTTATTAGAGGAGATAGATACTCTTGGGCTGGAAAAGTTTTGTTTGCTTAAAAGGAAAGGTTTCTGGATGTTAAATTCAGATTTTAATGATACTCAGTGGAAATATGTAGCATCTGCCGGATTGAAGGGGGAAACGCCAGGCAATTATGCCTTTTACTATTACCAGGTGTGTCGGTAATTCCTTTCCGGTTTTTCCGGCAGATGTCACTGGCCATAAGTATGAAATGTTATGATTTGATACATATGTAATTTTATTCTACTGACATTAACCTTAAAACTACACAAGTTACGTTCCGCCAAAATAACAGCGTTATAGATTTATAATTTTTTGAAAATGTCGAGTTTTGTGCCTGAAAACGTGCATTTGCGGCACGCATTACTTTTCTTGTTTCATCAAAAGAAAAAAGCCGCTGAAAGTCATCGTTTGCTAGTAGAGACTTACGGTGAGCATGCTCCAACCATAAGAACATGTGAAACGTGGTTTCGACAATTCAAATGTGGTGATTTCAACGTTCAAGATAAAGAACGTCCTGGTAGGCCGAAAACGTTTGAAGACGCGGGATTGCAGGAGCTATTGGATGAAGACTCAACACAAACTCAAAAACAATTAGCAGAAAAGTTGAATGTGGGCCGAGTAGCAATTTGTGAACGATTACAAGCTATGGGAAAGATCCAAAAGATGGGGAGATGGGTGCCACATGAATTGAATGACAGACAAATGGAAAATCGAAAAATCGTTAGTGAAATTCTGCTTCAAAGGTATGAAAGGAAGTCATTTCTGCATCGAATAGTAACGGGTGATGAAAAATGGATTTATTTCGAAAGTCCCAAGCGAAAAAAATCATGGTTATCACCTGGCGAAGCTGGCCCATCGACTGCAAGGCCAAATCGCTTTGGTCGCAAGACCATGCTCTGTGTCTGGTGGGACCAGATTGGTGTCGTATATTATGAACTGTTGAAACCGGGAGAAACAGTTAATAGTGATCGCTACCGACAACAAATGATCAATTTGAACTGTGCATTGATCGAAAAACGTCCACAATACGCTGAAAGACATGATAAAGTGATTTTGCAACATGACAACGCGCCGTCTCATACAGCAAAACCAGTCAAAGAAATGTTGAAATCACTTGGATGGGAAGTTTTATCGCACCCGCCGTACTCTCCAGACCTGGCTCCATCCGACTACCACCTTTTCGCATCGATGGGGCACGCGCTTGCAGAGCAGCACTTCGCCGATTTCGAAGAAGTTAAAAAATGGCTCGATGAATGGTTTAGCTCAAAGGAGGAACTGTTCTTTTGGAATGGCATTCATAAATTGCCTGAGAGATGGACAAAATGTATAGAATCAAATGGCCAATACTTTGAATAAATAAATTTTAACTATCCATTCTAAGTAACGTGTTTTCTTTAGCGAAAAAACCGGAAAAGAATTACCGACACACCTGGTACATAATTTCAATGTGTTTAAACAAAGGTTAGACTACCAGAGGCTGCTTTAAGAACCTTGGTTTTAAAACTAAAAGTATTCGAATGTGCCAGTCATGGGAGTCATGTACTTGAAACTGTTCAAATGAAAGCATGGCTATTTATTGACCAAGTCGGCGGGAAATATGTCAGTGTTGGTAAGGTGGGCGCCATCTAAACCTTACGAATCTTGACGATTCAGACAAAAGATGGGTGACGATGGGCTTACTTCAATGTATATACAGTCAGTTGGTGCTGCGGCTTAGTGTGTTGGGTAGAGAGGCTAGCGCGATGGCCGAAATGCGTTGGGTCAGTTACATTTTTTTGCCATCCTTTACTTATCTCTCAACTATTTTTACCACTCTTAAGCTACATTCACAATCCTAAAAATAGTACTTATAATTAACTACACATTACACAAATTTCATCATTCACAATGTACGTTTCTCCAAATCAATTAGGTGTTCTGTATGGTCAATTTGAACCAAACGAGAAACTCTGCAAAACACCGAATGTAACAAAAGTACAACATATTCTAGGTAATTCCATGTCCCAATTTACAGGTAATCCCGGTAGAATAAGGATTTAATAAATGCTAAGTACAATGTAATCGTAGGTGAATACAGTTTTAGTTCATATCTTCCATACACATGAACAGAGAAAACTAACAATTTTCTGATTTTTGTTGTTTTTGTTTTTAGTCTAGCTGTTACGTTTTACAAATTTTTCACCATTGTAGCTCTTGGCCGATAACATTCGCCACTATAATACTTAAATTAATAACTGTAACCATTCTATTATAGTATGTTAGCACATAAAATTGATTTTTTTGAAATGACAATTTTTAAAGCAAATATGAAATAGTTTTTTCATTAAGAACTTTTTGTCCAAGGAAGCGTGAAAAATTTTGTGCAGGGGCGCCTAATATCCACAGTGCGATACTGCTTGAAGTATATAAACGTAGTACGTCAAAATTAACGCACAAGTATGAAGTTTGCAAACTTCTAAATACATATAATTATCGATTATTAATTTTTTAGTTGTGGATGGTGACACTTACGTATAGTATATTACAATAATGTGGAGGTGCGGGCGTCTTAATTAAACAAACGGGCGGATGTTTTCTCTTGTATTTTTTTAAATTATTAGCAATAGATAACTTTATGTTTTACGATGCCCTGAGTTTCACCTATGGCTAACTTCACCGCAGCGGTGACAGGGGCGTTGCTGCCTGGCGCGGCAGCAGCTTCTGAGATTCTGGTCTTAACTTATTATCTATTGTTGCCAATGTTATTGATCTATTTTAAATTGCTGTAAATACAATGCGACTAAACTTTTTGATTGCAGTGTAAACTTAACATTCCAGATAATTAATAAAACTAAAAATAATAAATCTTAAAATAGGACAGTAAATACGAATGTTATAATCTTATATTTATAGCTCAATCCATTTATCGAAAATCGCACGGAAACTAGTATTTCTTTTCCGATATTGACATCGGAAATTGATTAAAAAGAAAGATATGTGTACATAACCTATAAACATTTGTCAATTATTGTAAACCAAATTATGTCTTTTAACATTTTTCCGCAATTGAATTTTACGCCGTTAAAATCCATTAATAAGAACATCATCGTCGAGTTAATAGTGAATTTTTTAACGACGGCCATCCGATATAGCCTATTATCGAAAAAAAAAGAAACGGTCTAGATTCCGATTTTCAATTCACGAGAGTACAGCAGAGACTGGATAAACACGATCCCTCGACTTTATAGGTCCATAAACGCGTTTCGTATTGGACAGATTTTGATTAAATTTGTTTGCTGTTCGTTTACTGTTCGAATTAGGAGCTCTGCTATATGAAAATGAAATAAATTAAGTGTATACGTTCTTGCCACATCAATTATGTATGAGGTGTATCATTTTAACGATGTCGGACATGTTTTGTTTTGAAGCGTTTGCTTATTTTTGTTGGCCTAAACTGTTTAAAGAAATATTAGTCATTTACTTCAAATAAGTTCCCACACATTTTGACTTTCCCCCTAAATTGAATCTGGAAAATTCGTCGGAGCGATCCTGGTGTCTACTCTACAAGAGGTCTCTAATCCTCATGTTCTATATGTTATATTCTATTTCAAATGCACGCTGCATGTCTATACTTACAGATTGACTATAAATTTACATATATCTAAGTGTGTCTGTTCTACATTTCCCTACTACTTCATTTGTGTTATAAATAAAGTATTGATGATTTAATTGATCGATTGAAAGCTGAATGGTGTTTAACCTCCCATATCATTGATTGTATGCCTATCTATACAGGCATATGTGGTTGTACGATGTCGTCATCTTAACTAGACTAAATTATATGATTAACAAGAGCGATACCTGCAGTTAAGTTCTTATCGAAGATTACCACCTATACAATGAGAAAGAGCATTCAAAGTTAAATATACTGTAATGTTATATAAAATAACAACAACGAGGTTAGCTGTCATCAGCGCCAAATTCATTTCTCATCTTGGTATATCACCTATCGGGTATGAGGGTCCATCTGTTGGTAGAAAGCCCGATACCTAGAAAAAGATTCCTATGTTTAGTCAAATATCTATGGGGCGTAAAGATAAGAAAATTAATATAGAAAATTAATAGAAGTCCAGCCAACGACAAGCGTGGGGAAGACTTATACTACTTTTATTTGTCATTCTTTTATCTTCAAATTAATGTCTAAGATTTCCACAACAAGTTCTAGTGTATACGTTAGTCGTATGGAATTTGTCTTTCTCAATTAAATGTCTTTCGGTCTGTATCATCTAAATTCGCAGTGTAATTTAACGTTGTAGTGTTGCATGTGGGCAGATGTGTCATCAAAGAACACAGAATCCCACCCTCAGTTGCGTCCCTGCATTACGCTACAGCAGAAATTGTTTCTTTCGGCATATATATTTCTATAATACTATATACTTCAAGGGTTACAAAGTATCATAGGCGTCTTAGGAATAAAACAATTGCCAACGTATTTGACAATGGTGAAAAACAATGGGAATTTTATTTGTGACTTTCTGTCTAGCTGTCGTCCAGGCAAGTTATACGAAGCATTTCCTATAATTTAAAGAGTTCAGAGTAAATATTTCAGTTTAGAATTTATTAATGGTATAAATGGTAATAGGTGTGTTAAATAGTTTATTTGAGAAGAAAAGAGATTGAAGAAGGACATAAACCTAGTGTTTATGTATTAGAAATTGTTAAGATTTAAGGTTAGCTGTTATTTTTAATTTATACATCTGAAAACGTCTATTTACATCTGCCAAAAGATTGTCTAGTGACATTCCCGCATTCACGACCCGCAATTTATAAAGAAAATTTCTAAGTCCGACAAATTTCTTAAAATTTACTAAATTTCACCTTAGAAAAACATTACAAAATTGGCGCCCAACGTGGGGCTGGAACTCACGACCCTGAGATTAAGAGTCTCATGCTCTATCGACTGAGCTAGCCGGGCCCATGGTTTACAGTTCTCAGTAGACACGTATTTACTGTGTATGCAAAAGAGAATAGTTTCCAGCAAATCCTTTGATATATTTTGGTTTTAAAATTTTTACTTTCCCGGGAATGTAATTATTCTTGCTCGAGACGTTTGTTTGGAACACGCTTACGAAATTTGCTTGGATTAAAATTGTTGCTTTATAAGAGCTTGTTATTGCTTATAAACAACGCCACACATGCATTATTCAGCAAATACCGAGTTGTGTGGATCAAGCAATTATTGAATATTCCCTAAACTACATTATTTTCGGTTCGAAGTCGGTAAAACGACATACGTTAAAATAAACGAATATTCGTCAAGTCTCGAATAGGCTCCTCGATCCACTCGTGTATTCCTGTGAATTTTTTTATGCAGAAAAAACCATGCACATAAAAATTATACACCGCGTATATCAGCAAATCAATACCAGCATTTCATGCTACCTGTAGTTGCTACTGTAGTTAAGTTTGGTTAACGAATAGTATATTAGTATATTGTGTTACAGATTTGCGGAATCAAAGTAACAAACTTTTCCTTGCATTATAATGCGTTATAATATATCTCGTATCGTTTTTGTTCATGGACATATAGGTACTAAATACAAAATAATCTCTCAAAGCGTACTTACGATTCGATATTAGTACCAGTATTTTTCGTTTCAATGAATAGGGATGAGTTCAAAATAAACCGAATAGTCACCCATCATTCCTCAAAAAGACGAATTCCACAGAAAAGCGTGCTTGTTAGTGATTTATGGGACGATCAATGTTCATGGGCGAAAATGCCATCATTGCGGTTTCTTTTCGCATGGAAAGAGTGTTATGGGAAAGCACGGAAAGATAAGCGCTAATATGCGCAACCTGTTTATTTATAAGAGGAAAACTATCCACGAAAATGGGAACGCGATATGGAAGTGTAGGCACAAAGAGTATGGGCACAACTTTTTTTTTAATAGCAGTGAATCGTTGAATTAAAAGCAAAAAAAAATGCTCGTTAATAATAATTATCGATATTGTATATGTAATAAAACTTTACAAGATTTCACATACAATATATTACTTGCATAGAAATCGAGTGCAATACTTCCTTAATACACAAATGTTAAGTATTAGATCTACTTTTCTAAATAAATTTCACTCCCCAACGTTTAACATCATCATCACCATAATCTAAACTTATACCGCTAAGTGCCAGTGTCAATATTTGAGCTCTAATAGTACACGGTTTATATATATATATACGGTTCTTATTAAGTAACTATTACTCTACTCCGCATTGCTCAATTGTTACCAATCTCTAAAAATTAAATGTCTAGTAAATATAATACGGCACAGGTTGGTCATTCCGCACAAACAACAAAAATTGGCACTAGCGTTAATGTAAAAACTTACCACAAATTCAGAGTTATTCCGTAGAGGCAATTAGCCCAATGGAAACATCTACGCTACATCTCTGCGTACGAAAAAAGAATGAAAAGAACGGGAAAGTAATGAAAATTTTGCAATAATAAATTATGTAATTAATATTAAATATCTTAATCAAGAATTATATATTTAGAAGGTACACAGCGGTATTTACACAAAAAAAAATAATCAGTAAATCATATTCGTTTTGTCAAAACAATAAAAAAAAATGACGAGACCTGTTTATCAATGTAATAAACACTCGTTTTATTATACTTTGTGAGAACGGATTTTTCATCACACTTGGATAAGTATATTCTTTATATCAATAAATTCGTTAATTGTATACGAAAGTATGTCGTCATCGATGTAAACTACCACTTATTAAAACAATAAATTCGTTTGTTGAACCAATTTCGATGAAAATTTGTTACACTAACGTACATTTTTATTGTATTTACGTAGCTATTTCGTTCAGAGTATGGCAAACATAAAACAACCCTTCACAGTTTTAAAAAATATTTTTTTTGTAAAAGAAAATTTGATGCCTTACAAAGTCTTGTAAGTGTACATTATCTTGGCTTTTGATGAAATTTTACCTGAATTTTCTTCAGTGTCATACATTAAGCGACATTGTTGTGAGGTGGCAAAAATACTGCGAAAAGGGCAAAAAGAAAGAAAGACGATCACGAAATTCTTTGGGTGTCTTCATATGTGCATGTTCATGTTCAATATGCGCGACCTAGATCTTCGCATGAATCGCGGACCTAGACGCCCACATCGCGACCGTTTAATTAAATTTATTGCCGGTACCCAACGTGATATTTCTCGCCAATATATCGGATCGCGTCCCCGCCATTGCATACACCGCCGGAGAAAGCACATCCGATCAAGATCCCTTGTCTTGCCGTGTTCTCTCCGCTGGAACATTGCCGCTTGATAAACGTAGAGTTGGTTGTCCTATGTACAATGATTCAAAAAAGTTCCCCGATTTTTAAAGATGCTTATGTACGCGCAATTTTTGCAGCAATTAATTGCTTAGCGACAGCCTTTGGAATTGGTGAAGCAATATAGAGCAACGCCATGCAAATTTACGCAATTATTTTGAATATTGGGAATATTGGAACTAAGGGAGTGAATTGATTTCTTCTACGTTTTGGTTACAGTGTAGCTATGTATCATACTAGTTCTGCAGAAACATCTTTTCTTATGAAGGGGATTACTAATTTGCCCGGTTAAAGCAGTAAATAAAGTTACAAGGCATTTATACCTCAGGTTCGGAAAAATAATAAAAATGTTATTCATTCTTCAGCAAGTGCAAACCAAAAGAACACTATTTTAGAATACCTACACGAAGTTTAAATTTAAGCGGCGGGATAACTAATTTAGTATTACCAATTAAAACGAAATTCTGCTGATTAATTTTGGATAGAATCGTTGTAATGGGGTAATGCGATAGCGAAGTGAACAAGTCCAGTAGTCGTGGTTGATGTTTTTATTCTGCCCTGTTCGGTTCTATTTGGCTGGGCGCCGACTTTCAGATCCCTCCTTATTTGTAATAACTAATACTAATTCAAGATTAAAGTAAGAATCGGTAACATTCAGAACTCGTTTTTTTTTAGCCAGATATTCACACACTTCGCTGGGACCAGAACCTCTAATTGACACATCTTTTAGCACTGCCAAAACGCGTGTTACCCATTGGGTCATACGACAATGTTTCCGTAACTGGGATAAACTCAATGGGTCTATCTAATGAAAGGGCGTTTATGTTGCCCAGTCGAGACAGAGCAAGGAAGTTGATTAAACTTGACAAGGAGTGTCAGAGCTCTAGCTGGAATCGTTACCGACCATATTTGATTAAGGAAACACGTACATGGTATGAGGCTTGGTCAAAAGGACGAGTGCCGCCTGTACCTTGAACATTTTTCACCACTATTTTGGCGTCTGTAGAATCAAATTTTATCTGTTTGGTGGAGCTTTTGTAACTCACGACAGTCTGAGGAACAATTTCACAGTTAATATTTGAGAAGATTGTTGCTAAGATAAAACTCTTTGCATTTACTAAAACTAAGTTTTAGCCGAGCTAGTAGAAATAGGTGAAATTGCAAAAGTTCACAAAAGTGCTTTACCCTTTTTGGCAAGAATATCGATCGGTATTGTAGCTAGATTTATGCTATTAAAATGACATTAGCTTTTTTAGTTTTCCGGAATATACCTAACCAATACGTGAGTAGTTTGCAAATTAAATTTCGCCAGAAAAGATTATGGCCCGTAACAATTGATAAATAACGTAATAATGCCGGGACCATTTAATGATTTAATGGAATACTGCAGAATGTGTTTACTGTGGTACAAAATACTTTTTTCAATAAAATAAGGTTGCTTTAAAAGCTTCGTCGTAACTAAGCATCTTGTGGCTACATTAATGATAATTACTTGTTGATATGTGCGTTGGGTGATTCTAGATTTATTGAAAATAACCTAAAATATACGACTACTTGTGTCAAATAAAATAACCAAATTATTTTAAAAAATAACTTTGTTAATAGAATTCTTTTTGAAATTTGTTTGCAAAATGTCATCTATTTGTAGTAACATCAAGTTCTCCATTCCACACATACTTTTTACTCCACGCAGTATATTGCGACGTGTTCTTCTACCATCTTATATCAAAATTATAAAGTATTTTGTCAAATTGATATATCCAGTTCTAGATAATACCTACTTTTTTTAACCATTCGAACATTACAATTTCGTTAATTGAACATAAATTTAAGATTGCCAAATCCATTTATTCCTGGGAAGCATCTCGTTAATTTGACACGAGAATCACTGCCAAATACGTTTTTAAGTCGTTCTATTATCGCTTTTTTTCTTTTGACCTTTGATATTTATCACGCAGTCATTGTTTTTAGGTAGTGTCCTATAAAGCAGCAACCAGTGGTTTTTTTTTCTGTTGTTTATCGCGCAAGAACCAATCACATAAACATACATCGACTTTATCGGATTTTGGGTTGTGTCCATGAACTCTTCTGCTCCTTCCGATGCTGCCGTCCGCTATACGAATTCGTTTATACCAAATTCGAAGTTCGACTTCTCGATGCTGGGGCCTGTTGCACTTACATAAAAGGAATACCATAAATATCGTCGTAGCAATGCTTGCTAAGCCTGTTTTTGAAAGAGGGAAGTGGTGCGACAAAGGCCCGTTAGTCATACGACTCGGGGAGAATACGAATCGCGATTAGTGGTGCGATGGTACGGAAAAGTTCTGGAATCAAATCAACCAATCAAAATTCGTAGGTGTCCCATTCTTAATCTAATTGAAAAATATCTATTTTGATTTTAAAAATAGTAATAAGTTACTAATCCTCCATTTATTCTTACATAAGTTAAAACATTTATAGAATGATTTATTCAATGTTGGCATCAGAGCGCTGATAAGTAAATTGAGTAGTCATCCCTAAATAATTGAAGTCGATCATACAACAAATACAAAAGCATGATTTTGATTGTACATTTTGACTTTACTATCTACATTCACAAAACACAAAAATTGTGTCTGTATATCTCCGTCAAACGTAACAGTTATAATATAGTATACTCGATTTTGTTCTTTATTTTCGTACCAGTCGTGTCGGTTCAACGGAGTATAATGGTGTATGTAAAATGTTCCATCTAATCCTCCGACTGTAAAGGGCTAAGTCCAGTTACTTATTCCCCACTATATGAACGATCACCGACCTACCTTAAAAACAACGATTGAACTTAGTAGAATCCGAGTGCACAGTTTTTATCTCTGCTACAGTCAAGAATGTGCTCATGTAGCTGTTTAATCACCTCATTAAATTAGAATTAACTATGAACATGTCGTGCGTTTTTGCACAGTAACATAATTATAGGTACGGCCTTTATCCTGAGTAGGGCAGTATTTTGTAGTTAATAGTTTGTTGTAGCTAGAAACTTTTGCAATAGAGTATAAAAACAGTTTATTTTCCCCAGTAGATAGTCATAACCGGGTTCGATATATGTAGAGAAGTATCAGTGTTCAGCAACGTTAGAACTAAGACTGCTGAAAACCTTTTTTCTTTTTTTTTTTTTTCAGGAACCGGGTACCCGTCCAGCCTACTATCCGATTCTGGGTACCCGGTTGTAGAACCGGATATCAGATTTTCAATTATGCACTTCTCGAATCGTTTTCGTGTACTCGAAACAGGGTACCCGTTTTCGAATAATAGCGTTAATGTTAAACGAATAATAGCATTAATGTTAATACAAGCCCAAATCTATGTATATAGAGATAGTATACTGCTTTTCAAATTGGTTCCTTTTAACTACTTTCTATTTATGGTTAAATTGAGTATTTTTTATAGAATATTTTTCAGTAAAAATATATAGTAAAGAAAAGATAATACATAGGTTTACTATTATTATTATTTGTTGGAATGAATTCCATTTGAAGTTAAAACTAAGTGAGATTCATTTAACATAATTTCTTCAGCAAAATGTATAGGAAAAACATTCTAAGCATTTTGTTGCCAAGTTTCAATACCTCTTAGTGCTTTTTAAGAATTCTTAAAACACCATCAGTATTGTGCTTAGATTAGATCTCTACATGTAATTGTAAACTTATGACGACTTACAAACCAAAACAATAAATTATATCCTTGCAAATAAAGAAAAGATATGTCGATTTTAAGAAACTCGGAATTTGGAAGGTGTGGACCGTTATTAATATTTGAAGAAAACGTCAAAATGATAAATTGGAATTAATTGATGGAGATAATGTCGATAATAAAATTAGTAATTCCCCATATATGTGGCCTTGCGACATTACAAGGGTATTTGTCTAAAACAAAAACATATTCGAGTTTTGATAAGTTTCTGAGAAACATTCGCTGATTATTTTCAGATTTATTGGGGAAACGTTAACGGTTTACTAAAGTCAAACGATAACGGTTGAAACATTCTAGCATGATCTTATATAGAAACCATTGAAACGAAGATCGCAAAGGATATATGCTTATGTGATATGTTGGAGTTATTTAGCAATGAAAGAATTTTTACTGAACATATAATAAATGCAATGTAATTATAGCAATAATGAAAAGTGTTAAAAACACAAATATTGCTTACATCACGAACAACGCAGAATAGCAGGTTTATTACAAACACTACACAAGAGCGCAGATTCCATATCTGTTACGTCCAACGCTTTTATTGTACTGCTTGCCAGTGAACTGTTGTTACTGTTGTAAACTGTTGTGGTACAAATTAAAGTCAGAGTCAAGTTGATACATATATTAAAATACACATACAAAAATACATTTATTCCGTGTATAATAATAATAATAATAAAAAAATGTAATACTAAAAAAATTCTTTTCTCAAGTCACTCTCTTTCTACATATATTTACATGTATTGCTTTCCGTCGGAGATTTTTGCAATCTCAGTTCTATTTAGTATTTGCTAGTCACCACCTTTTATCTCCGACGGAGCTTTAGTTTTAATGTATATGCGGTTTCCCCGATTCTCTGTATTGTATGTATCGAATCTGCTTCTTATTTTTATATATTTCATATGAGCCAAAAGGATGTTTTATTCGTATGACATTGCATACTGTTATTTGAATATTCAGGCAAAATATATTTTTTATTAAATATATTTGATGTAACTATTTGCTATGTCTTTGGAATATTTAGGTATGGACAAACTATACCTTTTATTCGTATATAAGTATTTGTTAGGTTATTCAAATATTTAGGTAGGGTGGCTGTGGCTGTTTATTAGTCGATCAATGTCTATTGTAAATACGACTCAACTCCAGACTACCCAGGTCGTCTTAGTATCTATCGGACTATTATTTGCTTGTATGCTTATTTGTGTGCCTACTAACATGTCTGTAGGCTTCGCTTTGATTGCTCCTTGCCATCCCTTGATATAGTGAGAAAGTCACAATCTTGATCAAGAAAACTAATTGTGCAGCTTAATAATGCTGTAGATTTTTTTGATATCAAAAATAATGGCGAAAGTAAGCGGTTGTCTGCAGAAATGACTGGTAAAATGGTATAACTATGCATTGTGGAGTGCAAACAACAGCTTTCCACAGCACCACAGTTTTCCAACCCTTTGTTGCTGAAGTACGGCCGGAGAGTGTTTCTAAATTAAACCATTCTCATCGTACACATATACGCATTGCTTGTGATTTGGGGCTTGCGTTCCTTTATAGAATTACTCCTTACTTTCTTAGAAGTGGCATATCCACCAATGTTCTGCTTCAAACGTTTCGTGTCTAGTTTCTAGTTTAGCTTTTAAAATCAACATCAAGTCAACGCCATTTTCAAATTTTGTAAGAACATATTTCGCAATAAATCGTATGGGTGCCACTGTTAATGCTTTCTTCTCGTCTGTATGTCTGGCTTAGTGTTTTCACTTTTTTGAATTTATGTTTCAGACTTTCTACAAACGTCACTTTTTTACCATTTTTTCAGTATTCTATAGCTTTAGTTTTATAATACTACCTCCTTCTTCAGAAACACATATAATATTTTCTGAATTGTTTTCCTCATCTTCTGCTACATTATCCGCAAATTGCGCTTCATGCGGCTTTTCTAATCGTTCGAACTCGAAGTTTTCTTGTTGAGTACCTACAATCGTATCTTTTAAGGCATCATGTAACTCTTCATGGAATTCTTCAGACGTCAAAGCAACTACTCAGCTGCCGATGTTGGCTACTTGATATGTTGCAAGTAACATGTTCAATACATTAGCTATATTAATCAATTGTCATTACGCCTACTACCTGTTGCTATTATAACTTTACGCGGCCACCTTACAAAAATATATACATACCTTGATGGCCTACAACGTACGTGACCAGAACAGCGTATTTTTATTATGCATTTTTTGTTGTAGATATGAATCTACAGTAAATACATAATAATAATGAATCCGTAATATTATATTATTTGTTTCAAGTGTCCCACTTACTGAAAATGATGATTATCTATATAAATCAATCAATATGTTAAGCATTATAAATGTCTTTAAGTCTTTTGGCTATTTACATTTGTTATGCAACATCGATTTGTATGTAATAGTAATTTTATTCTTATCCCGAGTCTTTGTTTATTTTTTCCGGAAATAATTTGCGTCATCCTTCAGCATGTAATATACTTCAAATTAAAAAGTAATAAAAATTTATAGGGGCGCTATATCCTGAAATCGGGGAGATTCGGCCGCTAGAAAATTGCGTTCTTCTACCGTAATACCTTTTCAGTCTTTACAGTTACATCCAAATCTGAATTTTCGGGTTGTCAGTGTTCCCACGTTAGCAGCTTTTGTAAAAATAATATACCCTCCAAATCAGTGAAAAATAACAGACACAAAAAGCTCAACTCATTGAAATCAGTTTTCAAGCATGTAGATAACGCCTATCTTTAACCTCCATAAGGAGCGAAAGAATATTCTATTAGAAGGAAAAATCACATTAACATATACATTACTAGTATTTGAGCATCTAATGTACTAAATACATATTAGATACCTAGGAAACACTTCGAAAATAGAATTAAATCCCTTTAGCTGGTTCTTGTGTTTAACTAAACACGAATTTCCAATCTACGCTGAAAAAACTACACTAAAACAATAACATTCAATCTTTTCAAATATATTCCTCAAATTACAAACGCGTATGATCTTAGGAAAAGAAAGAATAAGCAAAAACAACGGATGACGAGATGTTCATTAAGCATTCGTTAATAGAATAACTTAAAAAACTGAACAGATATGAGGACACGCATATTATGATTATTATGAAACACTAAAAATACGACGACGCGTGTGCTGACGTCTTGAAATGCTACACCTACCATCAGACAAATACATACATACATCGAATAGCATAAGCTCGGCTCTATAGCAAGAGGCATCGTTGGTATGGCTCACGATCCGGATGGAATAGAATACAACGAAGCCAAGTTAGCAAGCAAGCAACACAGTGTTTCTAAAAATAGAAACGTTGAGTAAGGTTAGGGATATAACACGTCTATAGTAATATATTAACCGTCGACCACACAAATTATTTTTATTAATAATTATGTTTTGAACAAACTATGTGATGTATTTATAGTGTTGTTCGTAATAATTTGAACGGAAGTGTATCCCAATCAAAATGACTTTCTGAAGCACAAAGTGAGTCTAAACTTTTCAGATGCTGCTTATCAAAGCTATTTATTGGTTCTTGGATTACTATTTAGCTACTACTAGGCAAACATAATGTCAAAATGATTGACATATAACGCGCATCGTCATAAGATCAAACTGTGGATGATAAATAAGGATAAGCAATTGACTGTTTGATTCTTCGTTGAATACCGTATTTCATGTGTGAACTCGGAATTATTAAATATAATTAGTATCTTAAAATGATGATCTTTGCTGGCTATTGTTGGTACTGTAACAGACGGTTTTTAATAGTTTGACTAACATTTACTTATCTATGGTCAAGCGTTGACTACTTGTCGTAATGTAATTATTTGACTTTCTCACAAACTTTTAAAAAATACATCATCTGATGAATAGAAACAACAATAATTTTAACTAGACTTCGTTACCGTTCGTTACGTTAGAGAGAAAGCGGAACAATTTTGATTACTGGTTACTAAAGTTCGCCACTTTCCGTGCGCTTCACAAAATTAGCAGGGACTAGACTGATTCGTGTAATACAACCTTACCGCTTACATGTATGGGTAAGTCATTAATAAAAATTGTAAAAATGAAAGGGCTAAAGATATTCAATCAAAGGTTTTAGTCATGTCAAAAAGGACAGCAGATATTTACAGCTGCCATTGGTAGAAAAGGTAAAAATTAAACAACTGTGCTTCTACATGTCATTTTCCGAAAAAGAAAAAACTATAAATTTCAGTAAATTTATGGTTTTGTATCTGTGAATATCACTAATTCAGAACTCTGTTTTTCTACTTTCAAGTACATAAAAATATTTTTAAGAAATATAATCAAGAACACTATTGATGTCATTTAGCACTAATTTAATTTGAAATATCACTAATGTTGAGGAAGAAGTTATACGACATTTCATTTCTCAAAAAGAGAGAAGACTGGACCCTACGTGTTTTTTAACAAAATAATGTTGTTAATTATTTTATTATCTACAAACTAAATAACAATCCTTTGCTATGGCATATAGAGATTTAATCTTTTTACTTTTTACTTAAAATCATGATAAAGCAACTTGTTTCATTTGCTTCCGTAGGAAGTGATTTGTTGTATGCGATTTGGGTTGCACTGGTTTGTCGGGTTTCGTTCTCATTTGGATGACAGATTAGTGCAATTTCTAGTAGGTTACAACCTCGGAACTAATCAGCATTGGTCTGCAAGAACATCTAGGTTATGTAAGACCTCCATATATCTTTTGCAATGTCCGCTCATTCCGTTCTTACAATCTTGATACCCACATTTTAATAACTATCAGTACCAATGTATTTATTTTTTTCAATTATATGATTGCAAATATCGGCTTAAAGAAAATGTAGTTCTGCATCTCTATACACAGAAAAAAAAACAATCAAACCTAAGTAGCGAAAGACCTAATAACCTTTCTTATCACGTTAATAAGCTATCTTCATATCTGATGATACGTGCTTTTTAAGATACATACATTGTTATACCTCCTATCAAAAATTGTGGTCGCTAGATAATGAAAAGTACAACAAACTGTATTGTAGGTATATTATTTCTTATACCTCATCCTACCACCAATACCTTGTTTCGAGTGCACAAGGTCAATAGGTGATTTCGTGTAGGCTAACCTATCAAATTGAAGCACATTTGCTTATTTTGGTCCTAGGTATGAAATGAAGTGTCTATACCATTTGAGCAATGGTGTATATGCGTCATTACTGATTATTTGCAATTCCGATTAGCTCGGAAGATAGATAATACGGATATAAGTACTATACCCACAAACGCAGCAAATTCTTAATTAATTACAGTGCGATTAAATAGTGACAAGCATGGAGTAAAGAGTAGAATAATTTATGGCTTCTCTAATACGTTGTCTATAATTCGTAGGTAATTTTTTTGTAAATAGATTGTTGTTATAATCCCGATTAATATGGGAAATTTGATATCTTCGTCGCATGCTAGAATGGTAATTGAAAACTTGTGCCAATGTGAAAGAGTATATTTCAAATTAACATTTTGGATTTATCAAAGTAATAAATGATAATATCCCACAAATGAATTCAAAACTAACAACCGACGCCACTTTCCATCTTCGATTCCCAAATGTTGTGTCAATGGGTTATATTACTATTAGCTTTTTGAAAAAATAAATTTACATACGTCTTGTTGTGTATGTATATACAATCTACTGTAGAGTGGGGCTATAGAAAAAATGCAAATAACATTCTCACCTGTTGCAAGCTACTGATAAGATAAAAAGGGTGAACGACTGTATAAATAGTACAAGTATGAACTGGAAATGTTACATAGCAGAGTTCCAAAAAATGTTTGTGTGAATATTACTAATAAGCAATAAATTAATCGTTTGCAATTAAAAGAATGTTTTTGTAAAATAAACATGAGTAAATTGTGTTATGCCAGGATATCGAGCAAAGAAATAAATAGTTGTGTCGCTTTCGATAATTCTTAATTTTTAGCAAATTTGACTAGCATTGATATAACGCCAAGAATAATATAAAAACCC
The DNA here is from genome assembly GCA_902654985.2 of Oryctes borbonicus. Classification (NCBI taxonomy): domain Eukaryota; kingdom Metazoa; phylum Arthropoda; class Insecta; order Coleoptera; family Scarabaeidae; genus Oryctes; species Oryctes borbonicus. The sequence continues at coordinate 9,536,063 of LR736858.1, forward strand.
TTACTCTATCTATTAATTTCGAATAAATTCCAAATAAATCGAGCCACTATTTACCAACATTTTCGACATGAATAAAATTACCTTACCAACCTGGATAACAATAAAAAAGTAAAAATTAAACAACACTAATAAACATTAATCAATACTAACGTAAGCCGGTTTACCTTTGGGATGACCCTTTTTCAGCTGTAATTTGCCTGTTAAAGCACGAAACGTATAGATTATGTATACAGCAACATGTTGTTAGGACAGTAATTTTTGATTTATATCTTAGAAGTTCATTTACGACGACAATTCTTTGCTTCGCCGAACAAAAGCAAAACTCGCGGATATTGTCGGAAGACGAAGGTCTCGATTGTTCACGCTACAGAAATCAAAGACCGGATCCATCACGTAATAAACAATTTTAGAAATCAAAAAAAGCGAAGCGTGGAGAGAAATGACGAGGAAATATTCAACCTACCATAAATCTATATTTATTAATCAATAGTTTTGGATAATTACTTGAAAGATTAAAACTTTCCCCTTCTAAAAATTCGAGTCGATTGTGCCGGTAGAATTGAGAAGTTTTTAAATTAGAAACGGAAGGCATTTTTCTTTACTTTCTAAGGCGTTTTAAAAGCAATTAATTTGAAAGAGGCAAAAGATAACTCAGTGTTTTGTCAATTACTATTAGTAGCGTTACACCAGCATGTGGTGTATATTTTAGGATTGTAATTTCAATATTTGAATACCTAGATTTTAAACCAAGCAAGCCCCAGTAAACAAGTTTTTTGCAGTTCTCACTTTACTAAGATGTGAAGATCTTATTTGTCCATTTGGTGTTTTTTACCATCATATCCTATTTAAATGTTACCCTATTTTTCGTACGAACAACGAAAACCTTCATTTTCAAAACGAAATCAAAATCGATAACCTCCAAGTCGTGCAAGCCTATTTAATTAGAAATGGTTTCAAAATATATTTCCATACGTCCAAAAATGTTTTCATATAAACTACATTCTACAAGAAGGTCATCGAAATCGTTGTCATGTTTGCCGAAGTTTTTAAACAACGTTGTTTTTTTTTGTTATTGAAAAAACTTGGTCCTGGATGTTTTAAATCACTGAACTCTATTAAACATTTATCTCCTTTTTTACTATTTATAAATTACGAGGGCTGTTTATGAAGTTCTAGGAACTTATCTAGAATTTTTCATGTCATCAATAGTACAATGTAGTTTGTAGAATACACTTATCTCAGCGTTCAATTCGTTTTTTAAACCACCCTCACATATCATAATTTTCTAATCATTTAAAGACATAAATCGATAAGTGACAAATGCGAATTATAGGCGAATTGAACACATTCGCTTCGAAAAGGTAGGCTGCGAAAACAATTATTACAGCTTTAATGTGAAACTATCTGAGAAAATTTCTACGTATTATTTTCATCAAAAGTAGTACGAAATGGGTGAGTATTATTTTAATGATGAAAAAATTTATATGCTAATTGTATATATCAAATGTAAATGCCAACAACAGAGCAGCATCAAGCTATGTATCCAGAAAGGAGACATCCACATCCTCGTACTATTACAAGGCTTGAACGAAATTTACGAAGAAAAGGCTGTTTTAATGCTTAGGTATGTACGAACAGCAATAAGTAGGCGTGTCACAAATGATGAAGATATTTTAGTATTTGGCGTATTTTAGAACACATCCACGAATTTCAATACGTCAAGCAACAGCTGATTTAGTCAGTATAACATATTCTCTATCAAAAAAAGGTATAAATTAACTACCTATAAAGTTAATTGAGATTAAGACTCGGCGATTTTGACAGGACGGCGGAATTTTCTAAGTGGCTTAACAATAATCAAAATTTCTCAGATTTAATTCTTTGGAGCGATTAATCTAATTTCAATGTTGTATAATCAACACAGATTTTCCATTAATATGTGGCTTGACGTGGTAGGCGACACTATAGCAGGTCCCTATTTTTATCAAGAATCGCCTAATGTGAAACGATATGGCAATTTTCTTTTGACAAAATTCGAAGATTATCTGGATGACATAACTATAGAAATAAGGAAGAAACACCTCCTCACAATGCACGAAACATGGGAAATATTTTAAATGAAAAGTTTAGTGCAAAATGGATAGGAAATAGTGCTAATGCAAGATCGCCAGATCCCTTTATTTTAAATTTTTTGTGTGAAATTTTCTGAAATAAGAAGTTTATGCTATTTGACCATAAGATTTAGACGATCTAAAAAATTGTATTTATAAGGAGTGTGGGCAAATAGCAGTATACATGTTGCAAAAAGCGAGAAGGAACTTAATACGCACGTTTTGCAAACTTACATATGATTGTATTATTGCTTTGTACGAATTGTTATGTTGTATTTCTGTGGAACAGCATATGTTGCGAAGACAGCATAAGGAACATTGTTCAGCTAGAACTGACAAATAATTTTATTTGTTTCACAGCCGATCGGTTTATGTTTTTAAATGATTAGATAACTATGATATGCGATATATCGTTGTAAAGAGATTTTTTCACAATTTTAGAATACAGGATAGAATTGATTTCATTTGATACTCAATTTTTTTTTAGCTATGGCGGATAATAGAAAATCAGAGCAACTTTTCTTCTATAACATTTTGTTGTATCTCTAATAACACCAGAAATATCTGCTGTGACTGTTAAAATCAAACGGACTGTATATGGAAGCATCCAAAAACGCAATAACATATAGGCGTTATGTTTAAAAAAGTCGTATCGTCTGCTACGGAAACTGAAGGCCCAGGATATTTGAACATGTATTGTGCAAAACTCGTTTTTATTTGAGAACCTCTCTAAATTTTCCAAGGAAAGAAAGTTTCCCCCGCAATAATTTTTGTACGACAGACGCTAAAAGTTTTTACAAAAAATACATCTATTTTACTTTTTCTTAATTACTTTTTTGGTATTATCGACGGGTCAGTTCCATTTTTGCTGTTAGCAGAAGTAATACCGACTTTTTTGCCTTAAATAAAAGACTTTGATTATTTTGTATTGAGTAACAACTCGTTAGATAAAAATGGTTTATTTACGATCTTATAAATAAACCATTTACTTGGAGGATCCAATACAAATTTGTGTGCTGTTGCTGTGCTGTAAGTTTTCACTAATCGAGTGAAGAGAAGCTCATTGGTTAGAGGATATAGCCTTAACGCGGCAGCAGGTACGTGGAAAAAGTCAGTAGATATGTTTTTATTTTTTCTGCGGGAGAGTAATTGAAATGCTTCGATACCCTTGCAAAAAATATATACCACGTAGAATAATATTTTTTTATTTTCTATAATTTTCAACCAAAAATTCTTTGTATATCGGTCTACCCTTCTGCTATGTACAAATAGAAAATATAACTAGTTTTATGATTTAGAATGAGAATGAGAATTAGATAGAATTACAAACCAATTAGAACTGAACTTTTGTCATCGATTCTGAATTTTTAGTCCGAGGCTGTCAAAATGTTATTAAAACGTTAAGGTTAAAGAAAAGGTTACCTAATTTTGAAGAACGGGTGTGAAAGTCTACACTGAGCTAAGCAATTGATTTAGAGTATTTGAGAGTGGAATTATGATATATTGATTAGTTCCATTCAATACCATTTGCATAGTAAACAAACTACGAACGAACCGAGCAAACAATAGCGACACCCAAACATCGTTTTAGTAAAACTTCGCCTACTGTAAGTATTACGTGTCCCGACCAAATCACGACGGACCCATATCAACCCATAGGAACAACAATCAGATGAGAAAAAAATCTTTTCCATTAATAGCATTATCTCCTTCGACAAATTCGCAAGGAATACGGAAGATGATGGTCTCGATAATCACAGTCTAACCCACGCGTTTCACGATATCGGACTTTCTGCAGATGTCCAGACTGTGAACTAGACCCAAAAGAGGACGAGGTGGGCGTCCTCAGAGACAGCGGAGTGTATAATATAAACGCCCGTATAGGTCAGAAGAAAGGTGTGCGGGAAGTTGGCGTTGGCAAACAATTATCGTACCGATACCGATCGTTCATTTATCAGACGTAGGTGTCGAGATTCAGCGTCGAGGTTAAGTTCCGTTGTTTCCCTCGTGTAGATCATCAATCCGTCCAGGCTCAAAATTTATATTCTCAATGACACCGATCGGACGTGGCGTTATAAATTATTGCATATCACAGGGGAGATATGGCGGTAGCGTGTCGGAGTAATTAGGTACGCAGTTTCTTTTAGGAAAAAGATAATTATACTACATGGACGACGGTGTTCGGTTACCATCTTTCTTTACGCTATCTAATTAGGTACATGTAAGCAGCGAAATGTAGGCCGTAGAAAAGTCTACTTAATATGCGTCTAATTGCGGACGTTATGGGTGAAAGTGAGATGGATATAATTGCCGCGGAATTGGCGTAGAGATGGATAAATATTAATTATAGATCCATTTATAGTATAAGTACTATTTTTGAATTTGTTTTGGCTCTATTGTTTAATAATCGTTGTGAATAGTGACATGATAAAATAGTCACTGATAGTTTTTATACTACGTATAAGCCGATGGTCTTTTGGGATTCTCGTCTAAATAACCGTTATTTGAAGTTCCGGAAAGATCTCTGCTTTCTCTAGTTTGGTAGCTTTATTTATTAAATAATTATTTCCTAATGATAAGCCAAAACGATTTATGTACGTAAATACTCAGTTTAGGATAATCAACTGTGAATTGAAAGTGTGTATTGTAGTTAGCTGTGGTTAAAAATTAACAAATGCTACCGGTATCGTTCGAGGATACTCAGATAATCGAGGGTTTTTAGTTGGAGCTGTGATAGTAATTAGTGCATTATTTCGCACTAATTTAAGCTACACCAATGAATGATTTGCGTAGTCTAAATGTATTTGTTGATAATAACTTTTTTTGTAATGCACGCAATTGCACATGAACGTTATATGGTATGTTTATTGGCAGTTTCTGCAGTAATAATTACGTACAAATGTAAAAACAAAAGGAAGCTTCGCACTATACTCATACTTAATTTTACACTACATCTGTATGTGAACGGTCGTATTAACTTGCATTGTGCAAGATCTCGTGTTGCACCTTCATTTTTGCATTAGAATAATGGAGTTTCAATGTTTTCATGTTATTAAAGCTTTTTTTTGGCTTAAGTCCAAAGAATAAAAGAATTTCTATAGCAGAGGATCCGCAAATTTAATTAGAAAGAAATTATAACCTATTCTTGATGAATACTCTTTCTCTTTTATTCTGTGTTCATCTTCTGTTTAACAGAGATGAAGATGCTAAAACTATATTTGTGTCAATTGGTAAACAAAAAGTAAAACATAGTATTTATATTTTTGGAATATCTATTAGATAGAAATCCTATTTCCAAAATAAGTTTTAATAAGGTTTTCAGAAGATGGAGGACTTCAACCAAATGGATGCTGGTGTTTTGGTGGTGATGCTGGTTTTTGGTGTTTCTTTTACAAGCGTTCTCCCGTGGGCTTAAACTCTAAAACAAATCTATGACCATATTTTTATAACACATTGAAATTTTTGCTTCAAAATACTATGGTTTATTTCACCGTTGAAGTTTTAAATCAACTTGGTAGCTAAGATAATCATTTACATGTATGTACATTCCATCTACCAGAATTCCACAACCAACCTACGACCGCTTTGCTAAATTACTAAATTAGGCGGAATGAATAGAATTTCTTACTTAACGCCCAACACACACGTACATATGTAGATGCATATTAGAGCTTCGAGATAATAGTCTTGAATAAACAAAGTATGCCTGCTTGGGCAAATAAATTAAATCCGTCAAGAAAACTCTTTGTTGTATATTCAACAAAGCTGGCACAGCTGCTAGAAATCGATTGTTTTTTTTGTGACGGGGTAAAAATACTAGTGTGCCTTTTTTCTTCCAGATCGATATTTTTAATGACAGCAGTATGGCGTGATTAGGACGTGTACCAGAAAGCCGCACAATGGTGCGCGATATTGAGATAGTGACACAAGAGTGACATCTAACGGTTAAGAGACGAAACAGTGATAAACGCCTGCGACCGATAGTTGGATTAATGGTTCGTAACCGATGTAAATTGAAGCGAACGAGCTGAATAATTTATGAATTTAATGTTCGCAAATGTTACTGGTGGCATTCTCTTGAATATTAATTAGGAATACGTACTCTGGCGCTTTAACAAAGTGCAACAAATTAATCTGCGTTCGGGATTTGTTTTGTTAGCCATAGATGATCTTGTTTTATAACTTACTGCATCTTGTTGGTACCCTTTTATAAATCGATAGGCTACAGAAAGCATTTTTGGTATTTACATTGTTCCACTAAGAGTGGGGACTGGTGATATCTTGGAAACTACAATAGCTATAGTGATCAGAAAAAATTGTAATAAGTAATGTGACAAAATGTAATTTAATGAAAATATATTTAAATTCCAAACATAGCCGCCAGGGGGTGCAGCTGCTAGGGTCAACAGTAAATTTTAAATTAGCTGGTGGAAGCTCCCAGATCAATTATAATTTTAAATGATTCATTAAAAAGCTTAGTTAATTACGCTTCGGTTCAAAACGTTTTGTCATATTGTGAATAATAGTAGCCGTTATCGAATCATGTTAAACTAAACCTGCTATAACTTTTGCAGTTTTTACTCGAATTAAAGAAACGGACTTGTTTTAAAGGACATTAAACAATGCAATTTGTGCCATCCGTTAATGTTCAAGAAATGTACCAGATGGCGTCATCCCCAACTGTACAAGTTTTCTCAATTATCTCTAAAAATCCAAATGTAGTTTCCAAGATCCCTACTCTTAGTTCCGTATATGCATATTATTTTCAGCATAGAAAATATTGTTTAGGTAATTACAGATTAATCACTTATCATTTTTATTACTTTAATAGCTTTTTAACTTTCTTTAAGGCTTAGCTTTTTTGTTATTGCCGATACTTTTAAAATTTTTCGTAAAAGTGCTACCCTGCCTTAGTTCATTGTCCGCCAGATGCTCGAAGTAGGTCACCGTGTTGTTTTTGTGTTTATTGATATATCTGATGTATGTCTTACGTCGTGTCGAACAGATATAATTACTAGAGGATGTAAAATTTATAACAAACACATTTGCTGAATGATATCGACAGAATCTGAAGATGTATCGTAAGATAGGCAAATTATGAACGTTAATATCTAGAATCTAAACACTCATACCAGTTCAAAAATGAGTTATTTTACCTGTTTCTCTGTTGTTTTTTTTTTCTTTTTCTTTCAGCGCTGTAGTTCAAGTTACTTTAAAATCAAAATGCGTATGAAAAAGGAAATATTACTATACTATATTATAGAAAATAAAAAATACTTTTCACATAAAAGGAACCATGACGAATTGAGTTCTGCAAACTCCAATATGGTAACAGTTTTTTTCTCCATCATCTTCCAAATTTTCAGAAGAATGCTCAAAGGGGTTCCTATCAATATATAGATGTAAATCAGCAACAGATATGAAAAAGAAAACAGTTATAAAAATATGTGCAGATTTAAAAATGGGAAAAGTGCGTGTAGAAGTATCAAATTTCTTTAGGCTTTTTTAATTCTCCTCTATAAACCTTTGTTGAAGTTACTAGTAGTTTTGTAAAAAAAAAGGTAGCTTTGTCCCGTTAAAGTACCAGTAGAAATAATGGGTCCTATTAATTTGTTATTTATTATGCCTCACCAAACATTGCACCCAAATGTAACTTAGTATCGAACTGGAAGAGTCAGCTCTGAATTAAGTTGAGAGTAGTAATGCTTAATGTGTCTGTTAAACATTTCATAATTTGTAAAGATTGTTTTATCTGATCACAAAATAATATTCTGGAAAATTGGCTTAAATACTAGTTGCAAAATTGAAGTCTTGTTTTTGCAACGCATGTACTTATAATTCTTCAGAATTCTTGAAACTCCAACCTTTGGTACATTAACACTTATCGACATTAACTTATGTTAATGTCGACTACTAATTCTTCTCTTTCTTCATTATTCTTGTTGCACTTCTTTGGTCTTACTGCAGCAAACGAACCTGAATTCTTTAGATTCCTATCTAATCACAATATAGTTTTATAGTCAGGTAATAAGAATAATATAATAGTAATAATAATATAATAATAATAATAATAATAATAATAATAATAATAATAATAATAATAATAGTCTTTTAAAAGACAATAAGGACTAATAAGGACAAAATACCTATGCCTAAAGAATTTGTAGAACACATTGACAAAAATAGACCTATACGAATTACCATATTTATACAGTTACGTATAAGATTGAAATAAGGTATTCTGTTTAGAGTGTATGTGTAGAGCACATAAAATAAAGAGGAGAGCATAGCAGCATATTAGACTTGGCTGAATCCAAATAAAGAATATTGAATGACGTGGCACATGAAAACTAAGTTTAGCAAGTAACTCACGGATTCCATACAAGAGATGCATACTCGAGTTTTGAGTTTTGAGCGCACTAAAGCGAAAGAACTGATTTTACGAGGGATATACATGACCGAGGAGTACGTAATACAAATCCTAACATTCTGTTAGCGGATGATGTAATACTTCTAACGTGATCATTGAAAGTTAAACCAGAGTTGAAGTAGTCATGCATGTTGTAACTTCAAGTAATTGTGTTTGAATCGAAAACGTAGTTGAAGACAATTGGTTGTTTTTTTCTTGTGAACGATACAACTCTATACTTTTCTGAATATTGAGCTCCCTATGTTTGACGTGTATGTTCTATCTTTTAGTAGGAATAATTTTGCATTATTGATTGGGTTAATAGTACTGACGCTAATGAACAACATTGACGCGCAAGTATGCTAGTGTGTATTTCATTTCGTAATAAAATCTTACTCTTCAAAGTTTTGAAGACGTTTATGTCGTGTGATACATCGTTGCATCCATAAAAAAAGACTGTTAAAAGAATTTAAAATTTTGGGGTTAGGATAGATTTTATTAAGTGCTAACAAAAGCATTTAAATCACCATAAAAATGAATTCAAACCGCATCTCAACCTCGTAATTAATTCGGCTACCTAGGTTTTGGTCTATTTCCGTTCTTCAGTGGCTCATATAGTCTCTCTTTATATTCGGCATTTAATTAGTTAAGCTCATTTCCATTCAACGATAATCCCGGGTGAACGTCTTCGTCCTCACTCCAATTTCTTCACGTCGCACATTTTCGTATTTAGTATAAGCTTTTCCTACAAACAGGTACAGAATAAACTATTTTGCATTTTCAGTAATTTCGAAAATTAAACATCACTCGGTAACAAGCTGTCAAGTCATGGAGGAAATGTGTATACTTTGCAGTTGTCTATATTTGCTGATATCGCAGAGTTAGGCTTTAGAAACTCGCTGTAGTATGATATTTTTAAAGAAGACATTTTATTTCGACGAAATTTAGTTCGTTAGCGAACCTTGTAATAAGCCTGCAGAAACGAGTTGCGCTTCACGAAATTCGCAGAGACTAGGCAAACTCGTGTTTATTCCTCCCATGAGAATTGGGTCTCTGCCAATTTCGTAAAGCGCACGAAAAGTGTACTCATTTCTGCAGGCTTACCTAGTAAGTATTTACGAAGAGGTAATAAATTTAAGCAGCGTTTCATTGCACTGATTATCAGTGTGATATTATTTATTTAATCCGAAATTACTTAACGTTTTGTAATTTAGCATAGTTTCTCAGGAGATTCAGATGTATTCATATAGGGAGTTACATCACATTATCACATTATTGCTTTGTAAATGTGCATATATTTTTTAAAATGATCAATAAAAGCAGCAAAGCATATTTTAGAAGCATTCTCAAAAGCACTTAACTAACCGTACTATGAACTTGTAGCCAATTTTGAAAACCTGTTGTAGAATCGACCATAACATGGTTAACTTTTTGTACAATATCTATTTGTTTGTATCTTGATTAGCTCTTCTAAAGAAAAAACAAGGTGAAACAAGTTACATATAGTAAATTGTAAATGTCTCTTTGAATTTCAACACCATTAATGATTTTCACGGTCAGCGTCTGAATGAGTATTCGTGTTATTCGCGCCGTTTGCTCTGGAAAACACAGATACTCACTATTAGTAATTCATTAATTGTGAACTTTATTTGATCTGATGGAAATTTAATCTTCATGCAGTTTCAAAATTAAACTAACTTTCCTGTTGAAAGAGTAACCTAATTTTAGTACCTTTCTGTTTAGAGATGATCAATGTTATTCACACAAAAATGACTATGTAAGTCTTTAAATTCCTCACACACTCTCCTCTTACTTTTTTGTTTGCACTATGAGGTAAGCTGCTACAACTTAGTTTTTAATCTCAGACTACTTTGGTTATTCATCGGATTATGCTCTTACTGAATGTTAATGCGGATTAAAAAAAGAGCAGCTGACGCCGCCTAGTAAGTAATTGGCAATTTTTTTAATGAGAAAGTGCTAAGTACACAACCGTAGGTGTTGATAAACGGTATATATTCAGTTAATCCCCTCGCTTATTTGATCCTTCATGCTCTCTAAGCTTAAGCTGTTGCAATTTGCCTGGTAGATGACGCTATAATGTTAAGACCCAGCAACCTAAAAGCGATATAAAAGGGATAAGCTGGAAGAGAAATGCACTCATTGATGATAGTACATAATTTTACATAATCAAGATGTTAATGTTAAAGTGGTCGGGAAATAGTGAATTCTTGTTTTTTTTTTGTTCTAGAGGATAATGGTGGTTTTGCTGTTCTATTCCTGGAGTAATAAATCAATTTCAATTCGCATTTGTCATTTCTCCCATTCCGTCGTTTATTTCTTAGAGGTACGGCTTAAATGAACCTTTCTTTATTATATTCGCTCTCGTACGTCTATATATGAAATGACACACGCGATTTATTTTTTTCTCTCCGCGTTGTACGATAGAAAGGTGAAAGTAGGATGTTTTTGCGATGTGTGGGTTGACGGGTATGCATTTTTTAAGAATATACGTTACGAATCACCGTCTTTAAAAGTTGAAATCGGAATTTAGTTTTCAAATTTCGTACGTTTTTATATACATATGTCTCTGAATGAGATTGAAGTACTTATCATGTATGAATAGTCGCGGTGATTGATGAAAAAAGTTAGTTTTGGTAAGCTAATAGAATGTCTACTTTTTTTGCACGATGTTATTGTGTAGAGAAGATTTATATTTTGAAAGGAATAGACGATAGAAGAAACCTTTTTATTTTCTATATTATAATATGTGTCCAACAGAGCATGGATGGAAGGTAATCCTTTCCTGAGCAATGAAAAAAAGAATTACTAATACAAAAACATTTATACAAGTTGTTAAATTTCCTTACATTGAATATTAAGTAATAAGTATATAAAAAAACGAAAGTATAATTATGAGGGATGTCGTTTTTCCACTGAGTCTATATAGCAAGCTGTGATATTTTAAAATTAATTTTGCTTGACATTTTAACATAGTTGTTTACAATTTGAAACAGTGAGAGCTGTTAAATATAGTTGAATGTTTTTAAAATACATAACTTTAAAGTAATCCTTTCCCCAATAAATCATAGAATGGAATAGAGCCGTGTAAAACATTTTGGCGAAATCAATCGAGTGTTATTTAGCTACCGTAAAGCGGTATGGTGCAGTGAATACCTACATCGTCGACTTTTTTTAAACAGATAAAAGAAAACAGTTACCGAAGAATATATTGATATTGATTGACTGGCATGTTGTTACCAGGAGTATTCAAGCAATATTGATGGGAATACCTAAGCTCTAAACACAAATCAATTAAAATTGCAGAAATTAACGCTATATCGACCTATACAGAATAGAATAAATATTCAGCAACTCTGCGAGGGCAGCAGGTTTCGGCTAGTTGGAAATTCACCAATGGGAATTAAATAAATGAATAATTAATACCAAGTTGTCAGCACTGTCATTTTTGGACCTGTTTCGCCGTTTACGGCTTATCGGCATAGCTTTGCGATTTCGTATTGATTATTTATTTAATTAATTCCTATTGGTGAATTTCCAACTAGCTGAAGCCTGCCACCTTCGCAGGAGTTGTGCTGGTAGTTTCGTATTAATTATTCGTTTATTAGTAGTAAGTTTTCAAGCAACTTTAGAGATTGGTGTGAAAGCAATGAACACAACTTTCCATAAACATTTGATGGTAGCGTTATGCCTGTTGGATTTCCCAAAATTTGATTGCAGTTCAAAAAAAAACCGGATGGTGCAATCTTCACTGGATTGGACTTGACAATGAATTATCTCATTTGGTGTACATCACTACAGGTGAGGAATCGTGGATATACTGCTATGAACAGAACACATCAGAAAATGCCTAGAAACAATAACCAAAAAATAATGCTAAGATAGCTTAGCTTCCTCATGGTATTAATGGAATAATTCACGGCAAACGCAATAAAAGGAGAGAGAGAAAAATACACTAACACACGGACATGTTTCTGCCTACCCGGCGTCATCAGCGTGGTTTCGAGAGTACTTTTCATATCTCTGCCTTCTATCGCTGTTGCCTCACAGTTAATACCACAACTTTCAAAACGACAAACTCGACATTTCTTGGCACCCTCTAGTGCCAAAGAAACGCATGCCTGTCGTTCAGGAAGCAGCGACATAAACCGGGTACTGTTCCCCAAACCATCCCTCGAGCAGTTCACATGACTGCCAAACACGAGATGGAGGTAGAGATATGAAAAGTACTCTCGAAACCACGCTGATGACGCCGGGTAGGCAGAAACATGTCCGTGTGTTAGTGTATTTTTCTCTCTCTCCTTTTATTGCGTTTGCCGTGAATTATTCCATTAATACCATGAGGAAGCTAAGCTATCTTAGCATTATTTTTTGGTTATTGTTTCTAGGCATTTTCTGATGTGTTCTGTTTATATACATCATGGTAAGCCTGTCGGAATATTCACATGTGCGGTTTCCCAAAGCGCTACCAGCGCCGCCATCTCGTGTTTGGCAGTCATGTGAACTGCTCGAGGGATGGTTTGGGGAACAGTACCCGGTTATATTGCTATGAGTACGAAAAAGTAACAGTCGGTAGGAATTATATGACGTTTCCATTCTACCACTTTCAAGTTCTTCAAAACGTCCAAGAGGAAGGATCACCCTACATTAAGATAATGCTCCTTAAACAACTGCGCGACTGAGTATTATTTGAATATCCAAAACATTAAAATAATGGGTCATTGCTGTATAGTCCAGACCTAGCACCTAGTGATTTCTTTTTATTTCCTCGTGTAAAGAATAAGTTACTGGGTTTACGTTTTACATTGGCTGAAGAGGCGGTTGATGCATTTAAAAATGAAGTAAATAACCTATCGCGAGATTGGAAAGGAAGATTGGGGAAACATTTTTTCCCCCGATCTTTGGTGTTTTTGGTGAAATTGGTTTTTACTGATTCTCTGTTAATATATGACTATATGATTTGTGTAATTGAAATATTTCATTTAGTTATGCTAACAATATATATAATTTTAACTAAAATATGTTGAACAAATAATTTAGTTTAGGTAATCAAATATTTATTTGCCGATATTTAACTCTGCTATTTAGTAGCTTTAAGCAAATTTTGGTACTGTCAAACAAATCAGTTTTTCAGTGCAGAAGGCAATTTTGCTCCAAGGATGTGTGAAAACTCAGTTCCAACAACATACCACTTTTGCTAACAGATATACTGAGAAAGTAAAATTGTTAAATTCGCATCAAATTTCTTCACAGTTACTAATTACCGTAACTTAACACTATTGCTCCTTTCCTTTAGGGCTTATCAAAATTTTTCTTGTCTGTAAGTGTCTGTATTTATAAGAGCAAACACGCAGCACCGGCATCAAAAGCAAAGGAAACAAACCTGATTGATATCTTAAATACCCAGTGTGTTACGACATAAAACGCAGGTTACATAACGTGTCTTTAATTCCCCTCACGTAATGTCCAGTAGCACATAAATAATCGCGGACTATCATATGACAGACTATATAAATTAACCGAGAACCTACTTTGTTACTTTGTAGTATCGTTTTATCTGATCTAAGCGGATAATTTGTTATATGATTTATTTATTTTTACGACGTATTACGTATCCGTTGTTGAGCGTCGGATGTTGAAATTTTCGTGCGTACCTATATACAAGATGTGAGATCCGCCTTGTTTAGAAAATCTATCCTAATGCAGTCAAGTAGATGATAAGGTATTAAACTAAAATGATTTAGTTTGAGAAGAAAAATTATAAGAGAAATTATCAGTGAATAAGGGGATACTGGGAATACATGCAGGTAAAGTTAGATTTTATTGTGTAATTTATTAACTTCATCTGACTAACGGAGCTTTTGTTTTTTAATGATGCTTTGTTACGGAAAGTGGAAGTGGTATTCGAGTAATTTTGGTAATTGGATTCTAACATTTGAAGAGTTTCGTCGCATCTCCGGAGGAATGGTGTGTGTAAAATGTTGTCAAGAGAAAAGTAAATAATTCAGTAATCACAAAATTGTACACTTCAATGCCCAAACAAAAATCAAGACTACGAGGAAAGCTACTATACAAGTGGAGAGCAAGTGATAACGGGGCTTAATGGATTAAGTAAGATGTGAAAACTATGTATTACAGACTAAAGGAGATTATAAGTTAATCTGAATTCTGAAAAAAATCCAGAAATGTATCAACTGGCAGATGTTGTTATACCTTGTTTATTATTGCAAGTTAGAAATTATAAGGAGTTAGGTCTTTATTTTTGTTCTTTATTCCAACCTGAAGGCTGCAATGTAAATACTATTCGTACGCGTATTTTCAATATTATGCCTTTTTCTCATATTAAGGGAATTCCAGAAATTTATAATCCGGATGACAAATCACCCGTTTGACCAAAATATAGAATTTTTGGATACCCAATGCAGGGTATTTCATGAAACTCGTTAGTTAAAAGTTTTAATGATGTCATTATGAAAGGAAATATTTTATTAAATAATTTAAAATGTTTTCGTTTACGAAACACTTCCAGTTGAACTGGAAGAGGTCTTATTTTAAATACAATGGTATACTTTTTATCAGCTTAATCGAATGTATACATCGCATGTGAATAATTTGCATTAATTGTTTTCGAGATATTTACCATGTTAAATTTTAGCATTTGCACTGTTCTTGTTGAAATTAAATATTTCAGATGTAATGCAGATTAAGGAATTTATTTTTGTGGAACGAAATGGAAGGTCATGTGTATCACACCTTATCGTTACTAAATTTTATACAGCCTGTTCATGAATTACTTCCAAATATAGATATTTTCAAACTTAAAAAGAATCCTTTTTTCATTTTGTTTTTAAGCTGGGTATGTTTTACAGTAGTATGCGTTCATTTTGTACTCTTTACTTGAAAAGTCGCGTTATTTGACAGATAATGCATTATTAAACCCATTATATGTAGTTTAAAGAGAGAATTGTTAACATTTTGAAAATTAATAAGAATTCTGGAATCTGGAGTTTCCTTTCCAATCCAATAGTGTAGCTAGATATAACAGTGTATTTAAAAACAGGTTTTTTTTTCAGTTTAAAAATCTATCTTTGAAAACAGTTTATTATATAACACTTGTATAAAATTTAGTAACGATAACGATAAGATGTGATACACATAACCATCCATTTCGTTTCACAAAAGTAAATGCCTTAGTGTTTATGACATTTCTAAATATTTAATTTCAACGAGATTATATACAATACATCGATTAAGAAAGTTGGTACTTCTGGTTCAACTCCAAGTATTTCGTAGGCGAAAATATTCTAAATTAATAACTACCCATTCCAAATTTCAGACCTCCATTCATAATAACATACTGACGAGTTTCGTGAAATGTCCCTATATAGCGTGTCCACCTAGTACTTGGCTGGTAGATAATTCCTTTCCTCAAACAAGAAATATTCGATTAGTCCTGCACAACATAGAATTATATCTTGTTAAGTTTCTGTAGCGCATGGTACAAGTTGTTTTTTTTTTAATGGAACACCCCCTGTATATTATTACGATCTTAGATACTTCTCTTCAATTCATGTGAACTTTTATCAATATTCCCTAACCTAACCCTTAATTTTGGACATAACTTGGGATTCTTGCGAAATACCGCTATTTCTTAATGGCCGATATTTCAAACGCCTTATACGCTTGAGTGATGATTCCAATTTTATTCCATTGAATATTTCTAGCAATTTTGGATTATTTTGGTATTTTATAAAATTTCTCTATGCGGATAAGGTCTGGTTCTTTGGTATATTAATTATAAGTTTATATGCCGATGATTTTTTTTTGCTAAAATGCGAGAGGGCTGCGTGGAAATACCTACTATAAACCTTTATTTTTTCTAAATATATCTAAATATTGTAAAAAATAAAGTTTAAAAATTAATTGTGGAATTCACCCATTCGCTCAGTTCACGATATGAATAAAGTCAAATGGTCGGTTGTCGAAAATATGTTTTTTTCGTAAGCTGATTTACACACTTCCCGAGCTGAACAATCCGTAGTTACGTAAATACGTTTGCTATCCATTTTGTGTTGACCTTGATTTGGATGCTAAGTATAAATTTAATAGACGGAAGCAAAACACTGAAATCATCCATAAAGAAATCTGAATTCTCTGACATTGCATATTGAGAAGCCGAACAATAATTTCACCTTTATCCCAAGAAAAATATAAAGAAGTTATAAATGAAGAAATGGTTAGATCATACAAATGTAAGTCAGAAAAGAAAAACATTTCTCAGAAACGGATTATAACAAATAAAAGTTTATAAAAAATGTAAGTGTAACCTATTTATTGCATCCAGAAACGTAATAATATACTGGATGTTGTCAAACTTGTATTGTGCGCAGCGGAAGCTGAATATCCTTTACACATAATATATTATGTTATCCAGCACTTATCTCCGAATATTTTTTTACTTAAAATCTTTCTCTGTAATTGTTTCTTTCATCCACGCTGTAGGTGGGCACGCTATATACGTTTTCAGTTTTTGTTATTTGAATTCTCCGACAGCCGTTTAGGTTACAAATTTCCATCGTTAACTTACTATTACTACAGTACTTGAAGCATGTCATAAACTTCTTATTATAGATTCTAATAATTTTGACAGTCATTTTAGTATGCACTCGTTTTATGTTTTATTACTCACCTGAAAGAAAAATGAAAGTTTCACAAAGTGCAGTACGTGTAACACGCGGTTTCATGCATTGAATCGAGTAATAAATTTAATTCCATGATAACTTGATTGTAATGCCCTCGCATCTTGCGACCGACTCGGAGAAAAAGAAACCGTTCCTCCGGATCATTGGTGTCGACGACATAAATCAATTTTAATAACGCTTCTTAGCAATAATAATCAGAGAAACTTTTTAAACACAGGATACTCACCTATGTATACATGTATCGTTGATTTTCTCTCAAACTCCCTCGACTTCGCACTCTATACTGTGTTGAAAAATAGCATTGTTTATAAATGTTCTGCTCGTTCTAACATCCACAAACAACACCTGACTTTAAAATAAATTTCCTGGTAGAATAAAATCGCTGTATTTGTAATTTTTGAAGAACAGTTTTTTTAAGTGATATTAGTGTTGTTCTAATATCTAGTTGCATTGATTCTAAGGACCGAAATTTGCCGGTAGCAACGAGCTGCCGCAGTTGGGAGCTTCAAGTTGTCGACCACTGTTTTTAATGCAACCGCGCACACGGACTGCAACTAGCTGCTGATCTAAGCAGCACCTGTCAACTTGCTGCTCGTCGCGCAGTTGACAAACGTGCATCGTACACAAACAGCTTTAAGCTGTCGGAGAAAAAAACGCGCATGCGTCTCGTGTCATCATTAATTGTATAGCATCTATAACCTCACTTTTTACAAACGTATACATATATCATTAATTCTGATAATTTTATTTTACCAATTATTTATGTTGATTAGGAATATATAAAGTAAAAATTAAGATGGCCAAATGATCGCCTTTTACGACGTGATATACAAAATGGAGTTATTTCTGTCGTGCTTAATGTTATAAAAAGTTTTCGATAAATTACATTCACGTATTTATCAATTTAATCAATTCAATTCAATGTTATCACACACAAACCTTCTAATATAAAGTATGCCACATGAATTATATTGCGTGCTAATTTTTATTACCCTATACCCAACAACTTTATTTAAGGCGGTAGGATATTCTCAATATTTCTGTATGCGCAACGTTGCTTTAGTTACTTTCTTTAATTATATATTGGGTAACGCAACAAAATGATATTAGAATTTTTCAAAGTATTTTATTGATTGATGAAAATATTGCTCACTCTGGTAGCTTGAAGCTACTGACAGTTGTCGCAACGAGGTGTTTTATTGTGTTTTATTATAAACGGTAACCTAACCATGGTTACGACATTGTGCGCATTGGACCCCCGTTATCGCGGTTACGGATCGAGCATCGCCATGCTTATCGGCTACCGAGTTATGTGTTGTCAAATTAGGTGGGATTATACAACAAGTAAAAATAATCGTGTTTTGTTAATTTTTTCGGCGTCTTTTATTTTAATAAAATATATTAAAACAATATTACATTTATAAACAGGATGTTTAAACTATTACAATCAACTAGTTTAATGTCAAATAAACAATAACGTACACGCAATTAAGAAATTTATTTCAATAGTGTAGTGTTATTTCCTTCAGAACAACCAAAAACTTTTATAAAGAATATTTTTTTCATAAGTTGATAACAAAATAGGTTTTCCTTATGTGACACTTATTTGGCAACACAGTGTGTGTATGTTTATTTTTTCCAACATTAAGCTGTGGCACATCGAAGTCGTGACAAGGACGTCATCAATTATTTTCATCTGCTGTATGGTAAATCATTCGTAATGGAGTTTTTTTTTTTTCAATACGCTTATTATATTATACCGGATTGCAATTTTTTATGTTTTATGTACTCGTTTGTTCTTCCTCTTAATCTTTTTGTACGTTTTATCATTGTTATGTTGGGGAATTGGTGTGGAGAGACATTATCAAGTCGTTCGTTTAATCTTTGACATTGCCTTTAATGAAGTATGTACTATACAACGTTGTTGAGTGTACGTACGTATACAAATTCTACCAAAAGACACGTGCATAACTAGAAATCTAGTTTTGATTAGCGCGGTGTACAGTTATGAAATATTTTTAAAACAAATAACTATGTACATGATCTATTTCAAAGAGTAATATGTTTATTATCACTTTTAATAACATTTGAATAACATATTGTAAATTTTGTTTATATGATTATTTTGTTCCATTTATCACTATTAAGGTCCCAATACTTGCATAAGTAATCTATAGTTTTATCACGCTATACAGACATCACAAAAAGAAGAAAAATATATTTGCAATTATGGGAGAATCTGGAAGTAATTTGCCTCTGGTACTTAATGATTTTACACTTTCAAGAAAGAGAAAGAGCAGTTTTACTAACCAAGAATGTAGCAGCTTTGAAGACAAATTTATAATTAAAACCGATTAAATTAAATTATCTAAATTTTCGAATAATCAACCGACACATTTTATTCTGCTTCTTTAAATATCACATTTATTGTTTATACATTTTTTGTTGAAATAATGGTAAGTAACAATTCACTAGATTTATTTACGCTGCCCTACCTACGCAAGTAAAACAACAAAGGGATTATGAAGAAAATCGGATAATAAGGTATTAAAGAACTGATTGTTATATATTCTACCTAGTAGAATAATTCATAACAATGTCATTCTTATTAATAATTCTTTCTTGTGTTGTGTTTTACGTTATGAAATTGAAGGACAACAAAATTTTTAATTACATATAGCCTGACTTTTATACATTAAATTCTGTTCAATCAGAGATTCAGTACATTACTGAAATGAAATTGAAAAATTACCATAAATACTTAATTCGCTCTCTTCTGCTTCCGGTTCCAACTGTTAATCCTCAAAATTTATTCCTTGTTTTTGAATCAATAGTTGTTCATCTTAATATGTCTCGAAATGTTGAATCGTGATGCATTACTTAATTTTGAAATTATTTTGTATCCTCATATACTGACTTCCATCGAGAAGGATGTCCTTAGCATCCTGATTTCTGTCTTACGTGAATTTTGATATGTGGTTACGAATACTGATGTGTTTGTTTAAGTGTAATTTCGATAGGGAATATTTACGAACTCTACTAAATCTAACTCGATTTTACTTTTTTAACAAATATGATAATTACATCATTACTTAAAGCACTTTAGATCTTCAAGTTATTAAAGTATTTCTAAAGTATTTGAAGCACTTATAAAATAACATTTGAGAATGAAGGTCCGTTACATAGAATGGAATATGTTTCCTTTTTATTAAAGCGTATTTTGTTTGTCCAACAGCATAAAATGCTTAAATGATGAATTTTAGAGGATATTGCTTGCAGTTTTAACCACTTTGCAAAGTGCTTGAAGCACTTTCAGCAGTGTTAGGAGTATTTTAAGGTTTTCAAATACTTCATTACTTTAGTATATTGTACTTGACAGTTCTGGTGGTACTTGTTGCTTTACCTTTTCAAATATTTTATTTGGTATTTCATGCATTCTAAATAAAGTATTTGATCCTTCTTATCTTAAAACACCCTGATCCAATGCTTGGATGTAAAACTTAATGAGTTTGTTATGAACGTGTACAGTGTACCTGTTCTTTCTGGAAATATTTTGCTTTCGTTGTGAGAAGCGTCAAACTGAGGAATAAAACTTACAGTCTTCACCATAGTTTTTCATCATAGTTCTTGTTAAACGAGGTGGCGTACATATATTCCGTTTTATGAATATATATTAATCGTCTAGAATGGAGATATATCCCTGCATCGCTCGGGTCAAAGGAAGAGTATATCTTTCATTTCATTATGATCATTATCTTCACAATTCACAGCTCTTAAAGTTAATTTATACCTACTTTGTTTCGAAACTTTTTACCAACCCTTGTAAACATCATTGAGGGCAACTGCTCAGGATACCGCGCACCGATAATATATTGTCCTATGTTGCGCGTCGTGCGTTTGTTGATTTACGTACGACCGCAAAGGTTATTTTTAATTGATGGTCACCGGTATCGAAATCAATTACTGTTTACTCAGAGTACCAGTATACTCAGCAATGCATACATGGGCTAATGGAATACACTCCTTTATAGCGAGCAATTCAGTTCTTTGGTGGTTATTGTACGTATTTATACGACGCAGTCGGTGCCTATCGATTGTAAAGTCTCGAACATCGAGGATTTCCTCATTTTATATCGGCGGTCCGGTGCGCTTGTTGGTATCCCGGAAACTCTTCGGAGGAGGCTTTTAGCGCGCTGTGAGGGATGAAGGCGGTAGAGGCGACGATCCATTGAGGATATGCTGACCCACATTCCGCTCTTGCCGCTGTAGCTTTTTGGAATACTAGGTAGGTTTGCTATTGTTCTAGTTGTAGATGTGTAAGTATTAGCTGAATAGTTTATATGGACATATTTAATAGCGCTGAGGGCAATTTGTCAAGATGCAGGCAGAATTATAATAAGTTAAATTTAAATTATTGAATCTAAATCATCTGCTAGCAATTTAAGTTCATTCTCATAGGAAT
The DNA here is from genome assembly GCA_902654985.2 of Oryctes borbonicus. NCBI lineage: Eukaryota > Metazoa > Arthropoda > Insecta > Coleoptera > Scarabaeidae > Oryctes > Oryctes borbonicus. Next base: position 9,557,765 of record LR736858.1, read on the forward strand.
TACAACTAATATTTTTGTGAGTTACTAGAGCAGGAAAGCGCCGACAATTTTTTATATCTGATTTGAATTTGCCACAATCTTAATTTACCACGAAAATCTCTTACGTTGTCGTACAGCTCATGCACCAACTATTGCTATTTTTAAAGTCCTTGATTATGACGTGTTCGTCGAAGTGCTCGGTGACATGAATGGGGAATGTCGAATCATATACCCACTGATCATTTTCTCTTCCTTTTATATCCAAGAAAATCTTTCATAATTTTATCTTTATTTAACTACTTCATAATAATCGTCGAAATTTAAAAATAAGTCATCCAAATACTCTGACCGGTGATTAAGTGCACCTGATTTATTAATTTAATAAGCAAATTTCGTTTCCATAACATATTTGACTTGACGAATAGTTGAGTTTTCTTTTTTACATTCGATTGCTTTTCTATTAACTAATCCTTTTTTGGAGACCCTTTCCGTTCATTAATCATCGCGAGGGCTGTATTAGTGCGTATGCCTGTTTTATTTTAGACCAAAGCATCTGGAAAGTGCACTAAGTGCTTCGAAAATGGCATGGCATTGGTTGTTGTTTTCTTCAACGCTTGGCGATTCAATAATTCTTCTATAATGTTGAAATTCAATTCCAACTGCTTTAATTCGAGTAATTGGTACCTTCACATTAGTTTTCATGTCACTAGCCATCATATTGCAGACGCTCTTTAATAAATTTCTATGACACAGCGATTTGCAATTTTTTCATTAGTCCCAAAAGTAGTTTTCATCAGAAGAAAGAATGCTGTGTTCTTATGGTTTGCTGAGCATTTGCCTGGTTACCTAATCATTTCTTTCATTTTTTTAGTTTTTGTAATCCACCAGTTTTTTCATAATTTTTGAAAGAAAATCGAGATATTTATTGCACGGTCCCGGACTAATTATTATATTACTATATAATAAATTAAACTTGTGTGGTGCGGAGGTTGCCGATACTTATGTGTTGTTCTTTTCAAACGTTTAAAATAAATATTTGCCCCAGAATTATTCAGATATTTTCTTAGCTCATTCAGATGTATAATGTAGAATAGCGTTGCTCACTATCGGAGCGATTGCATTTCCATAGACCGGTAATTTTTAAAAAATACCTCAAATTCTGCTTTATACTGTTATGCCAACGAGTTTGTTATAGATTTTTGTTGTAACACCACTAATGTTTTTAGGGATCACATGATAGATTGTCTTCTAGGGTAATAGTTTTGCTATTTTATTAAATTTGATTTTGCAAATGTTTACAAAGTTCCTTCCTTAAGTTTCAGTTCAGCTACTACAAATCCTTAGAAATGTACAGGATGTTCAATTTAAAATACATTGTGTTACATTATATTAGCGTGTTACATTATTAGCGAGATATTTGATATACTATACTATCTACCATGTGTCCTTTGATCAACGCTGTCATAAAACGTAAGACACTTTACCTCCACCTTCCGTAAAAGCATTTATAACAACATTGTATTTTGAAAATTTCTTTTCAAATGTCAAGCATTGCTGTGCATGTAAGTTCGTAAAACATGCTCATATACTTCGTTGCTCTTAAAATATCCTACAATATTGTTTTGAATATAATTTTTTCGGCAAATATTTATTCAGCGTTGGAAAGTTTTGTAATAACTTATTTTTTTTTAGCGCCATTAAAACTACTGTTTGTATTTTTGACCTCCAAAGTATTTTTACAGTATGCACAATAATATACTTGTGTACATATTAGAAACTGGACAATTAAAGGCAACCTTCATTTTTTCTCAGCACACATATAGGCTACTTGTCTCTACTGTGCAGAGTTTGCAATAAAACCTGTTTATATTGCGATAAAGCACCGGGAATGTCCGTAAAAATGATTTTTCCATTAACTTTACATTCAAATTTGACTTTAATTTGTTTGTCTGTCGAGATTTTTTTATGCGCGTTTGTGTACATGGAACATAAAAAGCGTATAATTTCCAACTATTTGCACCCTATACAACGCGAACATAACCTCAAAATACTCATCATATATTATACTCGCGTTTCGTAGAAGTTCGCGTGAAATGTCATATTTTTAAAGAATGGTTTTTCTTTGATTCATGAATTCGGCTGTGCGCGTTGCTTGCGCCAAACTTACAAGAGCAATGACTTTAGCGGTTATTTTTGGTGTTTTCAAAATACCATCAGAAATTGAAACATTTCTTCGTTAACGGGATTTGAAGAATGCTAACAACGCACCCGTGTATTTATCTGAGATGATACCATGAACTACGCATTTATGTTGATCTGAAAATTGACATTGCATCACTATATTAACAGTAAAAAGAAATATGTAATTCAAGGACGCGGGGTACACCAAAAGCAATTCTGATAAATACATACCCGAATAATTTAAAGAAAAAGTTTTCAAATAAAAAATATTTGGAGCCAGATAAAATTATGTTATAGTATACAGAGTGTTCAGTATTAAGTAAAATTAAAATTTGATGTATACAAACAATTTATATTCTTAAAGATGTCTTTATATAATTGAAAAGATGTGTGAAACCGAAAACTGTAAAATTATATGACTTCAAAAATATTAGAACTAAAATCTATTTTTAAAATGCGAAAATATTATGCATTCGTATTCAATATAGTTCAGTTCTAACTGAATTTTCCTGTGGAAATTTCATCTACAACTGAAATTTCCTAGGAAATATTTCGAGTACATCAGTAAAAATACTTCGTAATTTTTCTACTACTTGGAAAATTTCCGATGCTGAAGGAATTATACAAAGGAGCTTTCCATGCTAAAGTTTACTTGCGCTAGTAAAATTCATGTACGGTTTTAGGGTGACAAAATTGCCCCAAAACGGTACAGGAATTTTACCAAAAAATTTTTAGTGTGTGTATGTTTGCATAACCATTTCGTTTTTAAAATGAAAACAAAGACCTTGCATTTCAGTGTAGTATTTCTGGTACAAATTATCAATTATGTTACCTAAATTGTAAATACTAGTATTGCAGAATATCAATATATTTTTTTAATTTACTAATATTACATCAAAGGACTAAATTAAAACAAACATAAGTTATACTAAATAAATCCTTAATTTGGAGTAGCCTGAATTATAAATATTATTAATCGTAGCTTAATTTGATGAAGAACAGTGGAGTACTCACCAAATTTGTTGCGGTGGAGACCGGGGGATTCCTCCAAGCGGTGGCACAATTTGTAGTTTACACAGCCGTTCATAAGTAGCGGTTTTTCTAGCAAAGAGATTTGAACACGTGTTAGTCTATCTGCGGAGAGACGCACTCTCTATCTGTCTGTCTGTGTACAGGGCGCACGTAATATTTTTAAAACAAAAAAATGGTGTTCACTGCCCTATTTATGAAAAGAACTAAAACGAGCTTTTAAATTGATTTATAAACTAAATCCAACAAAATCAAACGAATGTACGAGTGTAAACATTGATGTTTATAAAATGGCGATGGAAAGGTGGCGACAGAGTTTTGTCTCTGTGTATGCATTATTTGCGGTAGAGCTAAAGCATCGCCATGTGAACATGTATATACATATCTATACCGATACGTGCTTCACATAACTGTAGCGTCACTGCGCTGGGTTAAACGTCCGGGTTATTTAGAACAAAAAACAATAAGAAAATTTATGAAAACACAAATATAATATAGTAGACAACTTACCGAATATGCTTAGAAGGCTGAAAAGAAATCCGGATGTGAGGCCTTCAACACCTGTATCATAGCGTACGTTCCTGCAGCGGTCTGTTTGAGGCCCGTCGTTGCGGCGTATATATCTGCTTATACGCAGAAAAACATCGTTCTACATCTAGCGATGTAATATTCGCGTACTTAGAATGGTATTTGAATTTGTATAACGGATCTTCCGCAACACCATTGTTAAAAAGATGGCTTAATCTAGAAAAATGGAAATTTTTACGTAATATAGTATTAAATTTTTCTCAGACTGAAACATTTTTTTTCATCAAAATATGGAGCACTGTTTGTACATGGTCAACAATTTCACACGAATCCCGTAAGGACAACGAAGTGTTTTGCAATTTGTTTATTGCGTCAGCTACCGGAACGTAATTGTCGTTAATAGTTTTTAAATCTACTGCAACTTGAGGATTTTGGAATTGCATTTGACTTAGCTTTATTGCAGCTGCTTCTTTAACGTCTAGGTGTAGTCACTCATTTGATCTTTTCAAAATGTTTAAAATAATAGCAAGCTGTGTTGGATTGTATTTCTTCCAGTCTGACACGCTGTATAGATGGACTTTCTTCAAGTAAGTAAATTCTGTTCTGTGTAAATTCAGAAATTAATGCCTGTATACGTTTCTGCAGAAAAACAGGTTTAGAGAAAAAAATAGGTTTTTGAAAATCGGTGGTCTCTTCGTTTCTCGTTAATTATTTCCTGTTAGATGTTTATAAAAATTATCCATACATACAGGCATTTAGCATTTTTAAAGGGCTATCGAAATATGTTAAACTTGATGCATATGGGGTTTATTGGGCGTCACAATGCAAGAATTGTACGCTTAGCAGGAAAGAATGGGCGACTGCGATCTAATAAAGTAAGACGATAAATTTTCGGAGACTGTAACACTGGTGAATCCGCTAAACTATTGAACGTTATTTAAATCAACACCATGGCCATTATTTTGAAAACTACATATTATAACTTTTTGTGGCGAAATGTTCCTTAAGAACACTATATTTGCCGTGTTTTATTACGTTTCCTTTCATATCAGATGCTATTCAAGAAGTACAAATTAAATGTCTTGATATTTTAGTACAGATTTTTCTATAATTCAGAAGAACACATAATAAACGTTAAAATAAGGCGTTGTTAATTGTATGACCATCACTGTAACTGTAAGAAAAGTAACTCCTCTCAGTAGAAAAGACTAAGGGAACTAGATTTGAGAATTCACCAAATGCCCTTACATCAATTTTTTGTAAAATGCGAAAAAATAAACTTTCTGAGTGGCGTTCGAAAACATTTGAAACCATTTCTAATAAATTAGGCAAAAACATTCCTAGAATCCTTTCTGCCAAATTTAATGCAATTTCTTTTATATTTTTTAGTTCAGTAGGACACGATGAATTACTACTTAATTTTATATTTATGACGGTTTTTTATTTTTCTTTTTACATACTCATTCACTAATAACCGGTACGAAGATCGCACAGCTCCATCTTTTGCCAAATACTGAAACTCGTGTGGCTCGACTGATTACATGACCGCTCACAAAAAATAAGCGCTTGACGCCGTCGGTGGCGTACAATCAGTTGGATGTTTTTTTCCGTCGACAAATGGTATACAGGACCTTACAATCATCGGATAAATGTCAGTATTTCGCATATTCCTATTTGTTTTTGAGAGATTTACAGCGTTGCCCAGTTATTTCACAATTTAATCATTTTTGATTTCCACATCTACTGGGGTTTCCGTTTTATTTTGACCTAAGTAGTTGTCCGTTACTATTGCAGATATAAAAAAAGATTTCTATTGAAAGTTGTAATGTATTATCTTTACCGATTAAATATGTGATAATTATCAGGATTGCATGTTGTGGGTGTTATTCTTGGTTAATTTAAAACACTTTGTATAATATTTATACTTTAACATCTAATTATTTTTCTTCTGACATTATACATAACTGCTTATTCGTCACTACTCCTTAACTACTCTGAACATTTTGAACTTCAAACTTAATTTTCTTATTTTGCAGAATTCATCTGGGCCCATAAACTGTTATTGTTATTATTATTATTTAAAAAACTTTGTATAATATTTATGCATTAACATGTAATTATTTTACTTCTGACATGATACATAACTGCTTCACTACTCTGAATATAACAACCTTTCTATAAACTAAAAAACTTAACAAACCTAAAAGAGGGCCCGCCGAACAAAATATAAAATAGCCGCCATATAAGTGGGACTATATGTTTTTCTTTTAAGCAGTAGGAAGATTTTTGGTATTCTGTAAATACCAATATCAAGAGAACTTCCTAGTAAACATTATAGATACTTTACATTTTAAAGTTGTTGGGCATTTATCCAGGGTATTCCATAATTCCAAGATGAACCTAACTTGTTTTTTTTTGTAATGATATATTAATACATATTAATTTCAACTTTGATTAACCTCATCACATTATATTGTGTATTTGAAAAGTTATGCTCAATTTTATTTTAAAAACATGACAAACTTAATATAATACCTATTCGTAGGACCATGATGCGCTTTGGCATTGGTATTTCTAGCCCTATAGGGAGTATATTCCGCTGAATACTGTTAACTTACTAACAGGGGGTGAAATTTAATAAAATCGACAGTTCAAAAAATGTCATGTCAGTTTATCATGTTTTTAGAATACAATTTACCATAACTTTTCAAATACTCAGTATAATGTGATGGAATCTTATATTGGGAGTCTGGTTAGGATCATCTTGGAATTATGAAATACCCTGTATAAATGTAAATAATTTTTTTAGACACTTCTGCAATTTTTATTACAACGTTTTTTTATCTCTTAATACTAGACATATCGAGCTTTGTTACACTATTGCGCCAACCTGTATGTAATAAGGAAATAACAAATGTAGTTAACTGTTATTTCATAAGAATTCAGTAGGAAGAGAGTCGATGTCACGATATTAATAGTTTATGAAAATTACTAATAGAATAATAGATTACAGAAGGCTAGTTTGTTTTTCCATCACCATTGCTGAAGTGAAAGCAGTTACAAAGGTGTTTATTTTTCCAAGTGGAAAACTAAATAGAACGAATGCAATGGGTTTAATAAATTGTTTGTTACCTAAGCCTATAAGATCATTACTTCTACAAACGTATTTCTTGTCTTATTAAGGACTAAGTATCGTAAACAAATTATTTGTTTATATAATAAATTAACTCTAATTATAAATATTTCGCTGAATCTTGTTTATTCACTGTTATTTTGTGTTCAACAAACCAGCTTATTTGGTTGTAAGTCATTATAGTTCTCTCGATTCTGCCAAGATTTTAATAGGTTGCAATCACTGCAAAAACAATCGGATGTCATACTTGGTATGATTGAATCTTGTTTGTACTATAAAGTAAAATGATTGTTTATATGATAGCAAAGACAATGTGTAATTATATCATTCTCCCTCCTGTAGCATAGTTTTCGCGAGACAAGCTGTACATATGTACATGCGTGCCATAGAAAATTTTGGAAAGCGAACCACTTTGGCGTTGTTCCAAATTCTTACACAGCATTTGGGCTATTTAAGTGAGCCGTGATACAGAATGGCTGGACGCGGTATTCCTGGTTGTTTTTTTTTTTACACTGTTGGGCTAGAGGAGCAATAACGTTACGAATGTAAATTATTTGCATAGGCGGAAAGTTATTCTCCTGACGGCGATTAAATTCTTCGTTTCGTTGAGAGATGTTTTGTAATTCGGATTATATCGTCTGGGTCTTTAAATAATTGAATTGGAAATATGTTTGTATTACAAGATGTGAATATTCTTTTTACATATGTAATAGTTTGATACGCAACAAAACTGGTGCTCAAGAATATTCTGGAAAATGAATTCTGCGAAGTAATGGTCATTTCATACGCCGTGCATTCAAAAAAAAATTAATGTAATTTATTTATATATATTTCTTATCGAGTTACAGTCAGATATTTTAATAATTAGGGCTCTCCGAAACCAAGGCGAGGTATTCGTAGCGACTACGAATTTTTCACTGTGTACACAGCGGCAAGGGTAATTCCCTAAACTACTGCGACAATGTTCAATTCAATACGTTCACGAAATTGCAGCGATTTATATATTTTCGCTGCGTGCACGGTTTTTGTCGTTTCATATTATTCATTATTTCATATTATTAAAATTATAACTTTATGCTAAACTACAGCTATATTATTAATCGTAAATCGTAAGATGTATGAATAGGTTCCATCCGTTCATATTTTTTATTAGTGCAGTCGATTTATGTCTTCTCATAACAAATAACACTTGAATTAAAAAACAAATGCAAACCTAGGATTTTCTTCATCTTCTACTACAAGAAATAAAAGTGCCTCATCTACATTGTCGCAATTGTTACTTGATGCTTTGGTTTAAGAAGCACGAATTTGTTTCACGCAGTCAATGCGAAATTGTCGTTGTCGCCGTCGCTATGAATATTTGCCGTTAGTTTGAAAAAATCGTGATTAATTATGTATTTGCAAAAAAAGATAGTTAGAGCAAAAATATCTATTAACGAAGTAGGTAAACGTACGCCTGCTTCGGTTGTTTAAAAATTAATACGGGATGGGAAGACTCTAGTTCCTCACTGTTCAACAATTGGTAAAAGCAAAAGAAATATATTGGATTTCTCCTGTAATGTTTGGTACAATGGCATAAAAGTAAACCTGAATATGTAGTAAACCTGTGCGAATGCGAACCTTGTTTATACTGCCAATATTGCCTAGTTACTCACCATTCATTCAAGTTTACTTTTGTCCCATTGTACCTTTGCGGCTTACTAGTAGTGCAGCTATTGCAAAGATACGCTGGAGTATGTTAGGCATTTCGTTAACAATCTGGTTTATATCGCTATTTTTTTTTATATCAAAACACATTAATTTATATTTGATTGTCAACATTGTCAAATCGCATCAACAAAGTATAGAGTGTAGCGTGTTTCCGATTGGATTTCAGGAAATTTTGATAACATGTAGTGTAAAAATTTTCACATAAATTCGAAATCTGTCAGTCCTCAAATATTTTCTAGGTTAGAGAGTGGCTTAAACAAGCAATATTCCATATAGAACTTAATCAAGTAGAACAATCAAGAGAGAATGGTGCACCGGTTCAATCGACACCAAAAGTGCCTCGATAAATAAATATACTCGAATACGACAAATATCATTTTATTTTCCTATCGATTGAAAAAGAATATATTAAATACTGCCCAAGATACGCAGGAAACCATTAAGCATGGCGATGCTGTAGACACCATTTTCAATGCGGGGTATATATCTAATGCACTTTGTTGACGGTATTATCATCAAAAAAATATTTGAAAGTCATGGAGAATGTTATGCCGCTGTTTGCAGAGGAAAATGTGTTGTTGCGACAGCTTGAATACTATGACGCGTCAATCATCAATTTTTTAAATGGATACCACAGTTGCCGAACTTTCTCAATACCGATTTTCTGTAATGTGGGCAAGCAGTGATACAATTACCAAAGGAGTTACATTTTCAAATTTATTGTACTATATTACTATAATTAGCCGCTATTGTTTCTTGAATGCACTCTCCAAATATGTATTGCGGGAATTAAATTATTAACAAGATCTTGTCTCCTTATCTCGAAACAAAAAGAAAGATGATACATTATTTATATTTTATTAATTAAACATTAAACAATTAAACAAGAATTCTTTAATATACATACACAATATCTGCTACCTAACACATGTTTGGCAATTGGTATCTTATTTTTTCCATCCACACACGTTGCTCATAATTGATATGTCTTTTGCTAAGTAACAGTATGCCAAAAAGCACAAAAAAGAGAGAGCAGTAAAGGTGAGGTGCAACGATAATGTTATCCTTTCGCTACGTGGAAGTGAGACGACGGATGCTGTTTGCGTATGTTAATAACAAAGAGCGAAAGGTATTTTGCCCATTAAAACCTGTGGTTTTGTAGTCAGTTTGTTAGATTTAATTTTTCACCGCGATGCGATCATGTCATTAATAAGCGAATGACAAGGGCATTCAAAGACGCTACACCATACGCATGTGTAAGGTACATGCTCATTATATCTACAATGTGTATTTGCAAGTGTATTTATGGGAAAAATTGACAAATAGATATCATTTTTTGAAAATGAAGTAGAAAAGTCGATAAATTAATTTGATTGACGTACAGTGGCTGCCAAAAAGTTTATATCAAATGGAAGAAAAGTATTTTGGAAAATCAAATCCCAGCGACAAAAGGGGTGCTTGAAAAAAGACCACCGAGATTAGTCAAATAAAAATTGTTACGTGTCTTCTGTCATCTACAAAAGAAAGAACTGCATTTACTAGCTAAAATAGATGAAAATTTTATTAAAAAGGGTTGTTTAGAATCTGATTTTTTATCTAAATATCTATCTTAGACTGAAAAATGTTGACAAAAAAAACCATAAATAATAAAAAATGCTGGCAACGTTTTGATGTTATCTAACTAACAAAAAAGAAGTATTTTGAAATGTTTAAAGCAGTTATCTTTTGTTCAATTAAAACCATTCAGTGGAATTAAGCGACAATTTTAATAATTATCAACATTAAAGATTTGTGCATAATTTTCAGAAATAATACAAAAATTTCAACGTGTCCGCCTTTCTTGTGAATAAATACTGCAAAAAAATATTTGGCTCTGATAATTAAAACAAATTGTCAATCTTGAAAATAATTAAGTAATTTAAGAAACAAATAATTCACAGCCATTATGAACACGTAAACTGAATAGAGAAACACCAGCTGAGCCACCATTGAGACAACCTTATCATGGGGAGACTAGGGTTTCTAGAAGTTTAAACAGAAATGGATAAATATTTCATTTGAAAAGCACTGGACATCAAAGATGCAAATAGTGTGCAAAAATGTTACCCTTAGTTAAATGAAAAGAACACTAAGGAAATAATTAACCATTTCGATTATTTTTAACAATTATAATTCAATAGTTTTAGTATAAAAACAATTGAATTTTAAAATAAAGTTTTGGTGTATCAAATTTTTTAGTGATTTCACGACAAAAATTGAAATCTTGCTGTTTTCGAAAAATGGCACTTATTAAATTTTAACAATTTCGAAAATTTGGTGTATACCAGGTGTGTCGGTAATTCTTTTCCGGTTTTTTCGCTAAAGAAAACACGTTACTTAGAATGGATAGTTAAAATTTATTTATTCAAAGTATTGGCCATTTGATTCTATACATTTTGTCCATCTCTCAGGCAATTTATGAATGCCATTCCAAAAGAACAGTTCCTCCTTTGAGCTAAACCATTCATCGAGCCATTTTTTAACTTCTTCGAAATCGGCGAAGTGCTGCTCTGCAAGCGCGTGCCCCATCGATGCGAAAAGGTGGTAGTCGGATGGAGCCAGGTCTGGAGAGTACGGCGGGTGCGATAAAACTTCCCATCCAAGTGATTTCAACATTTCTTTGACTGGTTTTGCTGTATCAGACGGCGCGTTGTCATGTTGCAAAATCACTTTATCATGTCTTTCAGCGTATTGTGGACGTTTTTCGATCAATGCACAGTTCAAATTGATCATTTGTTGTCGGTAGCGATCACTATTAACTGTTTCTCCCGGTTTCAACAGTTCATAATATACGACACCAATCTGGTCCCACCAGACACAGAGCATGGTCTTGCGACCAAAGCGATTTGGCCTTGCAGTCGATGGGCCAGCTTCGCCAGGTGATAACCATGATTTTTTTCGCTTGGGATTTTCGAAATAAATCCATTTTTCATCACCCGTTACTATTCGATGCAGAAATGACTTCCTTTCATACCTTTGAAGCAGAATTTCACTAACGATTTTTCGATTTTCCATTTGTCTGTCATTCAATTCATGTGGCACCCATCTCCCCATCTTTTGGATCTTTCCCATAGCTTGTAATCGTTCACAAATTGCTACTCGGCCCACATTCAACTTTTCTGCTAATTGTTTTTGAGTTTGTGTTGAGTCTTCATCCAATAGCTCCTGCAATTCCGCGTCTTCAAACGTTTTCGGCCTACCAGGACGTTCTTTATCTTGAACGTTGAAATCACCACATTTGAATTGTCGAAACCACGTTTCACATGTTCTTATGGTTGGAGCATGCTCACCGTAAGTCTCTACTAGCAAACGATGACTTTCAGCGGCTTTTTTCTTTTGATGAAACAAGAAAAGTAATGCGTGCCGCAAATGCACGTTTTCAGGCACAAAACTCGACATTTTCAAAAAATTATAAATCTATAACGCTGTTATTTTGGCGGAACGTAACTTGTGTAGTTTTAAGGTTAATGTCAGTAGAATAAAATTACATATGTATCAAATCATAACATTTCATACTTATGGCCAGTGACATCTGCCGGAAAAACCGGAAAGGAATTACCGACACACCTGGTAGATGCTCAATATGTTTTCAGACAAGCACGATGTCTGCCGCAAAAATGCTGAATTAAATTTCCAATGTTGTCGCTTTGTACTATGCGTATACTGTTAGTTACTGTTAATATAGTCTACCCCACAGTACCTACACTGAACGAGAAAGGTAGAAATACAATAAAAAAAGTACGTCAACGGTAACGATTTTATCAAAATTGGTTTAATGAACGAGTTTATCATTTTAATAGATGGCTGTTTATTATATCAATGAACACATACTTTCGCATATACACGATACATATGTATATATATATATATATATATACGTTTATTAATGTCTGATGAAAAATCCTTAAAGTTTGTTTCGCTTCACACCAAGTAAGTTAAAGGTGGTTTAAATAAATATATGATAAATTATATCAATATCTTTGAAAATAGAATAAATTATTGAAGATGGTTGAAATGAATGTATCATGTGACGTTGATAACTGAAAGAAAAGTAGATCTTCATAACGAAGGCAAACAGAAATTCGTTCAAGAAATTTAAGCTAATCTTAATAAATAAAACTTGTTACTTTTTACTTGCGTAAAAACACAAACAAAGAATGAAGCCAGAATATAAAAATGTAATTTTAAATTTCTTAGTAACTCCATTGGTAAAGATGTGTAGTGTAGTGTAAAGTTATATTATTTATATTTAATATACAGCATATTATTCATATTTAATATAAAGCCAAGTGTAAAACTTAAAAAAAAACATAACAGCATTTCCGCGGTCGTCGATAGCATTATACTCTTGGTTTCCGAGTTAAAACCGTTGTTGTAGCTTCTGGCCACGTTTCGTGCTCACTCTTATGGGACATATTTAGGGCTGTTACTGCACAGTGACTGAGGACTGTTCGTTCTGGAGGAGTTTACATAAGGGTTTGTACTGGCATAGAATCTGCAGTTTTCTATCTGAAATCGGTGATCCCGTCTGCTTTGAAACATCCAAAATCCTCGACACGTACCATACTTCCGAAATCAACTCTTCCTAGATCAGAAACTCGGGTATTAAGAAACGTGAAATCCGATCCTAAAATTGCTGTATTGAGAATTGATAAGGGAAATGCTACGGTGATTCCAGACGGCGAAGAGTTTGAGCAAAGGAAAGATAGAACCTATCATCTTTTTAAACGTGATCCTACACTCCGAATTAAGCGTTCTCTCATTAATTCCATTAAAACGTCATCTATCCCTGCCGATATTCAGCGGTCACTTAGTCACTAATATCCCCTTACGTCCTATTGTCAGCACTATCAGTAGTAGCCCTACCTGCCGGGGTACCTTTCTAACTTTCTAAAACCGCAAACAACCGTACTCTACCCTGCATTTAAGGTGTCACCGATCGCATCAGCAAGATCTTCAACAAAATCATTTATTCTAGCATATTTCATATTACGCAATTGATACATTTTGCGAAATGCTGTTTGAAACGTATTTGACTAGATGATTTATGTGGCCCGAAACTATTTAACTTAACCTAAGTTTCTAATAATTTTTTGTAGCTTCAAAAACCTGGTCTACAATTATAGCGATTAGAAGAAATTTTAGCTTTAGCTTTTAGCTTCCCATTAGCCCTCCAGAAGATGGCTATTGTATATTGGCGAAAGAAATATGTCAAAAATAAATACAAACTACAAAAAGTGGTTCTTTTTTGACTTAAGTTTGTTTGGCACTTATAATTAGCTAAAAGCTATGTACTTTACGCATTATAATATTCGTATTCTTATAAAGCGCATTTATGTACTTCTAATCAAATGTCTTTTCTTCCGATTTCTAAAAAAGTGTACTTTGTGTAGTTTCGATTCATTGTCAAGTTTGTAAATAAAATTTGCAAAGAAGTCTTTCTTCCAAAGGTGTGTTATATTTCGATGCTCCATTAATAAAGAAGGTATAAATATTCATCTCTTCAAGGACATCATCGAAAGCTTCTACCATATACATTGTATATAACTTTGAATCTGTAAAAATTCGAAATTGGTATTCGATGTCATTCCATTCAAAGCATGTTATAATAATTACTGCCATATAACATTTTATTAAAGCTTGTGCCTTTGTCGTAAAAATAGTTGGAATGCATATGATAATTACATGATTTTTATATTGAATGGCCTCAAGTAAACCATTATTCATAGAAAATTAAAATAAAAATGGATAGTAGCTTATCTACATAATGAAGTAATGTATTTATGGCAATATTTTAACTGGTTTTACGTATTAATTATATATGACAAACAATAGAAAGGTAAGCATGTGCCCATAGATATATCTTGAGAAAGTAAATTCAGAACACCAACCAAAGAAAGCATATATATATATATAAAGTTCCCAATACTTTTTGAAATGATTTCTTATTGATAATCGATCTTATATATCCGCATAGTTACCTCACCTCATTTATATTTATGTGCGCTGTTTACATAAAAGATTGGACGGTTAACCAGTATATAATAAACCAGAAACATACCATTAAAACCTCAATGGGGAAGTTTAAAATTCCTAACTTATATGCTATTGTTTTGAGAAATGTTTCTGGATTTAATAGGTTGTTCTGGCTTCGATTGTATTATCTCCGTGAGTATTATTAAAATTCCACTACCAGTATGTTGAATATTTTTTTTTTAACATGTTTTTGTCGCAATACTTGCATTCCCGGTATACAAGGTATTTCTTGAATCTCATCGGTTAGAAGTGTTGATGATATTATGAATGGAACTCTGAAATTTGAAGTAGGTAATAATAGTATAAAAAAATCAGTTTGGAAACATCTATATTTGGAAACAATTTATGAATATCCTGTATAAAATTTAGTAACGATAACAACAAGGCGTGGTACGTATGAACTTCCATTTCATTTCTACAAAAGTAAATACCTTAATCTTCATGACATCCTCAAATATTTAATTTAATATTTAATAAAAAAGCGGAGCAAATGCTAAAGTAAATATCACGAAAACAGATAGCTTTAGGGGTAAGGTGCCCTAATACAAATTATTTACATGCTATGTGTACAATCGATTCAGCTGATAAAGAGTGTACCATTGTATTTAAAATAAGAAAATTGGTAACAATAAATGGTCAGCAATAAACTGTGCTTAAAGTGTTACCAGATACAATGTTAGAAATATGATATCACTTTAACTTTGGCTTTGGTATATGAGATAATTGCCGAAGACAAAATGCCACATCGCTTGCAATTAGGTGTACCTATATCAACACTAAAAAAAGTTCGTTTGGATTGCTCTATCCATTCGGGAGTTAAGGGCCCTTAAAGTTGAAACGTGTCCAAAATAAACTAAATTTTCAAACTTTGAAGCTACTAGGAATACATCATTGCCGTAAATAATAAAGTAATTTGTCTAATATTTAATAGACGGGAGATTTCTAAATGATTTTGACATATTGCTAACCACCATCAGACTAGGATTTTTAATTTATTTATCGTAGAAAAATATGCACGTATTATAACGACGAAGAAAGTTTGTATGTCAATATCTTAAGCTGACTTTTCCGGTCAGGCCATCAGAGACTGTAATTTGTTGCGGAAGTCGTCCATTACTTACATTGGAGACACGTTTCGCTTGTGTGCGAAATTAAAATTGCCGTTTAATTGACTCTTGTATTGATAGGTTTACGACCTAATAAAAAAGCGATCGGCAAGTCGCATGCACGTTTGTATATAAATAATGAAACACTAAGTAATCAATTGATGTCTTACGCTGCAGTATTTGAGTTACAAAGAACTGGATTATGGATTCTGGTTACGACTTCTGAAGACTTCTCGAAGACAGTTTATTGAAAATTTTCATGCAAATATGTAAAGTTAAAGAGGAGAAAACTTTTTACACCCTTCAGAATTGATATGAAGTGTGTAAAATCCATCTGTTGGAACTTCTACCTAGCTTCAATTAATCATTTCAAATAGTAAACTAGTACACTGAGAGAAAGGAATTGGTTCATCCAACAAAACAAGAAGTGTTGCATGTTGTTACGTGAAATCAATATTTCTGTCGGTTGTACTTCAAAACATACTTTAAATTAACCACATAATTCCCTTCACACAACAGACGCAAAACGAGTTCCATAAAAACATAATTCTTTATACTTATATTACTTTCCGTTTCCAAGAATACTTATTTCCTTAAGCACACGTGTTAATTTTTGATTCTACGCTTGCATTTTTTTTTACTTTCTACTAACATTCTAACATTTACCTTCACTGCTAATGATCCGTCGAACAGAAGATTTTGCTCGACCCCCACTTCCACCTACAATATCATTGCGGTGGGTTGTTTCCATGTAAAACCTTTCTTGGAAAATATGTTTAGTAACTGCACCATATGGTTGCTTTTTAATTTGGAAGATGGCCCGTCGCCAAAAATATTTTCTGCTTGTATGAGATTTTCAAACAGTAAATACTATCTTTGCTTTTGTATTATAGAAATATCTTTTTGTAATGAGCTTTCTTAAAAAGAGCAGCGGCAAATAAAACTAAACGCTCTGACGACTCCGAAGAGTAAACTGAATTTCGGTTTGATTCTCACATGAGTACGATATTGCGAAATCAATTTTTTGCCATTTTTTTTTTCTTCAAAAGCTGAAGCCTGTTAACATGACGTAAAATCATTTTTATTGATTCTATGAGTTTGTTGCAATAGAATCTCTTATAATTTCGAAATTCAATAGCTGTCCTTTAATATAACTCTGTTGATTAATTCAAAAATACAGAAAATTTTGTTACGTGACTTAAGATCGTACGCTAAGAAAAGAAGTATTCAGATTTTTTTTTAAATTTTGAGTTCGACTGTCTTTGTGGTATGGTAATTTTGACTTTTCATGAAATTACCCATAAATAAAGCTGCAATAAGTATCCAGATAAATATTTACACTTTATCAATTTAAAAAGTAGCTAAATACTTAATACTTAACACTAACATTTTAAAAACGTCTCGTTTCTCCATCACTTTGTATTCCATGTCAAAAAAAGCTTATTGACCACTTACCAATATTTTCTCCTTGCAGTTACTTATCTTTTATTAAGCATTGTTTCTTTTTTTGCACTTTTTCTCGATACTTCTCTAGAAAGCGTTATTAATGTGTTGCTTTTAGCAAAAACGATACTTATGCGGTCATGAAAAAGGACCTACTGAATTGAAAGTGTTTACTAATCCCGTATAATACCATATAATTAACGAAGATGATCTTTTCGTTACTTTTACGTTGAGTGATATACTTACGAATATCGCAATAAGGAAAGGGTTTTGCATACGTATATTATCGCATCTGTTTGCAGTACTATATTCGTACGTGGTATTTATTTTTTCTCTGTATTTGGTCGCAGCCTACTTTGGAAGTGAACGAAACAGACAATCACTACCGGAGGCGGTTTTAAAACAAAAGGCGACTAACCAACAATATATTGTTACGCGTGAAAAGACCCGCAAAGAACGATGATATTTCAGTTTCTGAATAAAAATCAAAACGTCCCAGCCATTCATTACAATTACTTTTGCTGTATGTTGAATATGGATATGCGCATTCAAAACAATTTACCGAATGCATAGAAGTTAGGATGTTGCCAAATATATCATAATTATAAATTATAACGATTTGTTATAAGTTACAACTAGAATTGGATCTATGTGCAGTAAAATACCTCTAAATATGCCATACAACAGGCAGCAAAAGGTAACAAAACATGTTTGTTTTTTTGTTACCTTATTAATTTACACCCTGTATACACTTATTTTTTTTTGACTTTCTCCTTCAGTAAACGGAAATTCAATCGTATTCTTCTTTTAGGCGATAAAAAATGAAAGAAAAGCTTTTTCCTCCGAAATATGCAACTTTACGCAGTATTCACCAAATATGCAAACATACCGAGTACCTATACAGTTTACACCATACTACAATACGAATGAAAAATTAGTTTTCCAAGCTTTAGTTATAACTAATCGTTCTTCAGCTGAAATAGCTTTCCATATTGTCGTATTTTTTGTTTTTATGTCTCAATTTTCGCACTAACAACCAGGGTTGGTTAAAAATATGTTTTTTTTTTTTAATTTCAAACAAAACGCTATATATTATGAAATGTTGTTTTTGTTTCGCTTAAAACATGTTTTAAACGGTATCATTAAATACATACATAAAACATTGCATGCTTTACACAATTTTCACCAACGGAATTTCCTCAAACAGCTTATTTCAATTTACGCATGAAACCTCGCACCATCCCTCATTCTTTTGAATGCTTGGTGATTCAAAAGCATTGACATTGTTTTGTGTGTGCTGTGTTTTGAATTTTTGTCAATAATTGCTTACTGGGTAAGAGAAAATATGGCAATATTTTGAAGAAATTAAGTTATGCGACGCAAAAGTAAAGTAAAATGTAAAAAGTGAAAGATATAGAGTCACCTTACTTTAAGAGACGGTGATTCCTCTACAGAATTTCCTTTGTAACATGGAAAAGAAAAAACGCGCACATACTTCAACATTTTAAAATATTTAGATATTTTGCACAAACCACATTTACACTTTTACTTTTTCCACAAGAAATGTACGGGATAAAATCGAATTTGCGCGTTGTTTGGATACACGATTATGTCCTTCCATAACATGCGACGTCACTAGAAATGTCACATATAAAAATACGTTTACAATACCTAGCTTCTGTTAACCTTATATCTTAGTACTCACGTATCTACGTAAATATTGAACAACATAGTATCCGGGGTGTGCATCGGTATTCTCCGTGTCATATATCTACATAGCGACTTGAGCAGTATAGTATAGTAGTACATGATCAAACATTTTGTTTAAAATAAGGTGCGGGGGTTAATTTAATATGTATTAGAAAGGATATAACTACACTCAAATCTAAAGTGTAAATAGTAACTTATTAATGCTTGTATATCAAAAATATATACATTCATTTGAAATAGTCCATGTCTATAATCTACTTAGTACAACTACGAATCTTAGTGAATTTTATAGATACGTATTCATAATACTGCACTGATACAAAATATATGTGTTACGTATAAAAGAAGCCCTATTAATAGTGACATCCTAACCAAAATTGCACATTAGCAGTTATAGATCTATATTGTATCTATATTGATATGATAAAACAGCAGTTTTTAAAACTCGACTTAGAAAAGTTGAATGGATTTACTTTGTTAATATTTTCTCAAACCATTTACGACAATATTATATAAAAAAATAAATGAAAATAAGGGATACTTATGCTATTTACTTAATTTCCATGTATTCCACGATGTTGTGTTAATCTTAAACAGCTACTAGGTTAGATTTACGAATAAAATAGAATTGCTTTTAGTTATGATTGCTTACCTTTCAATACATCAATAATCAATTCGACGAAATCCCAGTCCAATAAAAGCACAGATATCAGCTAAACATTAGCAGAAGACAATTGAATAATTGAAACAGTACATCATATTTAATGTTTAGTCAAATAAAGGGTAATACATATTTAAAAAAGACTCACTTTCTTTGATTTTAATCACAGCATCTCTAGCAAACGTGGTGAAACACCCAGAAATAGACGGTAGGAAATTAATTTAAATGCCAATCACAGGCAGATTGGCAGGTGACTGGACGACATGAAGTTTCTTCTCGCATGTTAAAAAATGCGCATTTATGTTAAATTAAAGAACAAAATTAAAGATTTCTTTAACACTCACATTATTTGTTCAAATAAAAAGCTATCTTGCTTGGAGCAATTCAGTTATTTTGACATTTTTGAAATGTTGAGTAAAGATGCTGCTGTATTTGATATAACTAAAAGTTAGTTCACCCAACTACAAACGATTTGACATTCACCAGGCAGTTGATATAAAACATTCATTTTTTCAGTGTGCATATAAATAATATAAAATAATTAATTTTATTGCCACTAAAAAAGCAACCGTAAATTAATTGTTAAGTAATATATATCTAAAACGTGGTAAAACTTTCATTCTTACCCTGTGAGATGATATATTTCTTCGTAAGAGACATTCCTCCACCCAATACGGTTTTTTTAACTTTTACTGTAAGCTTCTATAACAAGAAAATTACAAGAAGCGCTGCAAATTTTCGTTTCGTCCCCGCACGAATCTGATGCACAATCAAAATTGTAGATTTAGCCAAGTGTAGGATAGTCCAAAACCTGTCAGTCCGGATTGTAGTCCTGCAACTAACAACAATATGAGCGTCCCGCTGCAAGCTGTACGTGGATGGGTACCATTATGGTATTAAGATGGGCACACGTGCTCAACACACATATACGTATATATCTCTAAATTCTTGTGAAGATTTCATTGGAAATAGGTCAACTAAATTTTTCCAATCCATTTTGTTAGTATCTCGAATCGAATCAATCAACCTCTAGTGTATTTTTCTAAAGACGATCTGGATAAGTGTGAGTTAGTTAATGTTATTAATTTGTGATCTTCGCATTAAATTTATTTTATGAAATAAAATTTAGTAATTTTCGCAAATCAAATATTACTAACATTGGTGTCTATAATTTGGGTTACTTACACAAATCCGTACAAGGCCTTCGTTGTCACTCATTGTTATACTTATTCTCTTGCTGGTTTAAGTATTTGTAACATTTCTGCATTCTGAGCATCTTTCTTGGGCATAGAAAGAAAACTTGACGTGAGTTTCAAAAGTGTAGCACTTCCATGTTCTATTGATTGCTTGAAGATTGCTTCTAATTGCACACGTAACTGCTTTGCTCTCTACATTTTGTAAGCCGGATTGCTCCAAAATTTAAAGGCACAAAATGAATTGTAAGGAAAATACTCGAAAACTCGAATTCTTGTACGGTAGTGTGAATTTTATATTACACCATTGTATTCATCACATTTTTGGAAAACTTAAATTTGCGTATGAAACCACTTTGGGGAATAAGATTTGTTTCTAAGTACTAAATAGTAAATTTGTTTAGCTTCTGCGTTCTATAATGGAGTAAATTTTCCTGAGTGTGGTCTATAAAGTAATAAAATAATTTCTATATACATTTCATACCATTACACTGGCTTGTCGAAACTGGTGCAATTAATTTTATTTGTGCAAGCAAATTGTTTCTAAGTATTTCGCTTCCATACATACACAGAGCAAGCAATTTTTCCTTGAAAGGTATCAATTAAAAAGAAGGTCAGCGAGCCGATACCGTAGTCATTTCGGGTAGTTCATTGCTCAACCACCAATAACCGTCACAGCCTGGTACGTACATACACTATAGGCCGTAGATAAGGGATCACGTGTTACTATAAGTTGTTTTTATTATTTCATAGCCTCAATGTATTAAGATCAGTTCGTAGTATTTTATTAGCAGTTTGAAGAAGTAATTCTTAGTGGATTTGTGTTATGTTGTAATTTAAGAAATATTCATCTGATTTTGGTAACAGTGTTAGCAGAACGTCATTTGTTCATTTGTGTGCAAGTCTAAAAAAAATCTTTTAAATATGCCAAACCCAAAGAATAAAGGTCAGAAAGTGACACATAACAATTATGTACCCGTTTCTGTGCTACCGTTAAGCAAAAATTTACGTTACTATAAGGTTTGAGCTACCTTACACAAAAGTACAGCAGAACCAGTACAACGGTACCAAAAAAGCGTTCTGGGTGACTAAGAGTAATCATCACAAATTTAAGTGGAATTTAATGAAAGCATTTACAGCCCAACAATTTCACTGATTACAGTAAAGAGGCGTAGACAAGAACAGACATAAAAGGGCAAATTGTTGTCCAGAAACCTTTATTGATGCAATGATATCTTAAAATAAGTCAAAGACTGTCAAAGTTCAGTTGTTGATATGCGATTTTTCTAATATATCTGCTCTTGAATGGATATTTTATTCCAACGATAGTATATGTTTTACCTAGCGATCCTTGATTTATGGGCGGTAGTGTACACACGTGTGCATATGCGTAAGTGGATATGTGTAAAGGCACATAAGGAGTATGCCCGGGCAGTTTTTATATGAATGTCATTTATCTCGACGCGACTCTTGAAACTTTTTCACCCTCTTACTTTGGTATTTCACGAAACCGTATAGGTAACGTGGTGTGAGTCATTTTATCGCCATAAAGGTTGGTACATATAAATACATGCCATTCATGGGATACAATTAGCATGTGTAAGTATTAAGTGGTAAGCAATTACATTTTTTTCTGATTGATTCGTTATTTCCTTGTACACTGTTCCTTTTCTGGTGACAAGCGTAAACAACATGGATTTACTTTGCCCGTATGGTTCTGAAAAGTCGCTGTATACATACATGTATTTTTTAAGTAGCACGATACAGTATTAAATCTTTGATAGCAGTATTTACATAAAAGTTTGCCAGATGTTTCGACAATTCTTAGGAATAAAAACCTAATTCGTGATTCTCCCTAGAATTCAATTTTAAGCTTCCTACAGATCTGAACATTGCGGTTGTCAATTTTTTATAATATAACATAGGGAGAGCGCTAGAATGTGTTTGCAGTCTTGGACGGGACCATAAACAAAGTGGTGAATATGTGGAGAGAGGTGTCATACTTATGCAATTTTTTTAATGTCCACTTGCAACTTGAAACTTCAATTCACTTGCTAAACTGCCAACATTTTCCACGTCTTTATGCGTGTTTGCCACCAACTTCTTGATTTACGCTGTGATTATAAAAGGGTATCACGTATTGAAGCGAGAAAGTTCTTTTAACAATGCCTATACTTTATAGAACCACATTTGTACCGAGATAAGATTGCTTATATGTGCTTATAATTAACAGATTAGGTATGGAAATTGAATATCTTTCCTCTGTACAAACATACATAACATATGCATACACCAAGTAAGGAAAGCAGTCTAGAACGATTTAGGAAATGTCTGAGTTCCTCGTTGCGTCCACATATAAAGCCGACCTAAATCGAAATTTAGTCCACAATGGTAAAATCTAATTAAACACGGTCATATTGGTCGAGCGCAACGTTTATACGTAAACACAAAACAAGTGCAAAGAGCCCACCAACATTACCTCGCTCTAAGCAGTTGTTTAAACGTCTTATTGGGATAACTTTTTCTTTCTGCCAGACCGTACCATCACCGCTAATAATATTTAGAACGTATATGGATGCGCCTGTAGTTGTAACACTTTCGTACTAATTTTCTTTCCAATTACATCTACATGCACTTACGCGAGTAAAAGAGTTGTATACGTATGCGTAAATTTGACGATTTTACGATGCGTGAAGAAAAAAGTGACTAATTACGTATAATAAAAACAAAAAAAATTTCTGGCGCGAAAAAAAACGGTTATTTTTAATTTACTTAATAGTACCTGCGTGATGGATTCATCTGTAATTGATTTAGATAGATGATGGAAAAAACCTTTGCACCATTGAAACGCTTCAATCTTTGCACCATTACAGAAAGTTTCTCTGTGATGCATTTGAAATAGCGTAAATGTTTGTATTACCTTTGTAACATAGTGATCTATCTTTATGGAAAATGAAAATCATTTTATGATTTATCAGCTACTACCACGCAGAATGATTAAATGAATTAATTGCCAAACGTAGCAAGGTGAGCTCATCAAAGAGATTTAACTTAGGTAAACTTTTTGAAGATCTAAGTACTTAATATATCTAGCACTGCACTGTTTAGAAATACAAAACATTATCAAAATACACGAAGGACCAGCAATCATAATGAATCTTCAAGAAAAGGAATGAAACTGGCTGTCTTACTAGAAATTCCTTCTTTTCCGAATAAGGTGTGATTCCGGAAGTTTCCTTTAGTTTTCTCTTATTTTATAAGTTGAGTAGATATTTGCACCTGTGTACATGGCATGTATATCGCCAAGAAGCATTCGCACTGCAAGAATCGTTATGAGTTTATTTTAAGCTACACAGTTGTTGCTCTAGATCATGAAGATTTTCGTTGCCTGCTACTTTTAATCATATCGTAGTACTCAGGTCTCTACGTAAATATTGAAAAGGAAGAATATGCGTCAGACATGCTCCCGCCCGTATTCTTCGTTACATATATTTATGTAGCAGATTGGGCAGTACGGTATAGCAAAGAGAGTAAGATTCCTTTGCAGTCAGTTTGTGAAACGCTCTCGTACCAAAGATACATTCACGAAATGCTCACACATTTCGCATTAAATGATCAGCTGCCCCAGATTGTCTTTAACGTAGTATTACACGAATCCTTTTTATTGTCATGTATATAAATATGTCCACTAATCATACAAATAGTAATGCCCGGAAGTTCGATAAGCAAATGAAAATGGTAAATTAAAAAAGCAGTATAATTTTTATTTCGTTGCACTTAATAACAATTGTGCAAGAACTATGTGGGACATAATTTCAAATTAAAACTACTTTTTTTCAATTTAACTTTAGCTCCAACTATAGCTTCGGTACCGATCGCTGTACCATCTTCCACTATGTTTGTTTCTATAAAGCGCCTTGCAAACATTTTAAAATCATTCAAGAGCTCGCACAGTTCACACATTACACACATAAAGGCGATAGTATTTTTAGCCTCTTTCTCGATTAAGGCGCTCGTACACATTGCCCATGTAAAATTTCTCCTTTTACACATATGTATCGTATGACTACTTAGGAACAAATATACCCAGTAAATATTTTCCGTCTCTGTACGTTTGGGTGTGATATTGGTATTATAATTAGGGGCAATAAATAAGACCGAGATAACATCTGAACTTCTAGCCATCGAGCGGTTTCGCGGGTAGATTTGCGAAGACGGTTATTTTTGCCGGAATTGTAGACGTTGCCGGCGAGAAAGTGATTATATACGATTGCATTTGTGTGGGCAACAAGAGTCCAACAACTTCTGTTCTTGCGGATCGCCCCGACCTTATTGACTGAGTAGAGTTGGTATTAAGTGTGCAAAGCCCGTAAGGATGTACGATCTACAAGCGAATAAATATTGAAATTAACAGTTGGCTAATGCGTTTGACACGCCAAAAAATGGAATATTAATTAATTAGGAAATATGCAAGACACATCGTAAAACGGGTACCTTTCTATTTAATTAATGGCATTACTTATATTCATATTAGTCACGTTTCTCGTTCGTTTCTTTAAGTGCTTTCGAATGAATTAAGAGAATACGGTAAATTACTAGGCTTATATTTTCAACTTCATTGATCCTTTTTTTTCCTTTAAAATCATTTTTTATATTTATATTTATGTTGGCAGGAAGTAGAGAAAAATATAAGTAATAGTTCAAATTGCAGTAACATCAGCATCAATGCTTTTGGAGTATATTTGCTAGAATTTACCCTTCCTAACTTTGTACTTCATTGTAATAACATACATCCTTACAATTTTGGTCTCTCGCAGATTTTTCAATGTTACCATGTAATAGAGGCGATAGTTTCGAATTAGTTAAATAATGGCTACGTCTTCATACTATTAAAAGTTTGTCGATGATTTTTGGAATCCTTTATACAGGATGAGTCGGAAGCAATGGACTCTTCTTATCCGATTTTCATTTGATTTTAAGTTATAGCGTAACTACAAATAAACAATGTTTCATACATTAACGTTCTTTTTATCATCTCTAAACATTTTATGCTTGGTCTCTTATTCAAATTTAGAATACGCCGTTGCATAATCTAAGTTTGAACAACAATTTCCAGCAAGGTAATGCATAAACTCGAAAATAAACGTTAAATGTCTGACATTGACACATATTAGAAAAACAAAATTGTTGAAACGATGTTGGTCCTTGAAAAAGTTGATTCAAATAGTAGAAATGTTTTTCGGGTGATACACGACATCACCCGAAAGACATTTCTACTATGGATTACGGTCGTGAAAGCCTACACTCAACTATTGATTCAGATAACTGGCACATCGTATGTGATTACCGAGTAAAGCTGTTGGTGCAGAAGGTACCTGACTTTTTGTTTTACGTGGGTAATCAATGCAAGAATATTTTTATTTTTCTTAAAACGTATTAAACCGGAAACAGCTGGCTGGATCATTCACAGGAACATTAATTTTTTTTTATTTATTCTAAATTTATTTTTTTTAATTATAAATTAATTAATCTATAACTTGAAAACAAATGAAACTCCGATAAGAACATAGAGTTTTTACATTATTTTCACGTATACAATACACTCCTGCAGCTTGTAGATGTAGGATTATTTTTCTATTTTAGACGTACGAGGAAAGCGGTTTACATTATTTAAAGAACGCGCTCTTTTGAATAATTGCACCTAGATTGACGGTACCAAAGTTGAACTAGGTGTAATTAGTAACTATTCAATTGTTATGGTGTATTTATATTTTTTGTAGCTATTTGCCCATATGCGCGTGGTAAGTTTTGGTCGATTAAGCTGAATATAACAAAATTGCTGTCTTCTTTTGGATCCTTATATTCTTGTTTGCACCTTCTCTACACTTTTCTCATGCAATCATATGAGAATTTGTTGTCCTTGGACTGTGCTTACAAAACTCCCTATATAATGACAAACTTGAATCCATAAAGTTTCGACGGTACACGTTGAAGAATAAACAAAATAGCGATTAGTACGATAAGTTGATCTTAATGATCACGTTAGCAGGTTAATCTCGCAATCAATTTTTCCCTTCCCGTAAGAGTCAAAATTTTCATGCAGAATATTAACCAGTGGAAGAGATGGTGCAACTTTTACAAGCTATAAGAGGAAACAACGGGTACCCGGAACTTTCAAATTTCGTAATAATGCTCGGAATTGGACTCCGTAAGTCACAAAACTTGATAGGTAAAAATTTAAAAGGCTGTCTTAATTTAATTAATTATTTTATTTTATTGCTAAATTTGAATGAATAAATAAGACGTTCTATCAAAATCTTGCAATATATCTAATCAATTTTAAATTTTGCAGTAATAAAGAACTTAAGGACAAATTTAGGTTATTCAAGTCAGTTGTGAAATATGTGACATATATTTCGGATGAAATTCGTTTTGAAAGTAATTAGGTGACGTATATAACTAATTAGTACCTGATCAATGCAACCTTAAAGTAATGAAATATACATTTGTAGAAATTATGCTTTAACACCTGTCGAGATGGTACTTTACGTTTCTTTTCATCTGGGTCATTTCTGGAGATATAATCGATGTAGCTAAGTCGACAGGAAGCAGAACTATTGAAAAAGTAATCCAAGCAATAATAGCTGGTTTAACTTCAAATTTTATGAAAATTCCCAGAGACATAGAAGAACTACATTAAGATTACTACGGTATAGATGGAAAAGGATTCTTTCTAATTAATATCCAGTTTAATAATAATGGTGTTGTACGATAGGGGTTAATTAATGAATATTTTCAACAATTATTAAAAGATATGAATTGTAGGGTTTAAGGATTCGACAAATGTATACGATTATGTTTCTAAAAATGTGTTTGTATAAAATGTTTAATTCAATTTTGAAATTATTTTTTAAAATAATAAAACAAAATATTATTTTAGGAATTTTATTTCCTCCATAACGTTTTCATCTTTATTTAAGTGTTCCTCTTCCATCATATTTTTTTTCTTTTTATCTCATTTTATTTTATTGTTCTTCTTTCTTGTAGCTATAATTGAAAATTGTACTTCCTTAAAAAATATCCCAATTCCTTTTTCTGCTTTTCTGCTCGTAATCAAAAATCCGTATACCACATGTAGAGATTCCAAAAATACAAATAGGTCAATCATAAACATAGTTGGCGCGCTCATTTCTATTGAATATCATTACTTATCTACAAATACAACAGTTTCATGTTACCAATCGATATTGACGAGCAAAGGTTTCATTTCTGTTTGTACAAAGTATGCCGTCTTGAACTAGCGTCATCTATGATGATCCGCAGAACAATGGAACCACGACTTAACTATAGTTAGTTCAACTGGTCCTAAATTTTCATGTCCAGTTATAAGTTTTCAACAATTTGTAACTGCAGATTGCTATATAATACCTACCAGCGTCCTTGCTAAAATTCGTTGTGATTCATTGAATTTTCCAACGAAATTATGTCGCGGACATTTTCAATGACCACAGGGATGGAGGAAAATGAACGCTTCGATTCGTTTGCATTTCCCTCTCATATGAGTTGGTTTTATAGTCCCTAATCAAATTTGTTTCGATTTCCGATTGAAATTGTATGGAAACCGAGTTCCCCTCGGCTTGTGTACAATTTAAATGTAATTTAATTGTTTTTAGTCGTCATTTTACATTCGTACGTGATTGGTTTTTATGAGCCCACATTTTATGTATAACCGGACGATGAGGTTGGTAATAAAGGAAATTCAATATATCTATAAAACGCATTGTTCTACTTTTAGCCGTGTAATAACTAATACGTTAGCGTATACTTGGAATACCCACTATAAATCTGCTCTATGAAAGATATTATTTGAATTTTGATGTAGGATTAAGTTTATTTTTTTTTGTTTATTTAATTAGTTTCATTACAGGAATTATCAGATCATGGTCTTAAAACTGTGCAAATGCAAATAATTTCATTTGTTATTATTATCAACACTAGATAGATTTATAAAGTTTCAGCATATTTCATTTTTGTTTTGTTCGCCAATGCCAATAAATGGTTTTATTATGTATGGTTTTTGTAAGAAAGGTATTTCTTATAGCAACTAATCTGCATGTATCAATCTACAATTGTATTGGTTTTAAAAAGAAACTACTTTACCTTGTTTTTAATTGCTATAAAACTTGAATGTTTTTTTTCTTCTTTTAATATCGGTTTCTTTTGTTGCAGGTGAGCTATTGGAAGACTATTAAATGTGGTAAGAACTATACAATAACGCTAAAAGAAAATATTACGAGTTAAAATGTATGTTTTTCTAATTAACATTGGTTAATTTTGTGTCATTTTAATTGTCACTGCCTTCTTATTCCGCAAGTCGTGCACAAATGCTATTTAAACGGTTGCCGTTAACATTTTTCTGCATGAGCAACTTGAAAGAACCGCCGCGTGACCTCACTGCGAGGGTGGTGGGTACTGGTCGGTATGTTCTATTACTGATATTTATAATCTCTTCCTTTGATTCGCGCTTATAGCATTACATCGTACTTGTGTCGTAGCTTTTGGACACCTGGTGTTTGCCATAATTTCTGCATTTTGAAAATTTTTAAACAATATATCATTATAGCACAAAATAGATCTAAAGAAGGACCACTTCTTCATTTCACGAGCTTTGTATATTATTTTTATCTTCTTAAAAAGAATTATGTATGATGTATAATGACTTTAATGATGGTTGACGTCAACATTTAAAATTAGATAACAGAAAAATAGTTAGTACGCAGGCCTCCATAGAGACAGATAGGTTTCAATTTGGCCTTAAATCAAATATATTGTCAAATTGTATAACCCCATTTCAATCACCTAACTGACTAATTCACTCAGAAAAATTCATGTATTGGATTAACAAAAAAAAGGTTAATTTAACAACACCTCGCGTTTAAATACGGCGAACAAATATTTTTCTTTGTAGGAACAAAACGATTAGCGTTATATAATTCTTGTTAACCAGACAACTCTATGTATGTAAAGAAAAATTGTTAAATTGATAAGAAATTACGTTTCATTTGATGCGCCCGTTCTGTGTAGCATTTGAAAATGTATCGCGTTAATCCTATATTTCAATTGATTGGAAAAAGTTATGTTTGTTAAAACTAAAACTACAATGTTTTAGTTGAACCAAAGAGAATCATACATTGGTCTAAATAAATGATTTATTTAGCTTAAAGAAAATTATTCTTTAAATCAACATCCTTAACAAAATATAACTGTTAGTTCAACTACAATATGTAATTAAAATTTTTTTTTGTTCATTTGACTAAAACGTTTCGTTATTTTTCATTACTCTTGAAATGGGATTCAAAACAATAAAATAACTGTGAAATAAAATTTTTATTTTCTGAACATTGGCATTAAGATATTGGAAATTACCCTTTTTTGCGGTTTACGTCCGTCCATTCAGGTAGACGGACTAAATAAAGAGCAGTTTCTGTGAAATGTTTATTGCGGCTGTCATAAAATATGATAATAGACGACACAGGCACTTCAATATAATGAAAAATTTAGTTTACATTTAGCTTTCCCATTGCAAGCAGCGAAGAGTGAAGAGTTTGTGCAAAGTGTTTTAAAACAGCCAGTAAAATTAAAGTAATGTTGGCAAGAAAAGAATTATCTACAGAAACGCGTGTTCAAATAGTGGCATATCACAACATCGGTAAAAGTAACCGAGAAATTGCTACATTATTGAAATTAAACCGTAGAACCGCGGATTATAATGTGAAAAAGTATCAAGCAAATGGCAGTGTATCGAATAAACAGCGACCCGGACGGCCAAAAATAACAACACCAGCAGAAGATCGTGCTATGGTAATGATAAGCGAGCGAAATAGACGAAAAATAGAGCCAGAAATTGCTGCCGAAGTGAATATTCCGCATCCAAAACCAGTTAGTGTCACCACAGTGAAAAGGCGTTTGCGCGAAGCTGGTTTGTATGGAAGGATTGCCATAGGGAAACCGTTATTACGCAAAGCAAACAAAGCTAAACGGTTAACACGTGTTATACCAACAATAAAACACGGAGGAGGATCAGTTATGATTTGGGGTTGTTTTGGCGGTGCCTCTGTGGGAGATTTGGTCAAAATAGATGGTATCCTGAGAAAAGAAGGCTACAGAAAGATTTTGGAGAGGAATGGTATCCCATCTGGAACACGATTAATCGGTGAGAACTTCGTGTTCCAGCACGACAATGATCCGAAGCACACTGCCAAGATATGCCGTGAGTATTTAAAACAGCTGGAGCGCAGAAAACAAATTATTATTTTATTATTTTTTATTATTATTATTAGGTTCGAAAATCTGCTCCAACATAGGCAACAGTACTTTAGATGCAACTACAGGATACGTGGAGGAAAATAGAGCCACTAACACTAGCGAAGCTGTTACAAAGAATGCCGAAACTGTGCGCGACAGTAATAAAAGCGAAAGGTGGACATATTGATGAATCCCAAATTTAAGTAAATTTATGATTATCATTGTTAGAAAATTGACAAGCACCTTGTTTTCATAACTGTTAAAATACTTTGTATAAACACAGAACAAAGGTTTATTTTATAATTAGTATTTGATTTGTTTTTAGTAATATTTTAAGGGTGGGTAAACACTTATGACCGGTAGTGTAAATACGCGTAACTCTTACCATTACTTAAAGTAACTAAATTTGAATGGTGATAACTGATTATTTTATTGTAATTAATGCAGCTTATATTTTTGGTTTTCGTTACGTTATGTGATTGATACTGTCCGTCAAAGCGCATAGCTTTGAAACAAAAGAAGAACGTACCTGCTTTTAATAACTATTATATTTAATAAAAGTCGAAAATTTGGAAGAAAATAATATTAGTGCACATAACCAAACCCTTCTTCAAATGTGCACCGTGCTTCTTGATCCAGGAGGAATATCATTCGGTTGTATGACAAAATCGGTCTGTCTAATGGATTTATAACAATAATCAAAATACTGTAAATCAAGGGAACTTTGAGTGCTATATTGAGTATTTTTTGAGTGAGGTTCCGTGAGTATTTTCCGAGTAAGGTTCAGAAATCACTCTGTAATTAAACAGTATCCAAAATATTAGTATTAGATTTGTAATGAGCATTCCTTTTTTTTGTTTTCTTTTAAGAACAATTTGAGGAGAATGAGAAGAGTATGTAGTTGTATTCAACAAAATTAAGTATTCACACTTTTTGTTTTAGAAAGTTTAATTGCATTTGTCGGACACGTTTTATAATGTTTTCAAAAGAAAAAACACATTCACAGTTGCAAAAGTTCACATGCGGCCGTTCTTTTGTCAAGCATCTTCAAATGCAAATATTCTAATATCGTGAGAAATGGCAATACAGTTGTTTTTCAAAGAAACCTTAAAATTCAACTAGGAGTTCAAAAATGTAGTAATATATAGGATCCTATTTGAAATAACAAAGTTGACTACTTCCGGTATAATTGGAATTACTAGATGCTTGAAAATACTTATTTTGGTTTTATAATACACGTAGGCTTTAATATATATTGCAAAGTTTTCAGTATTTTCTAATATCTACTCATCCATATATGGATTAATGCAGTTTCTCGTGAGGTGCCTATGTACTCTGTACACCATTTAAAAGATATAACACGAACTCAATTTAATTTCGATACAATTTTAATCCGCAACAAGAAAGAAAACGTTGAAAAAATCTCCGTTTACAGAGGCACAATTCTGAGATCGCAGACCCCGTACATTTATATTATTTATGTATAAGTTTAAAACTAAAGAATGGCATTGAAGCGATTGTATTTACGTTTACAAATGAAATCTTCAAATTAAAAAAAAGTATTCATTTAGTATATAGAAATACCATATGTACGCATCCCATCTGCCATATTTTAGTTTGTTCACATATCGAAAATAAAGGTTCTTTTAGTGGTAGAAAGCTCGATTTCTAAAAGAAATTTCCTTTTTTGGCCTATTATCTTTGGGGCGTGGGTGACCGTACTGATTTATTGATCATAGTCGTTGCCTGAAGATGTGCTTGTGGGCACGAAACTGCTACTCACGTCTGTACTATTTGCTAGTTATCATCCGAAGATGTTGACATTTGTTAGTGTTGAAGCAGTGGCAACATAGAAATCGGCCTAGTAGTTTGTCTACAGTGAGCATCCAAAAAGAACAATTTTGTAAAAAATGGAAATTTCACGTGATTTTTCGTTTGATGTTTTTTTACGATTTTAGTAAAGGTCTAACACCGCAGCAATGCCTCTAATCGCTTCGTTTGACCTATAGGTAGCGAAGCACCATCAGAAACTGTTTACAACTGTTTCGCAAAATTTCGTCATGGTCGTGCTTCTATCAGCGATGAATATTGTGAAGGTCACAATGATAGATCGCTATATTTTGTTAGTGTTTGATAAATTTATCTTTATTTTAAGTTGAACGCCACTTCGGCATTAGGCGTAGTGTTGTACAATTTGAAAAACAACGTCGAATAGTAATAAATAAACAGTTCTGTCAAGCAAGCGCGTGTGTTATTGTGATAGTTCTAATTAGACATCAGTAAAGAAAGTAAACATATAATATTCCTGCTATACGAATTTTGGTGTTTCTAATGGTAAAGATAATATGAACTATTCTTTGTGTAACAGTTTCTATAATATAATGTAAGATAAAATAAAAGATTGGGTCCTCTTTTCTCAGAAATTCGTTGATGTAATAAAATTGCGACCGGTTTCGTGCCTACAATACTTATATAATATAGTAAATATAATTCTGGTTCTATCATATGAAATTTACTTTTTAGCTACCCTGATGATGTGCTTGTAAACACGAAACCAATTGCAAATATATTATATTAAAAAATTTGTGAGGAAAAGGGACCCAATCTTTTGTTTTACCTTATGATGATTAACAAAGACAGTCACCATCGATTATTATAATATAATATATTGTTACGCTTGTGCGCAGAACCAATTGCTTGTTTAATTTTAAATTACCTCTTATTGAAAAGTCTCGCTGTCGCTAAGATAATAGGTCTTATATCTCTCATATTTTCTTGAGTGCGTTCATCATTATTTATGTTTGTCGACACCATTCTACTCTTCGTACCTCACAATCGAAACCGCAACGTTCAAAGCTTACCATTTTAAAAACCCAATCATTTTATTTATTTGTTTATCTTTATGTGGGTCATACACATACGCTGCGCGCGTATTTTAGTCGAATAATATAATAAACAAGATGAATGTTTATTTAATTGAGCTGTACGAGGCGTGCATGACTCATATCAGCCAATACCGTAAATGGAAAAGAAAGAATAACGACTTGCGATTTGTAGATAACGATATTTGGTGTCTTAAATAGAAAGTTTTCTTTCTTTTTATATGTTAGTCGGTTATAATTACGGTTTATCATTTGTGTATACGCTCGCATACACGATTTCCTAAGTGCAAAATGAATGAGGATCAAGTAATTCAAGCTAAACGATAGACTGAAATTAATAACTTCAACCAGGTGATCACAATCAAAAATTTTAACCGGACAATAGTGAATTGGTGAATTATGTTTATTATTCTAGCCATACATTATAAATTACAACGCAAGGAGAACTAACAACTAAGTTTTATGGTTCAAATAACAAAACTCTCAACATTTTAAAACTCTGAATAACATCTTTTAAATATCCATATACGTTCATCATTCTACCTGCATTTGGAAGATCTATTCAGAGAAAGCCAAATTACAGTTACATACTTTAACTAAGATATACATACGTTTAGGTAGGGGCAAACAAGTATATTGCAATCAAATAATTTTCTTGATTTAATTTGATTGTTCTACAAACATATTTTATTAGCTTGAACAAATTCAATAGTATAGTCATAGCAATTACATATCTATGGCAATCAAAATAGTTAAATATTTTGTTAAGCTAACTAAATATTTAGTTTTCTATAATTCAAGCCTGTTCCCTGCGGAGAAAGCAACACCTTTCGAAGAATATGTTTCAATCGCAAACCATAATAAACATAACCGCAATGTCTTAATGTATTTTGGTATTCATTTTAATTATGAAGTTACCTTAGTTTTGTTTTTTTTTTTATTAGAGCCAAGTATCTATTTTTCTCAGGTGAACTACATATTATGTCTAAATTAACTAAAATGGTCAGCCCACCATACAGTAGCACTTGCTTTCAATCAAAAATCAAATGTAAGGCAAATAATATTTATTACAGGTAAGTAACATACATATGTGTATAGGGGTTTTCACTTTATTTTGGCCAGCACTTATTTCCGTTACTATTGCAGGTACAAAAACTATTTCAAACAAAAGTTGTAGTGTTTTACCTCCAAGTAAAAGTTTGATAACTATTAGAATTGCATGTACAAATGTGGCCAACAAAACGTAGCTTTTCTCTTTTTTGACGGTATCTTTAGACAGCCTTTCATCTCCTGATTTCAAATATATATTATATGAGAATATTTTAAGTAATTAGCGGCTGATTTTACTAAATAAATTTGGGAAATATTGTGAGTTAGTAAGTAAGGAGGATTAGTTAACATAAAACAATTACTAGTTTTTTGCTACCTGTCAATCTGCAAACTAACATGGGTTACGCTACAGCCGAAAAAGTAGAATTATATATTTATGTAAAAAAATTATAAAAACCAATATGCCACAAGTAAGTATAAACGTTTAGCGTCATGTCAGAAATATTAAAGATTTTGCCCAAAGAAACGCCACGTTAGAGTATTTCAATTCATTGTTTTAAAGTTAGAAATTAAATACTTAAATGCTTGGTGTTCCCAGACGAACCGAATCTAACGAAAGCTGCTCGTTAACATAGTATTTCCAAGAAAATAATTGCTTGCTTCTTTCGTTTGCACTGGACATGTCGCAAGGATTGCTTTGAAACATCAATGAATGATTATTAATTGATTTTGGTACTAAAAGATGCCAGGATAACGATTTTTATCACCTCAAGAACTTATTGAAGCATACAAAAACTATGTTTTTGAGGTACTACCTTCAGAGTGGAAAAAATTTTTGGAAAATTTCTCTTTCGCACTAGAGTGGTCCGAAAGAGAAACCGGTGTCATTTTAATGCCAATGGAGACCAATTTATTCAGGTTACAGAAATTTTGTCGTTATTTTATAGTTAATGGTAGGCATAAGAGTTATATATTGTAATGTTACAAAATAACAACAACGAGGTTAGCTGTCATCAGCGCCATATTCACTTCTCATCTTGGCATTTCACATTGTCCACCTATCGGGTATGAGAGAAAGAGTATCTAGGACATTTCCGGATTCACAGCCCTTAGTTTTTGAAAAAAAAAAAATAAGAATTTCGTAAAATGTCAAAAATTTTCCCAAATTTCATACCGTCAAAACATTACAATATTTTATATAAAAAAAAAGTTTGGTATTCGTTTATTTAAGGTTTATTTTAATTAAGACCGGGCCAATATTTGAAATCGCGACGATTATAACATTAATTTCCAAAATTAATTCGACTGCACAAACTTCTATGTTGTAACAAATTGAAGACCGGTCAATATCCTTTCTTGTTCTAGATTTAATATTTCCATTACAATAGATAGCCACGCCACCATGTTTATTATAGGTGCGACAATAACATGCTGGCAATGTAAAATTAGTCAAAGAAATTTCTTTGGGCTGCACTTGACTTTGCAAATGCTCACTAACCAGAACAACGTCAATTTTCCGTGATTGTAAAATTACATCTAAGCGATCTATTTTGTTATTCAAGCACCATATTTTGATGCATAACTTGTAAGTAGTTTAAGTTTGAGAGCCTTTTCTTCCTAGATGCGTTAAAAAAACGATTAATGCAACTTCGGGCCACATGTCCGGTGTTTTAATTTGCTGCAACTGTTTTTCAGGAACTGAGACCTTGAAGGACGATTATATTTCAGGATACTTGCTATTTAGTTTCTCGCAGGTAACTTCCGGAATATCCTTGGACTTTATATAGTTCGCTAGTTTTTCTACAGTCATAGATGGTTCTAAGCGGTAAACGTGAAGATAGCAAAGTTTAGGGACCCCTTTTATTTCGCATGCATTTTTGTTAATGCCCTTGATCACATCTAATTGGTTCTGCCTGCGTTTTCTATAACTCTTGACAACCCATTCTGAGTCCGCGTTAGTCGACTTAACATCCGTTTTGTCTACAGTTTCAATATTTTTATTTATTGTAGGAGTATCTCTCTTATTATTCTTATCTAATAGGCTAACAGTGGTTTTTTCCTTATGCTGTGTTTTTGTCGCGTCTACAAAAGAACTAGGGGGTTTTGTTGCCGTAGTTTACGTTCGACGATTGTTTTCATTCATAATTGAATTCAATTCCCTATTACTATTCGTTAAAAGTTGAATATTACTTTCCTTCGAAATAACTACTTCATTTTTAACTTCTCCAAGGATGATTGAAGTTGACAGGTTTCTCTCCGCACGATGTTTGCCAGTAAATCAGCAAATTCATCACTACTTAGAAAGTTTAACACTTGCTCACTTTTTTCTAAGCCAGATCTTAAGCCATCCCTTGGCATCTTGATTCCTAAAATCGCTTATTTACGTTCGGAAATTTTGCACCATACCTTACAGGTATCAATCACGTGTATACCGTACCGCGTCCAGTCACACTCAACAAGAGTATTTTTTGATTGTCGAATTGCAATGATAATACTCTTATGATATATTAGTGCTGGATGATATGCTAGGAAGGTTACTCCCACACATCTGTTCTTTTTAGGAAGCATACACAACATGGTTGAGTGTAGGCTTTCACGACCGTAATCCGTAGTAGAAATGTCTTTCGGGTGATGTCGTGTAGTTAATATTTTACTTGGCGTTTCGCTGACCATCCTGTCAGCTTCTTCAGAAGATTTCTAAAGACTGTCTTTAGAAGTCTTTAGAAATCTTCTGAAGAAGCTGACAGGATGGTCAGCGAAACGTCAAGTAAAATATTAACTACACGACATCACCCGAAAGACATTTCTACTAAGCATACACAACAGTTTAAGAAATATT
Source organism: Oryctes borbonicus (assembly GCA_902654985.2). Classification (NCBI taxonomy): domain Eukaryota; kingdom Metazoa; phylum Arthropoda; class Insecta; order Coleoptera; family Scarabaeidae; genus Oryctes; species Oryctes borbonicus. The sequence continues at coordinate 9,595,589 of LR736858.1, forward strand.
TATTTGACTTGCTTTGAACGAAAGAAACCTTTCTATCGGTCTAGTGTTCCCGCTTTTAAGGGTAGTAATCACCTCTGTCAATATAATTGTTTTAAATAATTTAAAACAGTTATACACTTAAGCGAATGGACTCCTAATACGTTAGCTTATAAGTAAATTTCTTTTACAGAAAATAGTTTCAAACGCAGTACCAATTAAATATCTTACTCTTTTACGTCCGATAATATTCTTAATGAGGACGGTGTACCGTCCAACTCTGGAGGAATCATAAAGATAAAACCGCTTCACACAATAGTCAACAAGGTGCGTGTACCAAGAAGAAGAAGATTAGTAAATAAACGCTTTACTTTGAATTCATGGGAGGTAAAACCCATCCGATAAACCTGGACTCGGAGCCGTACAATTTATTAACAGCTTAATATCGAAATGAAATGGAAAGAATTCAGATTATTACTGTTCTTTATATCTAGCGAGTCTTACTTACGCATAGAACACAACTACATATTTATTTTAATGCATATACCGCTCTTACAATGTCGCTTTCCAATCCTACATCTTCAAAGCACCAATTCGTTATATAACATAATTGGACACTTGACCAGTCGCCTTGTTAGCTTGTATAGTTTCGGGTGTTGATTTAAAGATTTCAAAATAAATTTCATGCTTCTCCCTTTATATTTTGGTAGTTTATAAGACTTGGGTTAGAACTGTTGGTACTGTACGTATTTTGATAGATACTAGAAGAATTAACAATTTTTACTTAATTATGTTGCTAATTTGGAGGCATTTCAGTTTTCGTTACTATTTACTCCTTTTTTTGTACTAATCCTGGCTAGTTTTGACAGAAATTTCATAAAAGGGTGTGCAATGAAGCTGTCCTGTAGAATTTAATTTGAATTCGAATAATCTTATTGGCGTTTCAAATTCGGTAATGTGCTACGGATGTTTCTGTTTTCTATATTGAACTTTGCGTCTGCCAGTCCTTCTATTTGTTGTTGTAAATTACGTTTGATATTGATATTAAGTTATATGCTTTTCTGTGTAATTTATTTTTCTCATCCCAAACAACGTCAACCAACCATGTTGTCTGTTTAATCAGAAACTTTTGAATCTAAAAGAATAAAGTTTCAATCTTTTGTTTTTGCCACTAGAATTTTTTTCTTTAATGCAACTCAGAATCAAAAATCATGAAGAAATCATGCTGCTTTATTGTTTCATTGAAGCTTTTTTAATATGCCATTATTAATATGTACTGTGACTATTTTCCGAATCTTTTTAATTTGATATTAAAACTATTAAAAGTTTTTCTTTTTTTTTAATTCTTCAGTTTCTAGAGCCGTTTTGATTTCAAATATGTATAAATTTATATGTATATTGGATGCAGTTGTTGACTGAATATAGATTTTTACAATGTATTTTCATTATAAATTAGTAGCTCAGTAACAAAATATGTTTGACATTCATGTTTAGTTGCACCAGCACAAGTTTAATTAAAATGACAGGTAGAATGTGATAGCCTTTCTACCTATTCGATTATAATTTTCATATTCCACCTGTTATTTTAACTTAATTCCAGATTAAATTTTAATTCGTGTCGGTGCAACTGAAATTATATAAATTATATATATTATATATATAAATTATATAAATACAAATTATAAAACCTAATAGGAGGCCTCAACTTCATTGCAAGAAAACGCAAATTATCCAATAAACCGAGAAAAGATCATTGCAACAAACTGCTACCTGTACCATGTACCATGCTCTAGATCTATGGCAGTAGTATAAACATTTTGATACGCGTTGTAGATCTAGAGGGCACAATACTGTTTAGGAAAATACGTTTTTCAAACGGGCGTAAACATATTAAACCCTAAATGAACATGGCAGAGCTGATGAACTATGTACAAATCTTATCTAAAAATCAGTCAAAAAATCTGAATTCTACAACTACGCAAAATCTTGACGTAACTTCCACGTGTAATGTGTCCTAACTCATAACTGTTACTCATAACTACCTGGAGATCCTAAATCATCAGAAGAGAAAGAGGAAATTTAGCAATAATAGACGGTTCTAACCGTAATAATAGTGGCAGTGAAACTTAGCCAACAAAGAAAAAAATGTTAACACACGCGCGAAGATAAGGTCGCTAAATCCGACTACTTTCACTAGATGACATCAAGTAGCGGTACTGTAAAATCAATTAAATACTACAAAAACTGAAACGGAACGTTACATAATATTAACACAATTCCTCGAATGGCCGGAAATTCTTACTAAAACCGTTGATAAAATTCGAATTTCGAATTTTCCTTATTGTAAAAAAATTGGAAACAATAAAATAAATAAACTAAATGAGCTTTCAAATCTGATGGTATATCATAATATGCTAACAGTACATTAGGCCTGTTTGATATTATAACAAGTTTTTTTTTTATCAAATTCGATACAAACTCTCTCATTTCTTTCTGTTAAATTTGATACGGGAGGCGTATATTTAGACATAATCGGTATATATACCTGCGAGCATTAACTTTTGGTTTTGGTTTTTGGGTCTGACAAGTAGTCTTCTTCGATTTTTTATCGTGTGTCAAAGAAGGAAAAGTTCTAAAAAACAATTAGTAATGAAATTTTTTTGTTTGTCCTTTCGGTCCCCGAATAAGCACTCGAATGGTGAGAAACGCAAATTACGATTGGAGTAACGCGAATTCGAAAGCTATATTACAGAGAACATCGATAAGAAAACGCTCGATCTTTTGTTTTCCTTTTTTTTCTCATTGAAGAGTGGTCGTCCACGAAACTAAAGAACAATAAGCGACGACTTCCTTTTACAAATTAATTATACTTCATTACAATTGGCCACTCAAGTCATTTTCGTGTATCGATGATTAAACCTGTACTCTGTATTCTTTTTGGTGTCTGCGTCTGTCTGACGCCTGTACAAAGTACGTTGTGGATCCACTACTTTTCAATACAAAATTTGAAAACCATGTATTCATAATTGAATATATCTAGAGGGCATAATGCGTCAGTATTCTATTCGACGATCTCATTCTGAATAAGGCATGTTGTGACAATTCTAGATACGATCAGTAATCGATTTTTCTCTTTATGTAACTTAGAAATCATCCAAAACATGATCGTCTGTGTGTTGGGAGGGCGGAATTGTTTTCAGTATGTTTGTCAGATTAATCCTGTTTTGTGTTAATATAAAATTTTCAAATAGGTAACATATTACTTAAAAAAACAAATCTAGAAATAATAATAGCTGTACTACTTTATAAATTATGTTAAAACTTATGTTTCCAACAGAGCACGCTTTTGTAATTTGTCTAGAAAATTCTACAGACTGTTTACAACATTTTCTCTAAAAACATAAAAACACATTGTCTGTCATGGTAATGCGGTCAACAAAGAACTTGGAATAGTAGAAGCATTTGTTTAAATCCTAGGGTGAAGCATATATAAAACCAAAATATTTTCGATCAAATCAAACCGAGAGTGGAGGCAAAACAGGATTGGACGTTGTCGCTTTTGTCGTATTTCGCATTTGAGTATTTGAACGTATTAAAAAACAATATACTACCGTGTTTGGAGGATACATCATATTTGTGTATAAAACCGACTTTGTGTTGGCTTTATAACCACGTGTGTCAACTAGTGTGGGATGTTGTCTCTAGTACTTCAAATTCGTTGGTTCTAACACTCAAAAAAACGTCAATTTACCACCAGTATATTAAGTGGGTCCCTTTACTATTCAGCGCAAGTGCTGAGCTGAGCAATTATGGTTTTCTATATTTGTTGAAAGTAACTTATATATTACTAATTGAATAAAAATGTAATGTTGTAATGTAATTACAGTCATGTTCATGTTGTGAGCAGTTTTGCCCCGCATTGTATGTTATTGTAGAAACTTTATCAGTATTCAATTCGGATACGTATGGTTGTTATCTATTTTTTATGATTGTTTGACAGAATTAGAAAATACACTAATTAAAACCTTTTTCCAAGCTGGACAAAATATTTAATATCAAAATCGAAAAATACTACTTACTAAAAATCACAAAAATTGTAACATTCGTGATAAGGTATATGTTGGACACTCAGTTGTTGTTTAACAGTTGTTGGTGTTAGTGGCTATTAGTATTTCTGTAAAAAAGAAAACATCGAATATAGAGCCTTTAAATTCTTGTATTTGAAAAACAATATACATATGCAAATTAGCGCCGAGACAGACACTGTTTACGAGGACCCTGCACTACGATTTGTTACAATAAAATGTTGGGCAGCTCAATTTGAACGTGATCATATAAACTTGGTCGACGATGAACGTTCGAGACATCCAAAACTGCAACCGCTACCGACAACAGCGGAGAACTTCAACAAGTGGTGCTGGGTGATCTTCGAATTAAGGTTAGAGAGATAGCAAAGGCTGTAGTCATCTCGAAAGAACGTGTTTATCATATATTGTAACTAAATCACGTACTCGAAAACTGTGGTACTGGAACACTGAAACACTTCACTCTTACCCCGTACCACAAATACTTCACTGACACTGAACGTACGTTTCGATAGTTAGTGAAGTGTTTGTGGTAAGGGGTAATAGTGAAGTGTTTCAGTATCATATGTTGATTGATCGTGCCTCGCTTGCTTCAAAGCCCAATTGAAGCAGTTTAAGCGAAAGAAGTAGGAGTTTTAGCGCCGATTAATTAATTAATAACTGTAGATATAATTTGGATATGCCAATACAACAGTGGATTATGAAGCATGAATTGCCTCCGAAATGGGCCGAGAAAGTGTTGGTGACTGAATTTTGGGATAGTCTTGGGGTTATGTTAATCGATTATCTTAAAAAAATAATAATAACAGGGGCATACCAGGCATCATTACTTGACATGCTGAAGGTATAAATCGTGGAAAAGCAGCTGCATTTGAAGAAAATTAACGCACTGCCTCACATGTCAGTGATCGCTGTGGCAAAAAATCACGAAGTGAGATTCAAATTGATAGACAACCCACCCTATTTACCAGATCTGACATTTGCCAATAGTACCTTATTACATTTTGCCTATAAATTTGACAGAAATTCCAAAAATGCAATAATATATAGTATGTCCCATTTAAAAGAATGCAACTTTGGGTAACTACGAATTTATGACACTTGCAAGTTTCAATATACATAATTTTGAACTATTAAACCTGATAGCAAGAAAAACCTGGAGATCACTCACCTTTATTTGTTGACATTATTACAGGTGTATCTCGGTGTTTGCGAAAGTTCTCGAAAAACGAATTAATTAACAATCAACTTTTTCATGAAGAGGGGGATTGTTTCAGAAATGTAGTTTGGTTTCGCATCAGGTTCCTCCACGCAGGAGGTATTTTACAACGCCCTGGGTAATATTTAGAATGCTCTAGATGTTAGAAACTCTCAGACTGCTAGGCTGTTTAACCATCTACCACGTGATCGATCAAATAATACCGTTTACTAAACTGGATAGATTGGGAATACACGGCACTGCCCTAGATTTATTTACATCATTTCTATGCGATTGGAAAACGGACGTTATAATTCAATTTGACATCAGTGGAGTTCGTAAATCGGTATATTCTTTCACAGTATCCATTGACACCGGCGTGAGCTAAGCATTCATCATTGATTCCGATTGGCTTTTACTACACGTAAATGATTTGAGTTTTGTCCTCAGTAATTGTGCTCTATCACAGTACACAGATGATACGTAGTATGTATCATCCTCAGTAAAGACGATGTAATACCGTAATAGCAACTATGTCGGAATGGTGTCAGAACAACAGACTGACGTTGAACGTTGGAAAGACGGGCTTGGTTAGGTTTCGCATAGGCTGCCTTAGCAACAGTACATATATAAAGTTTGGCGGTCATTCTATACTAGAAAGTAAATCTGTCAAATTTTAGGATTAACTGTTGACTGCACTCTGAAATTTGAGAACCACTGTAGACAAATTGAGTGCAAACTTAGTTCAGCACTTTTTGAAATACATAGCCTGCGGAAGAATGAAACATGCCGTCCCTAAATATACAATCCTATAATCAATTATAAATTAATGTAAAATCTTCAACAATATTCAATGTAACTTTAGGCATGTCTCAATGTAAATTTGTCACTTAATTATTGCTCGTTTTATAATCATCAAAATTCTCAACAAAATTTCACGTTGTACTATTGGTTGTGGTGTAAAACGTCATCAAAAAGCGTTAGAATCTATACTACAGTTGTGTCCCTGCATCGCTTGCATAGTGCTACATCTAAAATTTAAGTTTCCGTTTTGTGTTTCGACATTAGTATATTTTTGAAAATAAAATTTGCTGTTGTCCAAAAACGAACGCTATCGCCATTAATAAAGAAATGGGGTGACGCTAAATTTAATTTCTGACTTTGAGTCTATCTGTATTCGATGTAATTTGTGCTGGTTGTAATTCCAATTGAAAGCTGTTAAATTTTAAGAATTCTATTCACATTTCGAAGTTCTGATCTCTTGTGGTGGAGTAGCCAGAGAAAGCTGAATTCTACAACGTTTCACATAATGCTTACATGGTGGCATATCACGGAATCAGGTTAGTTTCATTTCAAATTTCTAAGATTTCTCATTTAATTTCAAATTTCATTCTCTATTTGCCGAAACAGTGTTTTGGAGACATGGATTCCCATAAACCCTAAATTTATTTAATTAATTCAGAAAAATCATAAATTTCCTAGTTTTTGCATTTTCCCCCCTCGTAAAACATTACGATATATACCTTTCTTCTTAATGCCTTTTTTATGGACAATAAATATTACATTACATTAGAATTATTATATTCTATATTATTATTAACATTTAATACATACTTATAATGGTGTAATTACAGTAGGTGTGTATAATTGCACGTATGTACCGTTACTATTAACTTGGAATATTACGTTAATTTTATTATTATTATTATTATTATTATTATTATTATTATTATATTGATTTTGTCACGACTATCTTTGTAATACATTTGTAATAAATTGTAAATATCCCGCCATTTATGGGACATTTAATTTAAAAAAAAAATTAAATAAATTGCTTTCGCGTTTCCTTTCTTTTAGAAATTAATAAAAGCACTAATTCAATCCTTAGTTCGGTCCTTCTATTTGGTGACTCTTTCGCATTCAGATATCAAAAATGCTTCAGAGTGTAGCATTCGATCTATAGCATTCGGGTCGTTCTGACCAGCCGGTAAGCATACACACAGACAAGTGTGTCTATAAACGCGCTACACGCCCCGAGTATCTAATTTCAGAAACAAGCTTCTGGTCACAGAATTTAAATTACCGTTTCATAATTCCGGAATGACTCATAAATAACCAGAGACAGATCCTAAACGATGTGAAGAGCTTTAAAAACATCGATTCCATTACACCATCTTACCGCGTAAATGCGTCTCTTACATATTTATGTATATGAAAGCAAGTAGAAAGTGGAAAAGTATTTTAATTACATATTCACAAACTGGAGAATAATGAGGAAAAGAATCATTTCAATGGTAATGTGATTCTATGTAGTTTTTGAAAGAGAAGGGTCCGATTATACAATAAAATAATTTTGTTTGAGTTAATTAAACCAATTAAATAATTTTTAATTCGAAAACATTAATGGACATAAAGGAACATTTATAACTTGAGAAAGAATATAAAAATGTATTAGAGATAATTTTGAGTAGAAAATTATCTGGAAAACTAAACACGAAATTTAATTTTTTTTTAAACTGGATAGCTGTATAATATCTTGGTGACGTAGCATATTAGGGCCGGTCATAGCCCTTTATGTAAAATTCAAAATAGTTAAGAACACTCAGTGTTAAGCACGTCGACATCTTCCTGTATTACCATATTTCAAATACACCAAATACATTAAGCATTCAAACTTCTGAATCCATCTCTTATCTAACTTATCTCCATTATGTTGAGAGAAACATTTTCTGTTGTTGTACTTAACTATTGCACTCTGCAATCTATTTAACGTCAGCTGAAAGAAAAAAATAACGCAAGTTCCATAATGCATAAATACTTCAGAAAACCATTTAATGCAGATCTAATACATTCTTGAATTAAAATATTCTGATATCGAATTCCACGCGGCTAACTCGAAGAAGCATATTCGAGAACTGCATTAAAGTGCGCCGGTAATAAATTATCACTTAACATAAATAAAACTTTAAAAAGTTGAGCTTAAAAAGATCGTAGAAGTTTATGTGACCGCTATACTGTACTATTTTGAATTCCAGAATTTCTCGAATTTTATCGATATTAACTGCATTAGCAAGCAAAGGAACTTCAGACAATATTTTACTATTTGGGCGTAGGAAAGATCGGGATAATAAGATCAAATATAATGCCTCCCAACATCAACTTGTTTCGCTGCAATTACATTTTTAAATTAAGATATTTATTATTTATTTTCCTAAATGTAACATATCTACAAAATCACCGTTCTTACATTTGTTTATCTAAAAGATATTTAATTAATTCAAATATATATTGAATATACCGAATTATTAATTAATTATATTGAATATTTACACCTTTCCTAAAAAATCCTGGTTTTGATTAGAGAAAATTTCTTGAACTGGTGTCATAACGTCCTTATCACTGTTAAATTTGGTTTCCCCAAAAAATTTTTTTCATTTTGGAAATAAATAAAGATAACTGGGAGCTCCGTCAAGGAAACCAGGCTTTTGTGCACTAGAGCATCACTCGATGAAACAAAATACCAGGCGATAACATGCCTCTTCATTAATGCGGTCGCTCCAGACAAACTTGCAGAAACGAGTGTGCACTCATTGGCGGCGGTAATATATTTCGAAAGCGGTTGAACATACCCGAAGTCAGGATTTATACGCGTACGATTAGTATGTGTATGAATGACAAGTTGGATTGAATCGACAGCGTGTTTTGTTATGTTCGACGAGTGTTGATAGATTTCTTCACCGATTTTCAACACTAGAATATACTGGTATTATTATTAAATGTATTGTTTGCAATATTAACATTTTACCGTACAGTATTTTACCTAACGACACCTGTTAAATGCGAAACGTGAACATACCATATTATAAATTCCTATATGATTTCATTTTTGTGTTGTGCAGTGTAGTGCGCACTGCACTACACTGTACACTGTGTGCAACATTACACAAAATATTGTAGACAATGAAGAACTTCGAATGTTTTGGGGGAGATACATTCCGGAATGGAGATTGCAAACAAGAGGTCAATTACAGTTTAATTTACCGCGGTTACAATTACGGATCAAATCAAGGCAGAGTTAAAAAATTTGGCAGGCGGTGGATGAAATAACGGATGCAAGAAAGAATTGTATTTTAAATGTGTTAGTGCGCACTTTAAAAAGCGATGTGGCGTCTGTGCCTCTTCTTTTACGTAGTACAATATTACAGAAGATAAACGCGGAGACGATAATAGAGACTATAATAAATACCTTTGGATATTCCATATATCGGTAACTCAACTTGTAACGTTGGTTACAGATGGGGGTTCAAACATGGGTAAAGCTGGAAAGTTACTAAAACAATCTCATCCTCAATTGCTTCATGTAAGCTGTTTGCGCCACGCATGTCATTTTGTAGCTGAATTTATTAGAAACAGTTATCCAAAAGTAGATCAATTAATAGTTTTTACCAAAAAAGTTTGTATTAAATCTCCAAACGCATTCGTAAGTTTAAACAGGCTTGTTCGGGGATTCCTCAGCCGCGACAGCCGGTACTGACGAGATGGGTAACGCGGCTTAAAGCTGTTTTATATTATCTAAAAGTTTTGCACGTTATTAAACCTTGTATCTTAAATTTAAATCCGCAAGAAACCCAAGCAATTTCAATAAGCCAGCGGCTGGTTTCAGATACTGAATTCCATACTCAAATTACCGGAAATTATTCAATTCTCTTAGATACTGTTTCCAAATTAGACAACACCAAGCTTTCATTACATGAAGCACTATAGTAGATGACCTTAAAGCCTCGTTAGGAAATCTAACAGATAATGTAGGAAGATTAACAACGGATAAATTATGTGCGGTTATATGGTAAATAAGAATCTCGATTTTCAAACTATAGTGCATATAGACAAGAGTGAAAACCAAGAGTGCATCATTAGAGGCAGAACGCTCATTATCCAAATACATCAACATATTTTCACCTCGCCGTAGAAGTATGAGTCATCAATGGAAGCCATGCTAATGATACAATACTACAGCGAATTTTTGCGTCATTCTGCAGGCTTACATAGGACTGCAGAAACGAGTCCACAGTGCGCTCACTTAGTTCCTGATAATCAATTAATAAACTTCCCTAAAAAATAATCTTACCCGTTGAGGTTGGTGCCATAATCACGACTTAAAACTTAATGTTGCAAAGTTACATATGCCAATTTTACTTAGGGGAGGATGCAACATTTTGCTGCGCCGACTGTATCCTGGCTGGTTGGAAAATTCTTTAAATTCATCCCAGTGCCAAGAGGTTGTTGTCAGGACCCTAAGGTCTGAAGCTAGCATCGTGCTTTGACTCAATCCTAGATGTCTGGGTAATGAACATCTCGGCAAACATGATTCAGGGGTAGGGCCTTGGCCGGGTCATCTCCGTTGTATAGACTTAAATCCGGGACGAACCGATTGTACCTCGCAGTCGGTTCCATCTCCGTCGCTGGTTGGTAGTTGCCAGTGCTCGGCGGCCTACGCTCTGTGGGACCGATAGTTGTCGCAATTGGGCGGCTTACGCTCTTATGGGCTGAAAGTAGCTTCGTCAGAGAAAGGAATATTATTGACATCATAACTATTTCACCTAAATTCGCCATTGCTAATGTTAATAACAAATTGCACAACTGAAATATATATGTCAAATATTTGATGTGCACGATAATAACTCATAGAGTTATTTCTCAAGTTTGTTTATCGCTTCGCTTTTGTTTACCTGCGATGTACCTAACATTTATACCGGCGTTCTTGTAATAAAAAAAATTAGAAAAACCAAATTATTATTGCAAAGAGAAACCGCTCTATCGAATTGTAGAGTAAAATTTACCGAAAAGTTCCCATTCAAAAAAATAAGCGGACAAACGTAACTTAAAAACATTTGAAGAAAAAAAATATATTATCAAATGTATTTCTCCTAAAATCAACATTAAGGACAGTAATTCGCCGTACCTTATTAATAATGTTATTATTTTATTTTTAGTACTTGCGAAATCCTTACAAGTGCTCTTTGTGTTCAAGCCGTCTTGAAATAGATACATTTTCCCGTAAAGCTGAAGGAATGCGGGTGCTTCCGCGATTCATTTCGGTTTGCTTTCGCTTAAAATCCTAACATTAAATTGATTGTTGAAATACTTATACGCCTGATATTGTTCAAATTAATTAATTGAAACTAATTTTACTATAAAAAAATATTCGTGAATAAACAATAATAAACAGTTAATTACAACAATTAATTCAGAGACATCTAGATTGATGAGGAACAAACCTAGCAGCACTAGCACTGGAGCTTCTTGACAAGACCGTTCCGCTACTCTCGTCAAAAATCTCTTGCCAATTTTTAACATTGTGTGAGTTATCTATATATGCATACTCCCTGCATTATCAAGGTTGGTTCCTATATTTAACGCCTGGCGACGTTTCGCTTAATGTCGATTTCCAATTGATACTTGCTGTTTTGTTAATATTATCTTTGTTGTAATTTAAATTTGATTATACAGTGTATTTGAATTTGCTGTAAAAGCAAAATGGCTTGATCTTTTTCTCTTGCAGATTATCTTCAGATTCTTTTATTTTTCATTTTTAGTATTAGTTGCGGAACCAAATTGAGAAGATTCTGCAAACGTGTGCTCACCCAATCAGGGAAATTATCATTAAACTTCCAAATCGTTCTATGATATAGTAATTCGAACATGGCCAAATTTTCAAGGTGTCTGTATTTATTTAATCTATATTGTTCCTTTTTTTTCGTTTGTAAATATTTGCAAGTGAGCAAAGCTTTTTAATATACATCTCTTGTGAAATACAAGGAATTTTTCGCCTTTTCTATATATTAAACTACTGCTAAATCAGTATTGGATGTTGATACGCACAAATTTTGGTCTTTCTGTCGATGTGTCTGACAGTTCGCACATTTCGTTTACAAAGCAAATGTGACTGAAAAAGATGCCCTCTTCGTACGATTAGTGAACTAACGTAGCGATTACAGCGTTTGCTTTAGAACGATGCACATTATGACCCCTGTATATGAAGCCGTCCGTATAAATTTTTCAATCGAACGGGCTTCGCAATCGTATCCATTTTTTTCCGTTTATAAGCGCACACGCACACTTATTCACACATATGCACACAGAGACAATCTATGCACTGTGCAGACGTCGCGTTCGATCTTTGCAAGACTAAGCCGTGTGCGTACATACATATATGCCCGTGTAAATGTGTATCCTTTGCCGGGCTTTACGATGACGCTCGTTTGCAGTGGGGGGACGTCTCGGGTATTGCTTGGCACTGGTTCAAGTGGCTTTACAACATCCAATACGACTCGAACCAGTCGACCGCGCGTCGCTACGGTCAGTGGAACTTATTCGAATTTTTTCCATTCCTTTTTTTTGCTCTCTTATTTCTTTGCAATATTAGCTGTGCTATGATCGCCGCGGTTTTAATTTTTGCCGGCGCGTCGTATTCACTGCAGCGACAAAACCATTAGTGCTAAAATAATTTTGTTGAAAGACAATAAATCGTTTTTTATGGATTTTTTTTACTAATCACGCACAAACAGACCTAAATAACGTTTTTTGTAGTGTTTTTTTTCTTATCTTCTCTTCTTGAAATAGTGACTAGTTTTATTCCTTTCTTAATTGGAATTACTTTTTGCTTGGATCGCCGTAAAAAGGTGGATGTGTTGATTTTACGTGGATTTGCCTGCCCAACAGGTGAGCTAAATTGATTCCGTTGAAGATCTAATGAGATATTCCATTTGATATTCGCAAATGTTACGTTTGCTTTTGCAGTACATGCACGGAAAATTACCCAAAATTTATACAGCACTATTTTTTTGACAATTTAATTTTATCCTTTTTCTTTAATCTTTTTCAGATCAATTTTTGAAAAAGCAGAAGGTATCTTGAGGCATAATCCTAAAGATTTTGTAATTTTCAAAATAAAATTTCTTTTGGATACTTAATACTCCACTAAAGATCATTTCAGTTCCGAATTCGAAAACTAATTAGATTATATCATATACACTGAAAAATTCCCAGAAAGACTTCAGATATTAAAAAACTGGTAAACTGATATCATTTGTTACACTTGACTGACTCTATTAGTAGTTTATGATGAATTTTCTATTAAATGCTTTTAAATTGACATATCTGCGGTAATGTTTTTACCGCAGTTTCACCAAAACAAGAAAGATGAAGCTCGTTATGAAACTTATTTTTTTTTATCTAGACATGTTTTTCGTGTACGTACAGACGTACTAGCTTTGGCAACTGCGAATTTAACTTTATTTTTTATGTCAATGTTTGCCAACAGATATATTGTTGTTTTTTGTTAAAATTTTCAGTTTGGGTTTCTTGGATAACATAGTTAAATATCTGTTGGTGGCTCTTAGAATAATTGTACACTTGAATACATATTTTACTCAATCCCACTCATCGAATTTGCCGCATTTGCTATAACCTTAACATATATAACTGGTTACTTTTTTTAATTTCTTTAAACAGAAAATCTACAAATAGGCAACATTATTAGCAGCATTTGCTTTCAAAAAATAACTACCTTCTTAGTGGAGCCTAAATTGTTTACAATGAACGTGAACATACACAAATATAAGCATACATTGAAAAAATTAACATCTATAAATCTAGATCTGTTCGTCAGATAAGTCCATATAAAGGATATTTGTCAATCAAAATATCTGACGAGCTCAATAATTACACCGTGCAGCGTTCATTTTGAAACAATTTGAATGATATACCAGGAGCTTAGATTCGTTGATAACTTTAATTATGCATATACCATAGCATTATTTTAGTCTGTTACCAGAAAATATGTCATCACATACGAATTTTACATGTTGTTATTTTTTTCTGTATAGTAATCCACGTAATAATGACAATAACCATGTAATAAGCTTGGCAAAGTTCAACATAATTGAATTACATTTATATGCGTAGACAATTTTGAACTACTTATCTCTTTGAATGAATAATGCTATGCTTTCAAGCAGATGCATTTTGTAAGCTAATAGTCATCCACTAAATTTTATTGTCTTTGTGATATCGTCTTTCTAAGACGAATGGTTTTCTCTGACATGTAATTAGTTCGTTTAAAGGATTGTGTCTAATACGATGGTTCTATTTGGAGGATTGAGTATACGTTTGTCGACGTATTTCTTTTTTCATTTAAAGCTACAGATAGAAATGTAGGTCAGTTTATGATATATGTCTGACAGTTATGTTTTCCATTATTATACGTAATCCTTATCCTAGGTATTTGACAGTTGTTCATTTGTGACTAATGCTCTTTGGTTGTCTCAAATTTAATTAGATTCATATGCATATTTTTTTCGCTTTTTGTTTTGAATTACGTTTGTAATAGTTAAAGTAAATTCAGTGATTCTCAAAACTTATGGCTTTATCGTTTTATCTCTAATTAAATTTTCAATTCAATATAAATTTGCCAATAAACTCCGAAGTTTGAACTTCTTGCAACATACTGAAAAGTGTTTTGTGAAAAATAATGTTTTAAAAATTGCTTGCAAAATTCAAACAGGAAACACCAATTGTACGTTTGTAAATTTGCAGTTTTTGCCTCTTGAATTACATGATCATACGAAATTTTTTAACCAACAAGAGAAAGGTTATCAAACTTAACCGTGTACTGCTAAGTAATATCTGTCGTTAGTTTGCGTTGTTACAGGGAATATATTTTTCCATTTTCACTGAAAAATGCCGCTTATATAAAAATATGTGGAAGGGGCAAATTGTACCAATGAGTTAATGTGCACATTTCATTAATGTAATCATTGAACATGACATTAAAGCTTAAATTTAACTAAGAGCTCTAACGTTTTTCTGCGGAATTTTATTACGGAACGGAATATATGAGAAAATTGAATCGACTGCAAAGCAGTAATAAGCGTTACATAGTTACCATTTATCATATGCTCGTACACAACAGCATCTACATATTTTTATTGGTAATTAAAAGAGTATAACGAATTGCTGTAATAACTACGCCATTAAATAACATTATATACTTGTATGTGCGTATGTTTCAGCTCGTATGGAATAATAACGTCGCAGTGCCGTTCATGTGTTTGGTGTTTACTTTTGTAATATGAGAAATTTTCTGATATGCACATAACTGTTGAACAAATTATTTACAACCATGACAAGCGCAATGCTAGGCATACGAATGTGTGTACGAATAAATTCTGTGTAGATGATAATTTTCTAATATTAAAAACAAAATACTTACGAAATTGTAAATGAGAAAGGAAAGTATTTAGTGAATATTGTTTTATGTTTTTAAATACATTTAAGTCATTTATACCAGATATTTTCAAACGATAAATCCAGAACTATCAGAGGAACAAAAACATGTCATTCGTCATGTCGCGATTATTTCAATGGTGTTTTCTTATCCAAAAGCGTACTTAAAAAAATATATCCTCCGTCAGTCATGTCATTTATGGCCTGAGGGATGAAAAATATGCATTCCATTACACATTTTAGACTTCAAAATATTTCTCATTTTCGTTCACAAAACAATATAAATTATTCATTTAGTTTTATTCACTCGCACAATAACAAAAAACACGTGAAATAACGCACAAACTTTTTAGTTGGTACTACGTTAAATGGTATGGGCTAAAATAAATTTTGCACAATGGAATGTTGCATATTCGGCACCAAGTTGGAGTTCTTTTCTCTTTTTACAATTGTTGTGAGCATCTTGTGAGGCCACATCGAGTAGACCTTTCAATAGGTAAGTGATCTTCTGCATTCATAAGTTTGATTTTCTTTGAACGAGATGACCATCGTAGTGATTGAGCAGATCTTCTTTTTACTTTTGCATTGCGTCTGCCTAAAGAAATCAACCTTTCCGCAAATATTATTGGGAAGGGTAGAAAAGCAGTTTTTTTTCTGTTTTCCGTCATTGTAGAGGATGTGTGCATTTTGTACATCTATCATGAGAAGTTTATGAAAAAACTTTCTTTCACTATTTATTGAATTTTATATCAAAGTCGTATAAACCAATAAGTTGGTCGGTCTTCCCATATATTCATTATAAAATTTGAGCATCTTCGGGCAAGGAATTCAATCAATTTCACCAGAGAAACGATTACTGACTACCAATAAATCCTTCCTGTCTTGCCCTCTGTAACCACAGTGCCCTTAACATTGAACCGAAATTCATTCTCTTCACGCTCCAATTTTCCAGAAAACTTTGTTACGTTTTGCGATTCTCCATCAAAGTTCCCACACATGAAAAGGTAATGGTATCAAGCAGATCCCCAAAAATTTCTTTTTTAGGATTGTTTTCTTTGGCAGCTTATATATATATCTAGTATTTAGGTCATATCATATCCTACAGAAGGATCCGCATGTACTCAAATTTTTATTTCATGTTTTATGGGTTTGAGAGGGGCCAGCAAGTACCGTTGCAGCAATATTTTGTAAATATGTGTTTCAGACAATTAATAATATTCATCGTTGGCACATGGTTAATGCACATTATTAGGAATACTCTTAAAACAAATATAATTTCATTTTTGTGGGATTCTCTTCTTTTTCCTGTCTCGTTCGTTCGTTTTGTTTTTATTCTTTTATTCAGCAAATTGCATCAGAAGGCCTTTTGGAAATAACTTCAAAAATAATTCAAGCTCATTCGTATCCCGTGGAAAGGTCTGCTTCTCGTTTGTCAGAAATAGCAAATCTTGAAGAAAATTTCTGATTATCACCGCACCAGAGTCCCATTTGAATGTGGTAGTTGTAAGTTATTGTTATCGTGCCGTTCATACTCAAGAACAAGACCATCTTCATAGTTGACCATGAATAAGCTCATTACCATCACTGTCACTACTCGAAGGAAGATTAGTGTCGTCAGAAGTATCAGCACATCTTCACATCAGTCGCTTTCAAGTTTTCTCTTCGCTTCAATTTCCAGTTTCTTTCTTTCTCATTCATGTATTTTGTATGAATAGAAACTACAAGGGTATAGTGAACTACTAATCTTAGAAAGTTGACTCAACACTGTTAAAAATAATGTACCACCAAGTTGATGAAAATCCTATTACGACATACTATAAAATTATGCGATCAAGTGTTACCGGGATTTAGCTGGCGAATTACTCGATAGATTTACAATTAAAAACGGGACGTATTGAACCCAAAAGATTAGCGAAACGTATAGGTGGGTTATATATATATATATTCCAATAGACTCGAAATGATAGAAGAATGCAATTGAATTGCCGATAACGTTCACCAAGAATAGAAATTGGTTTATTTTTTCTAAAACCGCTGGCTTTTGTCGTTCAAAAGTTAGCATAGGAACAGCTAAGCTATAATGAAGCAAATTATTGGTATTAGTTGTAAATACATTGGCGAAATTGGTGCACTAGTTTGCACTAATTCTTTCCCTAACTTGGTATTACGCTATGTCAACGGTACTGTGACAGTGGTAACCGTAACATTACTTGTCTTGCTGCTAGTTTCATTGCAAGCAATCTATGTTGCACAGAAACATCAGATAATCAGTATATAATGAACCACCGATGTTGCATTAGGGTATTATTATTATTATTATTTATTATTATTCCATATTCATAATGCAGCAACTACTCTGACGATCATCCATCAATTTATTTCTGTTGTACAAATACCACCTTTGCAGAAGCCTACAAATTGAACGAATTGATGCTATAATTTCATTACAACATCAATTCCTTCAAAATTATACATGTTTATTCAAACAGGAATATAGAAAAATAAAATATTTGTTGAATTTTGAGTCCTATAACTTGAGGGGGTGTTGAGAAGAACATTCACCTTTATTGTAATGTATCAGATTGTGTATCAGCATCAGGTGATGAGATTGCCTATATCCACTATATGTAATTCCAATATATGACGATGCCATATTACTGAATCTCATGTCAAACTATTTGTGAAAGAAAGACAGTTCATTTGGAAAATGCGATCTTCCAAGACTAGATTTAGCTCATATTTAATGTTAGAAAGTATTTTTTTTTTTACTTACAAACGGTCAATTTAGGCTCATCTAGACTATCAGCTTTCCCATACAAAATTGCACGGTTAATTATAGGTATTTATTATTTATCTATTAATCTATTATATTTTTGTATTCATATTCCGCCACAAGATATTCATTATAGAAACCTCAAAATATATTAAAAAGCAATTTTTTTCTAATACATACATATATTTGACAGAGAAAATGTCTATAAATTACAGACATTTGTATGCATACCCAAAAAAAATTTCATCTAATATATTAACCATAATTATACTTTTTCATTCTGTTTTGTTTTTTTTTGTTCTTTCACTTGAAGGCTTAATGCTCGTTGAACCTTTCTTTTCGTCGATAAGTTCTGCAGTCATTACACCGCTTTCATTTTTCGACCGATTACTGCGCCGAGAGTTAAATTTTAAGGAGGAACAATAAAATAAATTTAAAGCTTTGTGCATTGGTAATAGCTTATAAACAAATTACAAATCAAATTTCATCTCATTAATTCAAAAGGCGGTGATAGAAAAAAAAAAGTTATTGACTCGTTAATTTGGTTGGAGAACAATGTCGAATTATAGCCGCGTGCTGCTAGATCATTCAGTATAAAAAAAGAAATCCGGCGTTGAAGTGTTGTGATAAAAAAATGAAGATTTACATCCATATAACGCATTTGGGATAAATAGCATACATATTGGCATAAATAAATATTCCAAAGATAAGAGCGGAGTGTTATACAATGTCGTCTTCTTATTGCAATGATGTTTTTGTCGCTCAAATGTGAATTTTTGACGCAAAAAGTTGTTAATTAAAGCAATCACCGTACAAATAACTTGAGCAAGGATAATACTGACGTCAATAGGTCGCTACTATTTCAGTACCAATCGAGTGTACGTATGTAGGCAATATTTGCGTTTTTTTTTTATTTTCATTCGTGATTGAAGATCAATAATCATTGCCATTTTCAATTTTCTAGGATGCTGAGGCAGTTTTATTAATTAATTACCTGGAATGTGGCCAGACAATTACGGGTCATTATAGCGTGACATTAATGGATGAACGTAATTGTATTAAAGGAGAAAGGAATAAAGTTGCCGCGCGGTATTCTCTTTCAACAGGACAATGTCTGCGGTGGTGAGTGATGACATAAACGGGAGGGCGCGAACAGTGATTCGATTCTCATCGTGTATCTTCCTTGCACATTGTTGCAATGGTAATACGCGAAGAAGTCGAATCTTTGTTGCGCCCTTCCGCTGACGTCATCATCTATCGCTAGTGGCCAACGCTTCAGTGCATATAAGCCTAGTTTCCTTCAACGCCATTTACAGTGCAGGTTTTGAGCTGATGGAGCATCCACCAGACTCACTCAACCTACCTTTATTTATTTCTAAAACTAAAAAAAGTCTTCGAGGAACCAAATTTAATAGCCATGACGACATTTTGACAGCAGTTCAAGAACTTGTCTTTAATCATAACGGAGAGTATTTTTTTTTTTTAATGTGTAGACGTGGTAAAACATATGAGGAATAAGTAAGTGTCTTCAAGTGCATGATGATTGTATTGAAAAATAATGTTTAATACGTTAGAGACAATAAAGACTTTACAGTCCTCGTAGATAGAACTGCATAACCTCGAAATCGCAATCTTTGCGATTTCGGTGAATATATTTTAAGATTTAATTTTATATCGCTATTCACAGCAATACGAGTCAATTTTGAAGTACCATCTTTTCCATTTTTATTTTATTCAAATACTATATGTGAGTAGCAATACGTGTACCAACACAGAATACATTCAATAAATTTAATACAAATGAATACAATTACGTCTTATGAAGTGAAATTTTAATTCACTCGACGATTGTTGTTGACTGAATTCTAATTTTTAACCAAAACATTTATCTTAACATTATGCGTAAGGCAGAAACACAAAATAAGTTGGGGGAACTTCGTGAGACCGGCCTCCAACCCCGCTTCATCTTGCGAACTTGCAACTGTATGCAATGAAGATGTAAATAATAGTAAATCTCAAATAATATTTTCTCAACCATGATATCACAACAATAGATACAGCTGCGTCCTAAAGAATCTCCCGTCCCGCTGCTAACTTTGGTTCATTTCCATTTCATATTTTCGTTTTTCGTTCTTGTTGCCATTTCCAATTATTTGTTCCTATTGAAAATGCCGAATAGTACAACTACGTACATATGTACGGCTAAGTGTCCGAAACAACCTCGAAACAAATTTAGAACCGGTAAATCGAAAAAAAGCAAACCCACTTCTCGAATCGTTCGATCCAGATGCGCCAGTTTCGTCTTAACTTCCGCGAATAATAAGAGGCGAAAATGAACGTACTATATTTTATCGAGCTCTGTAATGCTCTTCTTGCATTAAATTCTATGGGCTTAATGGACGGACGTAATACCGGAAATATAAAGATATCGCATGCTCATGCAGATGCCAAAAATAAGTCGATGGAAGGAGAGGCTGCTGCAGACACAGTGTGATAATGTTTAACATCAAACCAAAATATGATTTTTTCCGTTTCAGGCTGATAACGGAATTGAAAGGCTTAATGGAAGAAACTTGAGGAACTCCTCTCCAGACTGCTTATAATTACCAGTAAAAGCTTTAATTCTAGTTTTCTTTTTACTGTGATTTATTCCTTTTGTATTAGGTATTTAGGCTAAGATAGAAAGGCAAATGTTTCTTTTGTTTGTTTTCAATTTCCAACTTTCTCAAGCACTGTCTACAAAGAATTTCTTGTACTAGTTACAAATTGTATAATTTTTTTAATTCGTTTAAGTAAAACTTCATTTACCTTGTCAGCTCCCTTTTGTTTGTTCATTAATGCCATATTAATTGCTTTAGTTGTCTTCCCTTTTAGTTTGTTTTTTGTATTTTTAAATGTTCTACTTATTAAAACAAGCAATGCAATTTATAACTAGTCAACAAATATATTTGTATAGACTATGCTTGAGAAAATTGGAAATTTACTAACGAAATGTACGTAGCAGAAGAATAAAAACAAAAAAAAAAATACAGAAAAAAGTTTTTCTTTTCTTCCCTGACCTAAATATCTAATAAAGAAAAGATAATATAAACGTCAAGCTATAATTACCATTTGATAGGTGTAGTTGCTAGAGCGATGGTTATCCAAAGAAGGCAAAAGCGATTGATGGGATACAATTTCGAGAAATGACAGAAAACCGTAACATGAAACTAATCCATTTTTAAAATTGGGTTACTGTTTTAATTGCCTATTTCACATAAAGGACTTTCCATATCGTAAGCTCCATATAACGGCACATTTAATTAACGGAGTGATTTACGATTTTTAATCATTCATAATGCAGTACACACTAATTTCAATTATCTGCATTTTTCGTGGCGTCCTCTCTTAACTATATTGATCATTATAATCAATTCGATAATCAACGATCAGCTTATGAGACACTGATGTATTCAAACCGTCCATATATAAACCTAACCCAGTCCACCTAATCTAAATCACTATCATATTGAAACGTACTATTTCAATATGATTTTAACATTACCCAAAGATCGTATTGCCAGAAATAACCTTGTTGCTGAATCACATTCGTGCAATTCCAAAACAACACATGCGTTAACTTTACGTGTGCGTACTAATTGGAGCTCACAAACTTCCCCGCTTCTGTCAAAATTAATCACGTTAATTTTCAACATTGTAAACGGACGCATTTAAACACTACTCCTATACTTTACACAACACAGTAATTAGCAGTAATTGTAGCTATTAGTTTGGGGGTTGTAAATGTTCCTTAAGTCAAAGCAATATCCTAAATTCTCGCAGGGGGCATTTATTTTATATTTAATTAGTCACTAAAAATTGTTAAGGTGCATCAGTAATGTGATTGTCAAGTTGACTTGCTTGTGTTTATTGTTTGAGTTTGTTTATGACGCCCCGCCTCAATGTGCTCGATAAAAATACTAGGAGTACATTGAACTTGCTCGGAAAGATAACATCGCGAAGAATGGGACAAATTTGCTCTGACGTGCTTGAGAAGAAGGCATTTTACGTTTTCTGGGAGATTAGAGCGAATTTGAGGTTTCCGAAAAACGCTACCATTGACTGGATAATACACACACCAAGTTCGGACTAAATACTTTTCTTCCAGTGAATAAGAATGAAATTATTTCTAGATCTCTTATGTTTGGATTGTATGCTTAGTGCGAGTAGTGTCATATATTCTGAAGTATATGTGGCTGTAGAAAATACCGATGGTTTAGACCGACGATCTAAGAGCATACCATTCATGAAACTACATAAATCCGCTCTGGTCGATCTATTTCGGTCAACCGTTTTGGCCGCGTCATGTAATTCTGCAAAATATAGCTTCATAAATCACTCGTGACACATATTAATAGTCCTAAAATCATGAAAATATATTTAGGTATCGCGCCGGGATGCATTTCATATTGTTTTTAATTATTAATGTTTCGATTAGAGTTATTACGTATGCCGGGTGTTAAATGTAATTTTAATTACTAATTAATTGGGTAATTTTAACGATTTGCCAGTAGGCTCGATTGTTTTCAGATGTAACAAGAAGAGCCGTATGTATAAACAATGAAATCATCGTTTTGGCAACTGGCACGTTTTAAAATAGCATTGAGGATTCTTAAGTCTGGTTTATGATTCTGCGCTGTTTATTGTTACGGAGCCTTTGCTACGTCTGAAATACTGTTATTTAAACTATACTAGTATTTAAAATAATTATGTAAAGATAATTTTCGAAAAGAAAATGCAGTAAGCATCAACGTTATTTATAGATAATATTTTTTTCAGGAACACGTTTGTTATTACCAAAAGCTATTATGAAGCACATTTTTTACTTGGTAAATTGATAGATGTCGACGTTGCCAAGTTTAGGCAGGTTGATAAATTTTCTTAAAGTTGCCAACGTGTTCTCTAATAAATGATTTCATTTACATATATTTTTAGTGTATATACATTCCCTATAGCTTGTTTTCTTTAAGTTTCCTAATTTGTCAGCGTCTCGGGTATTTTTGAACGTAGAGAACTAGCATTCGAAATCGATTAAAAATGAAATCAAGACACAAGTCTTATAATAGGCTCTTATCTTCCTTTACAGGTATTGGAAATACTTCTCATGATTTTCCTGCCATAAACTTCTAGCACAATGATTCGTTTGGACGTGGTCTAAGTACCAGAATATGATTTTTGTTTTCCTAAAAGCATTTCTGCTTCAGAAACGTATTAACACGCCATTACAATGTGATCAGAGGCTTTTTCTGAAACCGTTAACCCGTTAGCACGTCTGAGTCTTATTACTGCTGTTCTTATAATTTTTCTTCTTAATTAGTTACAGAGATAATATAAAATGGGACATGTTGTATATCATTTTTCAGATTGGAGTTGTTTCCTGACTCCAAATATATACACAGATATTATGATAATTATTTTCAATAGTTTTTTATATAATTTTAGAAAATCAATTATCAGCAATTTCTAAAACAGACAGACAGTGTTAGATGTCATGATTTGTTCGAAATCATGTTAAGTATGTTAAATAGTTTATTACTTTTACTTGAAATAAAAGCTTACGCGTTAATTATCATATCAATGTAGAATATTTCTTTAGGATGAAAACAATTACTGCAATCACAGAGTAAATAGTAATAATTCTGGTTACAAAGGGTTTTGATTTGAACATGATGAACTTGATAAAAGTGAGAATAATAATAGTTTTAACAACTCAATTTTAATGCAATAGATTATGCAAGTGTCGCACTCCATTTTTAATAAAAAGTGTTTAATTGACAAAATCAAAGCGCAATCAAACACTATCTGTCACATAAAAATATAGAAATTCTAATTCATAAGAAACAACGTGGTGATACAGTCTGACTTTGACATTTGAAATGGAGGAAAGAACCTTTCAAGTTTGAGGTTAGCAAAATTTTATTACCGATTCATTTATTAAAAATATGACCATTGAATTCAGGTGGTGGTCTTAACGTGGTTTTATCCAAAATCTAATACAAGTATATTTATTGATAAAAATAGTTATGAGAGAATCATTTTTCAAACTTGGAGGTAGATTTTTGGATCCACTATGTATTTAACAATTTTAATAACAAGATTTTTACAGGGATGTTTTCATTTCAAACGGGTCGCACTGTAGATAAGCAGGGCCAGGCACAAGAACCTAGAAAATATTTCCTTGAATTACGGGAACAGAACCTAACCTGTAATGAATCACTCTTCCTATTGAAGACAATCACTTCAGCCGTAAACGGTCTGCAAAAAGACTTACTCAGTCCTTAATATGAATCGATGTATATTGCTTTCAAGAAAAAATTTCTCGAAATTATTGCATGATTACATGATGATACTTTTATATTTAAAAGAAAGATTATCCTAACTTGCTATTAGGTTGGTCAGACACTTGTTCGATTGTGATTTATGGAAAAAGTTCTTCCAATGAAATTGTGAAAACTAAACTTAATCACAAACTAAAGTAACGCTCAAGAAAAGCTGAAGGAATAACTTATAAAGGAGACCCAGATTACATTTGAACAACCAAATCCTACTAGTTCTGCAATAACCATAGACTTAGAGCAAGTGCTTTTCATCCCAACATTAACGCATGGCAAGATATTCTATAGCAAACATACTACAATATTGGGATTCACATTTTCGGCAATAGCACTGCACACATATGTCTATGGATCGCAGGAAGAGGATGCAAGGGAGTAGC
Source organism: Oryctes borbonicus (assembly GCA_902654985.2). Taxonomy (NCBI): domain Eukaryota; kingdom Metazoa; phylum Arthropoda; class Insecta; order Coleoptera; family Scarabaeidae; genus Oryctes; species Oryctes borbonicus. The sequence goes on from LR736858.1 coordinate 9,620,662, forward strand.
GTCTGCTCTTTTGATAATATTAGAGATGCGAGTATTCCCATTTAAGAGAAAACTTGTAATTTGGTCAGATAACTGCATCGAACAAACAAAAACCGTATGTTGGTATTTTTTACGATCCATCTTGTGCAATACAAGTATTGCACAGCAATTTTTTTTCTCCAGATTTTAAAGATTTTCAACTGGCATGCGATGATGTGGTAAAATATTACAAAGTTAAATATTATGTCACCATGTTGTGACATAAAGAACGCTGAAATTCCGGATCTGTAGGGCTAAAAGCACGATTTCTATAGAAGAAATTTAAAAAATCGGACGTGTTGAGCTAGGTATGTATGGTTTTATGTAGACTTAATTAGTCTAACGAAATTTTCGAATAATCGACACATTTCTGGAGCTACCTAGATATTCAAACGTTGTTTAATTACTAAAAACGATGTTTTGCAGTATTGTATGCATTTTCTAGTAAAATTAAGTTTGTGTTAAAAAATGTAGAACCTAACATTGCACATCTGAGCGTTTAAATCTTTTGAACCTTGACCACTCAGATTGCTGAGATATTACACTGTGCATCTGAAACTTATGCGAAAGAACTTGTTTTCATTGTTGCACCCTGTAGATACAGTAAACTAAATTTTTATAATTTCTTTATTGCATAGTTGTTGAGCAATTTAGAAAAAAATCACAATCAAATTGGAGGTTCGAGAGAAAGTCAAACTTAGGATTGTGATAAATTTTTCATTTATGCATCAATTTCGATGGATAGTTTATAAAAAACTGCAAACTTTTAGTCTTTATTGCAACTACTTCCGTATATTTTTGTACTTAAGTTTTGCGATGACTGTTGATACTTTCTTGGCAAATATTATTCTACTTAGATGCAGCTTTCTTCCCATAGCAAATCCTATAATAATTAACATGGCGTCGGTAGTTAGATTTACCGGTACAAATCGATAAAAAAGAAAATGGTACTATTATGTATGCTTTCAAAAATTTAACGATTCGTGGTCTTCTATACAATATAGATTCTTTCTGCACCTAACCGAATTTACTTAACAAAGGAAACTGATGAAATAAACATACACAAAATTATATTAAACATTACTAATCTCAAATGTATACGTGTGGCAGATGTGATTCAATTTAATTCTAAGTTCTAGCCAAATTAATGCATAATACCAATATTACCATTGGTAAAAATAGTCATATCACAAAGCAATCTCGAAACCACAACAAAGAAAGTGTTATACCATTACGCGTGTTGTGGAATTATAAAACAGCGGATATTAATATTCCTTTGTTAGGATGCTAATGTAGTAAGTGCGCTTATTCGAAGCATAGGCTGTACTGCTGATTCAATCTATGCCTTAAAAATAACGTGTAACGTTAAAATCTCCTTTTTAACCATAACAACCTACGGTTATTTTTTGTTCCTCTAATAATACCATATTTTGCAGCTCCTCGGATTTTGCACGGATTTCAAATTAGGCATCGAAATTTACGAGAAAAACTGGTTATTTCGTTTCAAGAGGGATCGCCCCAGTGTACGTCGCTCGTAAATTTATGAATTTTTAATCGGTCGGTGTTTAATGATGGACCTCGTCGCGTCAATTATGGACGTGCTAAAAAAAATAAACCGTGTCAACTTCATTCGTCAAGTTACCGTTAAGGTAGAGGTCACAGGCGGCAGTTCTTCATTGTATCACGTCGTCTTTGGAACGGTCCTTTTCACATTGTACTCAGACAAGTATCATATATCGGTTATTGTGCATTATTGTTGAGCAATTCATATTTAATCGTTAGTTTCTGATGTTAACGCGCGAGTTTATACTCTGGTGCAAAGATTCGAAGCATTCGTGAATTTATGATGACTAGCTGCTCTTTGAAGAAAATCGTTCATTGTTCTTTTTACGAAAGCATTATTTAGAACATTTTGGGATATTACTGAAGTACACTTCAACTTCTATCCCAACTAATCCGAAGGGTATTGATTCCTTACAATAAGATATTTCATTTGCATTTTCTAGAGGGAATTTAAATATTTGTTGAATTTGTTGAACTAGTCGTCAGAAGCAGCAAGAAAATCTTCAACTGTTTGGGCTACGAAAATGGCAGAGATTATGCATGCGTAATAATAATACTGTTCACGTGTGAGATTTCCGCAGGTTTAGGATGTATAAGAGCAAAAAATATCGCTAGCTATCTTGGAGCATACCAAGATTTAATACCGGCAACGATTTCCTTCAAATAGATATTACTGTAACAACACAGTATCATCACAGTATCAAATATAATGAGAAGATGAACATAGATTCTTCTATTGATTAGTAACCATCCGTAGAATCCACTGAGGAGCAACTCTGGGATAACCAAGGGTACGGGTGATGGAAGTTCAATAGTTTCACACTTTCATCTGATGCTACATTACGAGAATATCCTTTAGGGTAGCAGTCTTTACGCTAGTTTTTAATCATTCCATTGTCATAACAATAAAGTATCGGCTACAAAAGAATTTCCGTATAACGAAAAAGCAAAAATCCATCAGAAAGGACTTTTCTTTCTAAGAACCATATTACGAATTTTGGCTCAGTGTACGCTAATTTATCTGTTCATTTGTTTATCCCGCTCCCTATATAATCGGATATATTGAGTTAAAATAAACCCAGCTCGTCATTGCAATCGCTAGTTTCAGGTTGCGTAAATATTTGGAAGAACTGCCGATAGAGACTTACAAACTGCTAATTGTGAAAGACAATCGTAATTTATATGGAACAGTCGATAATTTCGAATCGTGGTCGAGTGCGTGTGTGCGACTGCGTTGTTTCAATAACAATAAATACATTAAGAGAAAGATATTTTACAGGTTTTGTTTGTTAGAGAGTTGTTCTATATAACTGAAAGATCTAGTTATATTACTGCAGTTTTCTGAAAGTGTTTTTGTAGTAACAACGTTGATCGGGTGGAATAAAGGAATGATGATTACTTGATCAATACTCCAGGGTTATTCCTATTTATCAATTATCATGCAAGGGACAGATTATAAGTATAATGCTTTGGGTACTATACTACAGTACATAAACGTAGTGCCAACTCCACTTAGAGTTAGGAACTGCTCACACGAGTCCGAGCATCAGTGGAAGAAGACCGGTTGGTGCTCCCCCTGTTAGAGAAGTTCCCTTCTTAACCTTTGATGGACAAGGGTCAATACCGATCTTTCGGAATCTGCTTTACATGTTGCCCGCCGGGGTCTAGGGCGCGTTAGGGACAACTAGCGGACTACCACAGCTTAGGCTGCCCAAGTGCGACAACTATCGGCCCCTCGGGTCCTAGGCCGCCGAGCACTGGCACCATACCCAAACCCTACATAAATTGTGCCTGTCGGAATCCGGGATTGAGTTAAACTGCGACAGCTCTAGGCCTTAAGCTCCAGGTAACATATGGAGTCTCAAAAATAATTCATAATTGTAATTCCATTAGACAATTTAAATTGTTTTTTTTTTATTTTCTTAAAGAGCCACCTCTACAAATACAATCGTCGTTATCAAGTATGCTATATATGATGTAATGTAGTACTAGAAATATGGTTATTTTGATTTGCTCTAGAATGTATTATTTAGTACAATAAATAAATACGCACATGCAATACTTGAATAGGCACGTTAAAGTCATAGAATAGATAAAATTAGAACCAAGGTAAGTACTATGTTTATTCGGAGCTCGTTATTACTTCTTCTGAAGCGTGACTTCTCTTCAAATATACACGCTGGATGCACGGCGCACTGAGTTTCCTTCTTCTATTATAGTAAACGTCTAATAAGTAAATATTTTCCCCTTTACTCTTATAGCTTTTGTTTGAGTTGAGCTTGTTGATACGATCCAACCTCGAAAAGGCTGCGTTAAAGGTATACATATATGTGTGGTGTGCAGTTCGTAAACAACTCACTTAACAGGTATATTATACTGGTTTTCATGTAATACAATTAAATTTATTTGCTTACTTATTTGACCGCACTCCTTTAATTCACTCTTTGAATTTAGAGTTTGGATAAAAACCTGAATAAATAGTGTAGTGCAGAGTAAGTAGATGGATCCCAGTAAACATTATACGAGGGCGACTGTTTAATAGATAAACATTGAGCTGTTTTGCTTTGATTGCTTGCGTACTGAGAATGCTTCTGTCAAAAATATTTGCTATGAAATTTATACGAGAATGAAAGTTTGAGGAGTTAAATGTTAAATGTGATCGGTATGGAAGCATACAGTATTCAAAATGTTGGGCATCATCAAATAGCTGACCCTGAATTCTATGTCTGCCCTCTGATGAGCAGACGAATTTATATTGTCGCAGCATATGATACGTGATAAGCAATGAAATAATAATTACGTTTGGAAAACAACTGTGGTGGTACAGATGCGTGAATGATCAATGGAAATTAAATTGTTGCCGAAAATGATATTTTCATCATGAACCAAAACCGAAATACCACTAAGAACGAAGCATACTTTTCCTATTAAGGTTTGTTTGATATTAACTTTTTAAAATTAACATTATATGTCATTTTAGCTGCACCCAAAGAATGTGGAAAAGAGTTGAAGGCCAGAATTCTTCCAGGAACAAATACCATTATATTTCGCATGAAATAAGTGAAATCATTTGTTGTATTCCACGTATCGTATTTTTAGGATACTGTGTCGATAATTTCAAGTACATTTATTAAAACGTCTAGAAACATTGAAGAAGTCAAAAACAACAGATCTGTTCTGCGTAGGCAAAATAATCATGCTGCCAAAAGCATTTATCAATTTTGTTAGTAGTAAATTGAACCTTTTCCGTTCGCCTGAGAGGGTGTTATAAGTTATTACTAACCCATGCCTTGATATTAAAAAAAGCTACTCAATACAATTGATTTATTAAAGTACAATGCAGTGGTATTGCTTAAAATCGGTGTAATTGAACGGAAGTACCGTGGACAAGTGTATAGAACGGAAAGTGAATCAGACATATGCAAATTACTTAGTAGCACTATTCGATGCGAAAATACGTTGCAGTGTACACCGTACACCCATAGTAATTGAAATTTATTCGAATATATGTCTGTACGCAATTGTTACGTAAAGCTACAGGAATACATATACTTTAAGGTATAATCGCTAGATTGCTGCAAGAATTTATGTCAACAGAAACCGTTTTATGGTATACGGCTACGTTGAAGGTTAGATATATATATCGGGTTTGATTCGACGACGTTTTCACTTACTTGGTACGATTTTTCCCACATCTAATAAGGTGTGAACGATATTAATATTAACGGTCTGTAAAACGTTGTGTAGACGCAGCAGTGTACTGTGGAAATAAATATGTGTGATATTGGAAATTATCGTGCCTTGGTGCATGTTGGGGTTTTCTAAACCTTTAAGATTGTTTTGTTGTTCCAATGTTATTTTTTTTTATTGTAAGTTTTTTATATCAATACGAAAAATCTTTCTATCTATCGTTTCTAAACACCTAATAAGTTGAACTTTTATAATTTTAGCTTCCAGTTAAAGTTATTTAAGAACAACATGGATTACTGCTGGAATTTTGGATTACTTAAGTAATGTGAACTATAGAAATAAAGGAGAAAGTCAACAGCATTATGTAGCGAAAATATTTTATTACTTATGGGATGTGTGAATAGAATTTGTTGGTTAATTTTGGATCCAAGTTGTACAATTAATTTTAACTAGGAATTTGGATACTAAGAACAATAAATTACAAACTAGATCTGTAATCGTCATACATTGTTAAGCGTATGTTAGACATCGAATTTTTGACACGTAGTTAAAAATTCAAGATAGAAACACTGATACATTGCAATATTGTTGGTTTTAACTGTTTATTGAAATTACAATACTATAAAGAATGCAATAAACTAACGAATTAACTCGGTTTTATTTGCAATACAATAAAATGTTGACTTACAGGCAGACGGCATCTTCCAATATTCCAATTTACTCACTATTGCTACGCTCCTATAATTCGTTTAAATTACTTGGTAGTTACGGATACCGCTGTATCTTTTGACAGATAAAATTCCACATACCTGTGTGGAAGATCATACGATCGGACGTTCTACGGGAAATTTCTATACTATTTTTTTCCAGTGACCTCATATGAGTCGCGGTGTACATATGTGGCCGAATACATCTTGTTGAGAGTTTGTTTGTGGTACATTCTGGAGAAAAGATACTGATACTGATCAGACTGAAAATATTGCCCTTAACTCTAAAGGAAAACTGGCGTAGTAAATGATCGCCATTCACAACGCTTGGTACAATTTGGTTCATACACTATAAAAACTGGATTTATCAGGAAAGATACAACATCATTTTCTAAATCTATAGTCGTTTTTCTGTCATCCATTTAAATTTTCGTCTCTAATATCGAAGAGTTTGTGGTGGTGGTCATAACATTGCTTGAATTGGTGCTAGTCCAGTTGCAAGTAATGAACGTCAAGCAAGACCAATAGTCGCTCTAGCTTGGCGCTGTGTTTCAATCCGTTAGCAACATTTCCTTAAAGAACTCCGCCTTCGTGTAGGCCTACAATATATAATATTTTAAATTTCTTTAGTTGTTTATATTGAAATGTTGTTTTCGAGAGTTGCCATTACCAGATCTACTATTTTGTGTATTTTATCTCTGTATCCCGAAGAGTGAAATAGGAGCTATCTACGTAACGCATCTTACCTTACTCGTTGATCTTTTTGAAGCGCGATGCAGCGAACAAGACTATGCGTACATGGCTTTCAGCAAACACACGCAAAGCGCTTGTGTATATTTAGATATGATAGAACGTTTTAAAAATCCGCGCCTATCGCTACAGCATGAATAAACATTTGTTGACCTCTCCGACATAGCCCAACCACTGATTCATTCATGCGCAATTGAATAAGGATCCCGTCCGTATGGTTCTATATCTAGTAAACAGATCGCAATCCCAATCTGTATGTATACTAATTATTGTTGTTTTCTTCTGACAACAATGAACGAACAGTTATTCAATTGTTTCGTTCATCTCGAATGATATATGCCCACATTTCCTTGTAATACAGAAACGATAATAATAAATCAACATAATATGCGATTTTATTTTGTGTGTATATGCTGGCAAACCGCAAGGTTACTCTTGAATATCTTTGCTTTTTTGCTGTCGGTATAATTCAGAGGAACTGTAGTTTGCAAAAATTAAAAATTGCAAATTATTAAATAGTGGCGAGGTTTTACTCAAAAGCATTCATGCGTGCATGTATTACCATCACGCGTCCTTTTCATTCCACACGTGAATTTAAAAACCTTTTCATTTAAACTGCTTGAAATGACTAAGGTAGAGCTATTAATAGTGCTAACAATAGGACGTAAGCGGATACAAGGTTTGTGAATTTTAGGGAAACCATAAACTTAGGAGTTGAAGAATCACTAGAAAGGAGTGACTTCTGGATATAGGTAGAAATAGATGATCTTTTAATGGAGATGTCGAAACACTCAATCCGAGAAGTAGGATCACGTTTAGGAAGTTGATCGTGATTCTCCTTCTTCCCTACTTACCATCTAACTCTGTACCTTTCTAACCTTCTAAAACCCTACGCTGGATAGTGAGACAGTAAGTTCTCTTTTTTTACCTACTTCTAGTTTCGTGGCAAATACTACTAGCAAGCCTCGGGTAAAATTATTTCATCTCCTCTGTGTCCTACTGTCGCTAATATCTTTACAACAAACCCTACAGCCTTAAATCGAAATGTTGATACGTTGTTAGTACCTTTATCATCTGGCTTTATGAACACGAATCTTTAATTATTATTAATTTCCTATCGTTTCTGAATTCCCAGTATGATTCCATTCGCTTGACGAAAACGGTGAGCACAAGTTTGTCTGTGTAATAGTCACATGATTCTATTGACCAATGGAATGGTATTAATTTCTTGGATCAGTTGCAAAATTTACTTTGAGATAATCGTGCAATGCTTCGATATCTAATGGGAGGTAAGTTAGTCTAGTCGCTTATCTTAGAAAGAACTGTTTTAATATTCCCAGATTGTACGACCCGTTTCAAATTTTTAATTAAAAACAATCTATGACTTGACAATGATCTTCGTTTGTATATGGTATCTTCTTCAACTGGACTCATGTAATTTTACTGATAGTCGTAAAGAGATTATTGTGTAAAGAAGAAAGAAGAAGACTTCTTATCTATCTCTGCGACAGTATCATCCAGATTCGACACTGATTTATGTGTAGATTTCAATTAAAAGGAATTCAAAATCAATCTTGTTTAGAGCTTTACGGACGCTTCCTTTTTCCATAACCATTTCCCATGCTGTTCACGCTTTTCCAACGTGCCTAAAATGACGAAATTAAAAGACACGACTCGTAATTTATGCACGGAAACTTCGCTTACACAAAACTGGACGCAAACGATTCTCGGTAAGCCGCGATCGCATCTTGTGCACAATACTTGAATCAAAGAACGAATACAGTAAACATGGCGCGTGATTAACAGCTGATTCGGTTGATAGAATTTTAAAACGCTCTGGTATCGGTCGATAAAAAAGAGCTCGATTATAATGTGGTTTTTTTAATGTCGTTTATAGTAAGTTTCTGCTTTCTTTTCGGAGAATTATTTGCCGTAATGAGTTTAAGTCGAGTGCTATTAATAATAGATGATTTTGTGTATGAAGTTGCGATTTTTTATTATTGTTAAAAGGTCAGTCCTTCTTGGTTGGTGGTTTAAATATCGTATTCTTTTTGTGTGAAAATGAAACATTGCAGCTGTTAAATAAAGTAGTGTTGAAGTTTGAATGATTTTTTTATGTAGCTGATTTATGAACATAGTACCATTTAAAGTACCAAAGTTAACCATGACCTCTAGTTTAGTAAGCTTAGAGCCTCACCATAAGATACACGATATTACAGTAGAATGCAGGATGTTATAGGTTTAATGTAAAAGTATAAATCGCAGCTGAAAATTTAGAATGTTTAATTTGGCTCAAAATTATATAAGAAGATATAAAGTATTCAAACAGTGTAGGCGTTTGCTTTTGTTTATTAAAATTTAATGATAGAATTTTATTGCACCAAAACCTGTTTTGTCTAGTATATGTGTTCATCTTAAACAACTGCTTGTGAGTAAAATACAATATAACAGTAAGTATTCCAAAGTAGACCACTCAGAATTTATTTTTGCATGATTGTCTGATTGTAATTTTAAATAGGATTAAAGATTTGATCAAGAAGAAAACCAAATAAATTAGCAATGACTGGGGAACATTTTATACATTTTCGGTAGGTTTTTAATTGAATTGTACACCGTGAATAATAGTAATGTAAAGTTACTAATTGTTTACGCTCAACAAATTATAAAATGCAAAATTTCCTCTCGGTATTGGAAAATATCAACGCAATCTATTTTAAAAATTTTTGGGCATATGGAACAGCCAACAGTCCTATGTCTCTCAGCAGACTTGCCACAAGTGCATGAAGTAAGCTCATTATTGTCGTTGCGTTGTAAGAACACGAAAAAAAAAACATATTGTAATGTTTGGATAGATTAATTTAAAGAAATTTTCGAAATTTTTACAAATGTCAGAAATTTACTAAAATTGGGGGTCGTGAATCCGGGAATGTCCCTAGACACTCTTTCGGAAAATGAAAGTTTTGTTTGAGGATAGTTTCAAAACGAAAAACGAGAAATTAAATAACCACTAACCTTAAATGTTGTAGCCTTCTTCTACATAAACACAATATTCTTCAAATGCACTTTTCAATAACTTTTTTTTTTACTTTAAATAGTGAATCGAGACTAGGAAAATTGGAGCAACTTCTCAATGTACTATGTCTGAATGATATCTCGACATAAAGTCACAAATAATAATTAATTATTTTTAGTTTCCTTGCCAACGGTTTTGTTTTCATAGACACCTATGATAATTCTTCACAATTTAAAATATACGATTATTGAATTGAATTCCGAAACGAACGATTTTGCTGTAGTGTGACCCAAGGACGTAACTGCTGCCGGGATTCTGTTCTAGGAAGACATATTTAACATTTATACATTTATAACTTTTGTACCACTAACGTATGCCCTAGAACTTGCTGTAGAAATTTCTTTCGAAAAAGAGAATGATAGATATAAGTAGATAATATACGTCTTCCCCACGCTTGTTGTTGGCTGGACTTATATTAACTTTGTTATTTTTACGCCCCGAAGATATTCGGCTCAAAACAGGATTCTTTCTCTAGGGATCGGGTGTACAATGTGAACTTAGTAAAAAAGAAGTGACTATGGCGCTGATGACAGCTAACCTCGTTGTTTTTAATAACATTACAATATATATATATATATATATATATATATATATATATATATATACATATATATACACAGACAGACAGGGACCTACGTTTCACCCTAGCGCTGCCTGCCGCAGGGACTTTTTCCTAGACAGACAAAGGGTAGAAGGCAACGGTAAGGAATAGCAATGACAACAGAGGGAAACATGACTTTAAATTAAAATCTTCAATAATGTCATTAATCGAATGACATTATTAAAGTGTTGTGTATACAAGACAATAGGAACAGAAAGAAACGAGGTGACAAAAAACAAAAAAATATATAAAAGAAGTAAAGGTTGTACAACTTACTTGCAAACTATGATCAACTCAGCGAACAAAATTGAAAACTAGGAGGACCAATAGATGCAGAAAGAAATACGCTACACACTGATGTGTCACACAACAATAAATACTGATTGTAGCTGTTACAAAAACTGATATAAACGAAGAGCAGATGTTTATGTATTCACAACCATACATATTCTACCACTAAAGGGACGCTTATTCTCAATATGTGGACAAACTGAAATGCTAAGAAGAGATGTGAGGGTGACGCCGATGACAGATAACCTCATGGACGTTTATTTGTAACATTACAATGCTCAACTGTATAAGGGAAACTCATGCTTTGTGTATGTTGTTTCGGCTCGACTAGCCTTCGATCTTACACCACAAAAGCATTTACAGCCTAAGTGGCAACAATTCCTACTGCCAGCCAGAAATTTTTAAATATCATTTTGCGAAATCACCAGTGCAAATGTAGTCTAGAGAGAAGTAAAATTCCATTACATTCCGCTGTCAAACGCAAGCAATGTAAATAAGCCATAAATCGCAGTTGTGTCTCCAATCAAGGCTTGGTTATACCAAATTTATGAAATCATCACAATCTTCATGCAGAATGGTGTACCTTCTATATTTATGATTTAGTCAGGAAATTGCTAATAATAATTCATGTTTTTACATCCTTCAACAGCTTTCGTCAATTACAAGCAAATGGGTGTTCATTCAACAAATTTGAAACAGAAAACCATATTCTGAGAGTTGCAAGTCCAGGTTTCGAACCCTTACTCCAAGAATGATAGCGCCATCAGTTCAATAAATTCTGTTTAATTGTCACTACAAATTCGTTTTCGCTTTGAATAACCTGATAGGTATTGCTCAAAGTCACCATCGTCATTTCATTACCTTGTCACATTCTCGCCCCATCCATCCGTCATTTGAAGACTGGCTAGCTTTACTTTTAACACCTCGAGCGGTCATCTATTCTGACTTGATTCAATTCAAATGGCTCTCTCTCACTGTTATGGTGCTAAAAGCAGCACAGGTAATATATTCTCGTACGTACGGACGTGAATTCATTCTATTATTTCATTCACGCGCAATCGACATGCTCATATTTGTATGTTTTACGTTGCCATTTTACAGACTTCCTGTTTTACGACACCCAACTAGCAACGAAATCTGTACCGTTTCGCATACTAATGACCCGGTATACAACACGCGTTTAACGGATATACGCTTCGAGTACCAGGGTTTACAACCGAATAACTTTAAGCGTTTGTGTACCGTGCTCCCGTAATTTCTTGACAACGTGAATTGGGCCAGCATTGTTTTTGTTTTTTTGTTTGTTTTCGAAGTTGGCGTGCGTTGTTGTTTGGTAAGTTACCTGAAAATAAAGTTGTCTTTAGTTGTCGCAGTAATTTAATATTCTACATTTTAATCCGCTGATTTTAGAATACAGATTTGTATTCTACTGTGCATCTTAGTTATAGAGCTTTTTGTTATGTTCGTTGTTTTTAGTCGTAGAAGAGAGTTTAAATTATCAATTGAATTGGAATCCTTTTAAATGTTAAATCAATTTCCAATCCGAACTATGTATTACCTTAGTTAACAAGTAGAATGTGGTTATGAGTGTTCAATAGCCAGATGCCTCATTACGAATATTTTTTTTTTAGTATAAGAAACAAACAAAATGAATATCAAACATAGCTGTTGTTTACAATGCAAGATAAACTCGTCCGACAGTGTATTGCTCGGTACCGGTATATCATATATTCTCGCGCGGTCTCCTTGTCAGAAAATGTCCAGACCTGTTGTTGACAGAACTTGTTAAGAATTGCATGAATAAGCAAGTCAATGATAGTTAGTTATCAGCTATTGTCGCAAATAAATATTGTCAAGTTACTGCAGATTTTACCTTCGTTTATTTTTCCATTGTTCTTACCTTTGTGCATATTCTGTGAAAAAGTGCAAATATCTTAGCAGCGTCCTGTCTGCCATAGTTTTGTATATTATATTTTGCAGCATATTTAGCAAATTGGAAAGGGATTACTGCCGTTTTTCGGGCAGTGAGAGGAGTTATTGCATAGAAAATTGAAAGATCCGTTTGGTAGAAGAACACATCCAATGACTCCTTTTTTTTTATCCTGTTTTAATTAGTGGTACAAAATCAGGAAGAGGAACAGTTCTGAATTCGACAAAAATTTTAGCTTTGCGAATGTTATTAGGGAATAAATTCCTCAATATTATATTATGGCTTAAATAGATGGATTACTCAAAAATATTCCTTTTTAAGATTTTTTTGGTGATACGCGTAATACTTGCTGAAACCTATAAATATTCTAGAAACGATTGAAAGAGACGGCAATTCAAAATCAATGGCTAGTCATGCTGTGAAATTTTAAATTAACTCTAAAGAATATTGGAAATCATTCATGATCATGTATTGAACTGATTTTGCTATAAGCCTCAATTTTTTACATCAACTAATAACGAAAACAACCAAATATTACAAACAACGCAATTTCTCAATGGCAGATATCGCACTTCACGTTCTACTTTTGAAACGGAGCAAATGGGTAGCGATAGAAATTTTGCTGGCTAAATTAAACAGATTATATTCGAAAATTAAATCTAAGAATTATTGTTAATAATTTCCCCGTGTTATTTTTTTGTGTACATCACGACGTGATCGGGCGGAATTAACACAACGCTCACAATTTGTCAGTCTAATTTACAATCAGCGAACGGCTTAATTCTATTATAAGAAACATCATAATTCAGCTAATCATATCAGACCGGCAGGCTAAATAAAAGTCGTCAGACGTTAGCGTATAGTTTCTCTTTTTTAACCAAATGTCGAAAGGCGCCTCCAAGGTACTTGCGTTTAACAAAGCGTACAGATACAAATTTGGATTCATCAATTTAATTTACGAATACCATTGGCCCCTCAATCAATTGAGCCGTAAAATAACGAAATTAACTTTCACGCTGTTTGACTTAAGCGAAATGATTAACTTTGAGTGTTTTGCGAACCATCAATAGACGGATCGAAAAGGAACGGGAAAGATTGGCTTTATGTTGACGACTACTATGATGAGGATGAAGAGATATACAGCTCACCTTTGTAAATTAACGCTTTTAACCTACTTTTTGCGTAGCCGCCAATTAAGAGTAGGTCTGCACGATCGTTGTAGACGTGCCCATGCACACCTTACGTTATACAATGCGGCGATTCTATTTTAATAGATCATAAATCTTGAATCACGAAGGTAAGTATATGGAGTTATTTTTACTATGTCTTGAAGACGTAAGGAGCTTGTAGGTTTTGAAATGGGCTAATTGTTAGTGTCTCAGAGTCTACCTCTGCGCTTACATTGGAACTATTTTTGCACTCCTAAATAAAAAGAAACACTTGTAGTTAATTAATAAAAGTCATTAAAATACTTTCCTTTCAATTTACCCATTCAATCCGGGATGTAAATATTTCATATGTCTGTCTGAATTTTTTTCTGGGTCCCAAAACGGGTATCAATTTTTTAATCTGAATTTCGTTTTTTAAACATTTCTTTGTCAAAATTATTATTCTGCTATTAAATTTGCTAAAAAAAATAAAGGTAAAGCACTAACCCTCATTACCACGAGAATCTATCTTTTGAATATCCCCGTATTTATGTATAGCGGAGTCACGATGGCTTATTCAATGGGACGGAGGTTATCTGCTATAAAAAACTTGAAGTAAATATGCAAAAAAGGAGAAGGATTGGAAATAGTAATATAGTTGACATAATAATGTAATTCTTTTTGATTTGAAAAAATTGCCAAGCATTGTAGCCTTTGTTTAATTCTCTATACGAACGTAGTGGATAAATACGCTACGATTACGGTTTACAGTTGAAGGAAATTTTAGGAAAAGAACACTAACATTGCTGTATTGTGTATAAACTTTTAACAGTGCTTTACAATTAAAGCACTGTTAAAAGCTTAAGAATCGAGTATAAGGTGTAACGTGCTTGGAAATATCTTCGTTTACTTATCTGATAAATTCATTTGTTTTGTTTTTACATATGTAATGTTATTTAACAAAAGATTGTCTACTTGTTGTAAATGCGTAACTTCAAACTTTTATAGTATATATGATACTGTAATGAAGATATACTTAATCCTGTAGATGCGCTAGATCCCTTATTTTCTTGCCCCCCTATTTTCTTGCAGGGATCACAATTTCCGCCAAAATTTTAAGTAGTTATGTATGTTCTATGTTCGTGCCTATCGGCACCATTTGTTGTGACTTATCTGATTTCATTTGATGTTTATATATGATGTTAAACTATAAACTAATATTGATCAATATATATCGTCTATCTAATGGAGACCTTAACATCGATCTGGCCAAGCGAAACAACGAAACCAAAAAACATCTAGACGTGGTACTAACAAATACAATTTACATAAATCAATAGATATGCTAACAAGAGTGATCAGAGTGAATAGTGATACTACTATTGACAATATATTCACGAATACGAACAGTTTTAAAGCGACACCATGATGTCTATGTTACCTGATCATTTGGCAATCTATATTTCCTTCAAAACTAAGAGTACCATGGAAAGCTATATGAAGGATATTTACTCAAAGCACCTTGCTGAAAATTTGGCAAGAATTATGTGAAACTAATTGGAATAGTATTTTGAGACCGTTGGAACAGATAACGGTTATAGTAAATTTTTAGAAATACTTTCGTTGTCCATTAAGGCGAGTACTGACAAGAAAACAGTCAAGTGCACCAGCAATGATAAACCGTGGCTCTCAGATAAAATTTAAAAAATGTCGAAAATAAAGCGCCAGCTCTATGAGGATGTTTTAAAAAAGACAGAAATTTTTCCAAATTTTCTCATATAAGCTAAAACTTAAAAATGAACCAATTGAAAAAAGCACTTACACCAATTACATATCAAGGCCACAAAACAATGCCCGAGCTACTTGGGAGGTAGTACATGAATTGCCGGGTGATCACAAAAAACTAATATTAATCTAAATAAATTAATGCTGGTCATAGACCATTAATGACTTAAAAAATACTCAAAAAGAATTTAAAACTTTATAGTCACGGCCCATCTTCTCAGCTGTTGGAAGAGGTGATTGATGGTTTAAATAATAAAGAAAAAATAGCATGCAGAATTATCAAAGGCATTTTATCGTGTTTAAGGATAATTTCGCGAAGTATGGATGTTGGATGTGATGAATGTGTATCTCGTATGGGTTAATTTCAAGCTCAGGTACGGTATCATTTCTTAGACCGAATCTATAGAATTGGGGCTAATCTGCGTTCGCGCTATCTTTAACTTCAATCCCAGAGAATGTAAAGAACTATTTAAAGTGCAAAAGGTACCTTGCCAAGTGCTTTTATTTTTGATTGTGCTTCATTAAAACATATTAAGCAGACTTTCTTAAAAAATAGGAAGTAAACATAATTACGACATCAAGGGTTTACCCCAGAATCATCTGCTTTTGCCTAAAACAAATTTAACCAAACTGCAGAAATCCGGTCTATACAAGTACCTAAAAATATATAATTATTTACTTGATCTAAAAACAACCTTCGCAGCAATTTCGAACAAAAATCAAAAACTATTTAGCTGATAAGCCATTTTATTGTCTCGAAGAGATTTTTCAACAAATAGTAAATATGTGATGTTTCCTTGTTGTAAGTTTATATGTACATATTATGTTCGATATTTAATAACATTAGCACGTACTTTGTTTTTGACGTATTTAACACCCTGATGTAGACATATGCTTTTATGAAAAATATATTTGACCATGTTATTTTTATTTATTGATGTGTTTTTTATTGGTAGCACTACTTGAACATTTACTACACTTAGAAATTAATTCGATTATATAATAAAGAAAACAGCTTAATTCTTCTTAGCTGAAATTAGTTGAAAATTGAAAAAATCTGGAGTTTTGTTTTTCAAATTACAGGGAAGTACAAGCCTTACTTTATCTTTTCGAATGTTGGCCAGTTATATCTTGTTATATTATTTGTTTCAATAAGAAGGATTCTATATACAAGATGCTTTGATATATATATACACTACCGTTCATATATTTGGGGAACGATTAAAAAATACATTTTTTTTTTAATTCGAATAAAAACAAAAAGTCATTTGTAATTTAATTTACTTCTGTACATTGAGTATACCATACAAAACTAAAAATATTCCAAAAAGAAATGCTGTACTAAATATAATTAGGTCTATACGGATTTTTCGTCTATATGTCCCCCCTTTGACTTAATTACTGAGGTACATATTCGTGGCATTCTTAAAATTAAAGATTTCAAAAATGTTGCTGGAGCTTTCTCCATAAATCTTGTGAACTAGTTTAGTTACTCCTTTTTGACGAATCCTTCTGTTCAGTTCATCCCATATTAATTCGATAGGCGACAGGTCAGGAGACTGAGGTGGCCAAATCATTCTTTTTAAACGATCTTCTTATTCCAGAGATGCTAGATAGTTTCTGCATATACGAGAAGAGTGCTTAGGGTCGTTATCCTCTTGAAACGTAAAGTTTCGATCTCGTAATCGTTCCCCACTTGGTACAGCATTCTCTTGTAATATTTTGAGATAGCCCTCTTTACGAAGTATTCCCTGTATTCTTACTAAATCCCGCAAAACAGCCCCAAACCATTACGTTACCTCCATCGTGCTTCACTGTAGGTAAAATACACTGTTCGCTAACTCTCTCACCAACCTGTCGCCTAACAAACGTCCTCCGTTTGGAGCCAAATGTTTCAAATTTGGACTCATCTGTTCACAGCACGTTGCACCACTGTTCGAATGTCCAGTGTCTGTGTTCTTGTGCCCACTGCAATCTTTTTCTTTTATTTTGAACTTTCAAAAGCGGTTTTCTGGCAGCTACTCGTGCCTTTAAGCCTGCCGCAATTAATCTTCGTTTCACGGTCGAATGCGAAATAGGACTTCTTCGTGAAACATTGACTTATATATACATTGACATATATATATATATATATATATATATATATATATATCTACATATATCTACATATATATATATATATACATATATATATATACATATATTTTAACCATACATATTTTAGAGTTCTTGCACTATTCAACTGTTTTTATTATAACTTTCAACTACAAAGCTTAACTGACATCTGATATTATTACGGAAAATTTTGGCATTTGTCTAATATTAATGGTAGAATTGATTTGTCATTTATAAGCTAAGTGTAATTGTCAAAAATTTCTGCTTTCCACATTAAGGCGAGAATGGCCAATTTTAGACATATGGTGTGTTACAAAGTCACCCCAAAATTGAGTAAGGAACAAATTTACGGGATGTTCCATTTAAAATAAGGAAGTTTGGTTCGGTCTTAACGGAACTCTCTGTATAATAGAAAATAATTCAAAGAGGTGTACGCTTTCATTTGATTGAAACTTTTATTGAAAGCATTTTATTCTAAAATCGATAATAAAGAAGAATGAAATTTCATACGCAATTTCTTTTTACCTATTCCTAACAGCTATCATCATTTCATACTATACGTTTTTTACTTTGCGTACGCAGATTCGATCTGATATATTGATTTAACTTAAATATAGGCTTAAAACCACCGTTGGTCTTAATGAAATCAATTACGTTAATTGCGAGCGCATACGTACGAATACATAGTTTATAACTTCAATAATTAATTGGAATGATAAATTTGCGACGGAAAGATGCCCATTCATTGATTGTTAATTCGATCCAAAGACGATATTGTTGAAAAATATCAATGATTATAAATGCAAAATTATGTATAATTAAATTAAAACTCCAGACAGCTATTTAAATTCAAGAACGTGCGATTCTACGTACACATATAACATCTTAACAAATATACTGTAGTATTATTTACCAACTAAATAACCTGGACAATCTAAGGTTAAATATTTAATTTTTACTTGTGTTGCTATGAAAGCACACGAAAATAATACTTATTTACGTAGACAGCAAATCTTCAATGAAATGTAGCTTATTCTGGAAAAATAAATTGTTACACACTCGGGATTTTAATCAAGAGTAAGATGGAATACAGAATTTTATTATAAAATCTCTTACAAAACAAGGAAGCACCCGAAATATTGTGGAAAAAAAAAGGTTTCTGACTGTATGTGGATGTGATTGTCCTTTCAAGTGAACAGTTTTCACCAATAAAAATATTGATATTCGAGGGTCATCTAGAAAGTAAAGAACAATGACGCAGTGCACCGCGGTTACATGTCTGCTTGTTAGATCCTCTCCCTGCCTCGTCGTAAGCCGTTTCATATTTACCTTGCTGGCAATTTTTTTCTAAATGGCAGTGACGGTAGAAAATCCCACTAAGTGCGAAAAAAAATATTTCTGCTCCCTAGTCGCTTGTTCCCATTCCTAGTCATGCTTGTTACGAATATTGAAAATTAGAATTTAGCAATTGACTGTACAAATTAATTGCACAATGTCTTTACGTAATTCCGAACTAACATCCAATCACTGTCAAGGTTACTATGCCATTGTGACCATACCTAAGCGACAAATTAGTATTACGCAATAAAAAAAAAAGAATAGGCCTATATATAAGAGTATGCCGCGATTACGACACTGCGTGGTAGAGTAAATTTACCGCTGTCATTGAGAGCACAGTTCCACGAAAGACAAATCATCGTAATTGCGTTTTCTAATGTATATTATCTGGTTCAATCAACGAATTCTCTCACGTTATTAGAAGTCAAACTATCTCGGACATTTAACATAATACTAAAATAGATTCAAAGAGAGCTCCTCCTCTACGAAATGATGGGATTAAAGTTGGTTGCTTGCCTTACTGCTTACCTATGTATGTATAGGTTCTATGTTACCAGCTTGAATGGCATGATAAAAGATGTAATTACACAAATATATAGAGGAGATATTCGTTAGCTTTCAAGTTTCAAGAGCGCCGTGGCGTAATCTTAAAGTTATAATATTGTGAAATGCATTTTTTCAATTAAATTCATAGCTGCTATCTGCTTTATACATTTATTCTTGATCTTCTGTTTCTCTTTTTATGCATTATAAGGTGTATAAATGAAATGAAAGAGACGTTCTTCCATGTAACCGCCTAAAGCTACTGATTTATTATAATTAGAAACCGTATAAGTGTTGCCTAAGGTGAAGTGCATAAGATAGCCTTTCAAAAAATTGAATTGTGTGCAATGATAAAGTGAATTATTATAATGATTTCCTCTAAGTAAGTTGTTTGCAAGAGAACTTCGGTGTTTTGAACAAAGTACTCTTGGAAGGAAATAAAATATTGAAAATGTGAGATGACCATCTTTACCTAGATCTCTATTACGGATATTCTCAAAACTTGCTTGGATAACATAGAGTGAATGGTATTTATTGCATATAAAGTAGAGTATATAACAGTTCCAATGAAAAGACATTACTTATATATCGCCTCGCGACAAGGATCGCTTGTAAATGATAGAAACAATTGGAAAACACTTACTTTAGAAAGTATCAGTATTTTTCGTAGGAATACCCTAATTTACTCTTGTGAATAGAAGTAAATCAAAGTTACCAAATCAGATGATTTTTTTGGTAAAATGTCAACCAACCCTTCATGTAAATTTAAAACCTATCAACTGTCGAACATATTTTAATTCAAAGTGTTAGATCAACTGATCGTTTTACATCTTTGATAGAGATTTTCTAAACAATAAAAGTTAACGTAGCAACTGCTAAGGCCCAGTTATACGATCTGTCGTTTGTTGAATCTGGTCTGTTGAACCTCGAACCATATAACCTATGGTACAACGAACGGCGAACTATGGCAAACCGCATATGCCACACGGTCCGTGATCCGAGGTTTGTCAGACCAGGTTCATTGAACCACGGATGGTGTAATATCCGGCCTTAATAATTCGCCGTAGATTAGTGGAGGATGGAAGACCTACTAGATTAGAGTGTTTCTGCTCAGTAGAAAATTATACTAAACGAAATACTGTTAAAAATATAAAACATTCAAAATATCTAGCACATATACCTCCCATACAGAAGATAATGGCCGCTTCGAAATACACGACTCGCGAAACTGTTAACTACGTCGACCATTCACGCAATGGTTTCAGCATGTTTTAGTTCTAATAAGAACTGATCTTAAACAGATATACACCAAGTGTAAATGTCAATTTCAGCACACTACTGAAATCACAAAATATAACTTTTTGACAGTTGACAGCAATATGCGAGCGTCATATATATAGGGCAAGCATGCAATTTCAACGACAGTGAGTACCAACATTGTATATTTAATCGAATTGGAAAAAGTTGGACAGCTGGTGTTGGTTATTTTAATTATTTGCTACTACATGGCCCGAAATTGCTAGTAATAACGTACGTTGCCTATTATCGTAAATGACCTATACTAAATGAACTGTATATTAACGAAAATCTAAATACCGATGCACTCGCAACATGTCGTACTTTTATATTATATTTGAAATTTATCCCACTAACTATTTGCGACGTTGAAAGAACGATAAAACCTATTGCATTATATGTCCATGGAAGTGACAAAAATAACATATTCGGCAGCTGCATGTGTGTTATCCTGTAAGACTTGACCAGTTTTGGTTATTACTCAGAAAGCATTGGGAACTGGTATTTTGTACAAGGGGTACATATAAGACAGTATTCATGTGTATATTTGTGGCCCTCACAGTGAGGAACTTGCCAGGTAAAAGAAATTCAAAATGGCCGGATTCCCTATTTTTCGAAATTCTAAAGAAGAGAGTCAATTTTGGAATAACATTTGAACATAACAAAAATAGAATATAGTGTAGTAGCACACAAACGGTTTTAGAAGAATTATTCATTCAAATTTCATCTCCTAAGAAGGGATAGTGTTCTTTCTTTTATCTAAAACAAGATTTTCTGACTTTCGTTTGGATTTCGTACGGCGAATCTGAAAGTTACTGCATCCTCTACATCTGTTTATTTGAATATTTATAGAATTATTTTCCCCGCTTAGAAATTATTTAAGATTCTGTGGATGGATGGATTAATACATCGAACTTATTTTTTACAATGCCGAAATTGACAGGTATCCAATTGCTCAAGCACGCTAGCATCGAAACATCGTAATTCATCAAACCTTTTGATTTGCGCTGTCGAACGATCATACATACAGCCCGCATGAATACGCTATAAAAATATCGCCAATACGATTTTTGTAACATGTATGACACCCGAAGCATGAAATGGTCAGCCTCGGGCCGATCCGAGGCCCATTAATCATAAATATTTGTTTACCGCAAAGGTCTATGCCGTCGCGCATTCTTTATGTATGTAAAAACGGAAATAGGATAACAAATATGGAGCGGCCAAGATCTGACTTGCCTTCCTAGTACGTGTTCGTTATTCGCATTGTACGTTAACTTTTCGAATGTTTTCGTTGTCGATTGACACTGACTGACTGTTGGACGGACAAGAATAGACAGAGTGTACTTTCTAATCTCCCTTAATATATTCGTAACATGCCGATAGCGGAGATAAGCAGGACGCACGAACTAGGTACACTCTGTGGCAATTAATTGATTTCAACAATTCATTTCGTTGTTTAACTGTAGCATTTGTGAAATAATGCATTAAATGATTGTCCTTAGAGGCAAAATGAAAATTTATAACTAAATTTTGATTTGTAACACCTTTTTGTGGCTGTGTTTAGGCTTTCGTTGCTGCTTTCCATTAAAGTATTGTCTTCCGAGTTTTCATTATGTTAGCTTACCGTTCCTAACGACTGCCCTTACGGTGAAATCAAGGTAACACTATTGCAACCTGGTTGAGTTCTTAAATTGTCATAAATATGTTCTTTACTTCATGGATGAACGCCTGTTTAGTAACAACAATTATACTTTATCTTTAGTTTATCTACGATTCTAGTTACCCGTTTAGCTTTCGCATAGACAAACTGATCTTCTTCTTGTTGCAATACTGAATTCTGTGTCAGAAGATAGGTGATGTGAGTTTGTTACAAACTTCATCCAAAGTAGTTGTCATTTTGCCTCGATTAAGTCACAAATTGAGGTACTAACTTAGCTCGAAACCATAACCAACTGACAATAGAGAGCCATGACTTAATACATGTTTGTAATGAACGAATATCCCCTCTTCTTCTCCGAATATATCCGATGAAAGTAAATGCAACTATAGGACCAACTCTCAATCTATATACTTAGGATAGATAAAATGCCATTAAAGTGAAAATGTACAGTATTATATTGTGGAAGCTACTTGTAATCGGATTCGAAAAAAATAACTGTTAATTCGCATTTAAAAAGTATAAATGGTAACCCGGTTAAGGTATGTTTTCTATTTAAAATAGCAACACAAATTTCCAGAAATAAAAAGCGGCTTTGATCACTATTAAAGGACTTAGTATTGCACATGGAAGAAGCTTGCCGTCTAACACTATATATAAATTTACAGGAACGAATATTTAAAGCAATACAGTAAAAAAACAACTTACTTTAACTGTTGGTAATTAGAAAAATATGAAGAACGGATAAGATAGCTTCTGTTTGGAAAAGATCCAGATGGAATTTTTGTGAAGAACCGTTATATATACCGTTGGTATTGTTGGCGTAAAAAAGGAAAAATATATATACTGTGATGTTATTTTGTAATATTACAACTAGGTAAACTGTCACCAGCGTTATATTCACTCCTCTTCTTGGCATTTCACATTGTCTACCTATCAGCTATGAGGATCCATCTGTTGCTAGGAAGCCCGATCCCTAGAGAAAGATTCCTGTTTTTAGCCGAATATTAAAGGGGCGTAAAAATAATAAAATTAATATAAGTCCAGCCAACGACAATCGTGGGGAAGACAAGTTCCACTGCACGCGTTAGTTGTATAAAATACGACTGCATATCTGTCAATTCCAGTCTTTCGGTCCGCTTCGTCGAAATTCTCACTGTAATTTAACGTTGTAATGCTGCACGTGGTCAAGTGTATCATCAAAAAATACAGAATCCCAGCATCAGTTGCGTCCCTGCTTCATGCTACAGCAAAAATCGTCCGTTTCGGCATCTATTTCAATAATAGTATATTTTAAATGGTTGAAAATTATCATAGGTGACAATGGAATAAAACAATTGCCAACGTAATCGAACAATGGTTAAAAAAAAACGCTAATTTTATTTGTGACTTGATGTCTAACTGTCGTCCAGGCACATTGTACTTAGAATTTCTCCAAGTTATATAGTGTTGTTGAAATATTTCAATAAAAAAAAAATCAAAAGCGTGTTCAATAGCATAATATTGAACAAGTTGTGTTCAAAGAAGGACATAAACATTGTGTTTATGTAGTGGAAAGTTACAAGATTTAAGGTTAGTAGTTATTTTCATTTGTACGTCTTAACACGTCTCATCTAACAATTTGACATTTGCCGAAAGAGTGTTTAGGGACATTCCTGGATTCGCGAGCCTCAATTTCTGTAAATTTAAGACCTTCGTAAATTTTCGCAAATTTCTCAAATTTCGTCCCGTTAAAACATAACAAATTTGGCGCCCAACGTGGGGCCAAATTTGTTATGTTTTAACAGGAATATTTATATCTTCTTGCAAAATAGTAAATATGTTACCATCGCCATTGTTCTGCAATTTGTGCCAGTACATTTTAATGAGATGATTTTCCAAGCTTTTTTTGGATTAAAATGCATTCTTATAGCAGTAACCAATAACATTTGCTAATCCAGATCTTGGATAGTAAAATAAACAGTTCCAATTTCTTTCTTATTTAAATAAACACAGCCTGGGTTGAGGTGAACCAACTGCCGCGGAGTGTACACTTAAGTTCAGACAAAGATATTAAGGAAATAATCGCAACGACGTTTCGCTTCGCCTTATTACCTTATCGCTATTTATCTTTATTTTCTCGCTTGTGCATGAGTATGTATAGTGTCTATAACAGCTCACTTTTGTAATTTCGTTACACGTTACTCTCCTGTAAACGTTGTTGCTTGTGAGAGCTGCAGCCGGTTTTTTTCTTTTTCATTTGTTTTTGCCTTGTACCGAACACACATGTACCATGATGTATATCATAGTTTACTCATATTGGACTTCCGTGTTGTTTATATATGTGCTTCTGTTCCAATTTCATATGCTTCAATGATCATAGATCGTCTACGCAAGCTATAATTTTATGCTTCTTGTTTGTACAGGCAAGCGTATGTATGGAGATGTAATAAATGCCTCGAGGTTAGGATATTAGCATCTTGTAAGCTGAAGAGTTACTTACCAAGTCGCTATAATACCACATATGTACATGGGTAATTAATTTTCAATTCCTTACCTGAGCGATTTACCTATAGAGTACTTTTTCATGTATTATTTTTGGATTATGGTTGTTTCGGGTAATATCTGGACAGTTTATTCAAAAGAAGTAGTTGAGAAAAAAAAAGATAAAGAGTTCTTGAAGCGTGATAGCTGAAATTACCAGATAGTCAATTAGGGTTATTTAGCAGATTTTGTTATTATTTTTATTCAGTTTGGCCAAATAGCTTGCTGACGATTACCTAGAGCAATCGTACTAAAAACGCAGTAAAGCGACATTTGCATTGAGTCTGGGTTTTGACTTTTTACTACGGTCATTCTTTTACACAACGTTTGAAATTGTAGTAGGTACAATTTTGCCAAATTATAATTCTGAACGAATGCAGTGAGTTCTATTTACAAAAATTGAAGTAGCGTGGGTCAAGTTTGGTAACGATTTCGATGGTCATTTTTAAGAATTTAATTGATGGGAACTTTCTGACGTACTGCATAATATGAATTTACATAATTTTCAGTATAACTGCGGTTATTCTTTCAATTTATAGAAAGCACAATAGATTTTTGCGAATATTTACATACATTTTTCTCGACACATATAAGACATATTCAAGAATAACTGTTAATCATTAGGCATTTTGCATTTCCGCGCGTCACAGAGAACAGCGGAGTAGCCACAGCTAATCCGAGGATTCGAATTATTGGCAATTAAGCTTTATGAGTTTATAAGCTTACTTGGCTTTTTAACTATATTAAGGGTGAATAATGTTAATTATTTTTAGAGAAATAACGCTCCATTTCTCTAATTTGGTGCAAATTCTATAGTTTATTTTCTGTGAAACTTCTAACACTAACGGTGATATGGCACCTGGTTCCGATATTAGTTTGTTTCATGCCGAAAATAGTGATATTGCTAAGTATATATAATTTTGGCTCTTAGATAACTGAAAAATACTTACGAAATGCAAAGAAATAATCCAACTTCGAAAGCAAATCAGATACTAAAGAATGTCTATTAACATGATAAGCTCACCAGCAACATATTTTGTTGCTAATTTGTTGCCCAAGAATTAATGTTGTTGCTCCGGCCGTTTGCTGGGTAATGGAATTTGTAGCAAACTTGCAACAAAATATTCAACTGGTTTAATGGTGGACATATGAAATGGCTGCACCAGCTTAACGTTACTAAAGAAAGTCAAGGACTACACACTACTTTTGCCATACGGATGCATCAATGGCAAATTATTAAGGTATTTTTCGCAATTGCTTATTTTTTACCGATTTTAGTTAGTATTTATATCAATCGAGTGAAATAAAGAAATACTTTATTGCTGATCCATAAAGTAGATAAAATTAAGGAATAAAGTAAATTTAAATTAATGGTTATATGTAGTAGAGAAGATTGCATTCGCGCACATTGGGCTAAAGAATTAGTCAATGTAAGATTTGTCTTATTTGTGATTCGGTTAATTTTATAATGTGTGACATATTATAAAAACTGAGTGGTTTATAACTAAAAAATGTCTTTAAATGAATCGTAAATTGTTGGGGATTTAATTGCTCTTGTAATTTCCTTTTGTTTTATTTCCCATTTTGGTTTCATTTGAATATAGATTTCTAATCGGCATCACCACTAGATAATCCTCAATGTACTTTGCACGGGTCAGTGGTATACGTCAGTTATAGCATGCCTTATGATTTACAGGAATTTGAATATGGAAATAAGCAGAGCAATATCACATGTCCGTAATTACTAAAAACAAATAACTAATGGCTTGTCAAAACGTTTCTAATGTTTCCATTTACACTTTATTTAATGTGACACGTTGAATTTACTAACGTGCGTACGCAAAAACATAATTTTAAATGTCTAAATACATATTCACTTTCACTCTGAATAAAATATATTGTCCGTAAGAGTATATAAAAGTGCGTAATAGAGAAAACGTACGTACATACAGCAAGCTTCATAAATATTAATGCAACCGTATTCGTATTATATCAATTTATGTGGCGGCTGTCTTTTAGTTTTATTTACGTAGCTGCTGATACTGAGCAAGTTTTTTTTATGTAGAAAATCGGTAAACAATAAAGCAGAGTAAAGAAAATGGATTTATACGCAGATTGTTCTAGGTATTGTCTGGAATAACGTTTTGAAATAGTTTTGTAAATGTCAACCGTAAAAATACAATTTCAAATACAATAATAGCTATTCAAGGTAGCGATGAAAAGAAGCATGTTGTCGTAACAACTGGCCCAATTTTAAAGAATAGGCAATATATTGAAATATTTCAAATTTAAGTGAAAAATATGTTATTTTCTACCGCACTTTTGCGTCGAGAGTCCTATATTTTAAGTGACTGATATCATTTACTGTACGAAAAAATATATAGAACAAGGTAATGTGGAGGTAGCCGATACTTATGTGTTGTTTACTACAATAGACAGCATTCCACCACCGCTGCACTAAAAATGTTACCGACTGAAGGAAGGCGGTATTGTACAACCAAGTGCTTCAAAAGAAAATCTTTTCGGGGACGGCCCTTCTGGGTGCGCTTGAACCTGCTCTACGTGAATTTCCTTGATTTTGCTATGCACAAACTCCAATACCGTAGTGTAGTCGGAATGTTTACGATTAAGTCTACGTGTAATTTCCTGGAAACTAAGGCCGTTTTCATGTAGCCCAATATAACAATTCTTTAAGTTAACTTTCAGATATGCATTTATAAAATTTTAACAAAATACTCCAAGAATCTTCAAAATACAAGTTAATATTGAAACAGCGAAAAGGTTCCCAACGTCCCTGAAAATTATTTTCAGTTGTATATTTTAACAAATTAGTTTGGTTATAATTAAATAATCTAAGTTATAATGCAAGAGAAATAATAAGACATAATATAGGGACGTGATCATCTTATTTTCTTTTTCGTTTAAATGGATTTGTATTCCTTTTGCGAGTCCTCTTTCATTTTAATTAATACTTGCTTTGAATGGCCGTAGACATTTTACTTTCAACAACTTTCTTTGTTGATAGAGCATTGTGATTAATCGAAAATATCACAACTTTCTAGGAGATCCTTCTAAATTTGCAATGGCAATCTGTCCAAACTTTGATATATGTATATGTAATATGCTGAAATCTAAACCGAGGTTTCTCTAATAAATATAAATGCAAAAAAAACGCCAAAATATATTGACAACTTTCTTCAATATCTAATTCTTAATAACCTGAGATTGTAAACTAATCCTCTAGTCGTGTGACACCTTTTTCTACCGTTTTTTTTTGTTATCTCGTTCGAAACTTTCGTTTTGATTAGTTTTCGAATCCGTCGTCTACCTCGGACGCATTTCTTTTGTGACTGCTTTTACAAATATATTTCACATGTAATAATTAACAGATAAAGAATTGGCCTTTTCCCTACTGAGAGAAAATTATCCGCTGTTACATCTACGGGTTGCATTGTTTTGGATACAGATTAGCGTTAAGTATCGCCGCCTCATTGCGCGCCCGCTTTCACCTTTATTTTCGAAGAGTTGTGTTATTGTGTACTGACGATCGACTTCGTAATTTAGCAATATTCTCTTTTGTTTTTATTTTTGTTATTTCTACTTAAAAGATGTGTGATACGAATGAAGATATCAAAAGTTGCATAATTTCGGTGTTCTTTATTGTTAATTTATCTCCGTGTTATAAATAAATCGATGCCAAGAAAATGAAATTGCGTTTAATAGTAACTATGATCTTACAAAGAAAAAAAAAACGGATGATGATCATTACAACGTTGTAAGAGTGATTTTGTATAGACACGTCATTGTAGGAAGCTGCACCATCGTTAGAGTAATTTTCATGAAAATATTGGAGTAATTGTAGTAAAATATGGTTTACACTAGGCTAAAATTCACGAAAGGTAGTCTAGCTCCTAGTATTTGAGTAAAAGAATATGCTATCTTCATACTTAATAAACATTAAGTAAACTTCTTCTAAAAATCTGACAAAATTTGAGGTTTTTGTTGTTCATTATTACAGCAATTCAAATAATTATAGAAGAGCTAAACAAGTTAAGCGAGTTATATTTTTCCTGTATTTCTGTATTACATTTTATAAAAATGTGTGAAGTAGTAGAGAAACATCGGGGAATAGAAGTGGGCCAATGTATCACGTGCCTGTATGATCACCAATTATGCAAATCATTACTTCCAAAGCTTACAGTTTTTATAATATTCATCACATTATCTTGAACGCAATAATAGAAATTGAGTGAGTGTAAGTAAATCACAGACGATTTAATTATTAGAAAGCAAAATATTAGAACATAAATGAACTCCTTTAAAACTGGCAAATAACACAAAAGTGTAGGCAGAGCCCCCACCTCAGTTTATTTAATTAATCCAACAGCTGTTTTGAGGATTCGTCAATCCTCATTTTCAAGCGTTGACCGAATGATTGTAGTTTGAAAATGAGGATCGACGCGTTCTCGGAACAGCTGTTCCCGGTTTAATTAATTAAAGCTGTAAGGTGCGGAGTGTGCCGATACTTTTGTGTTGGTCGCCATACTACCCTACCTCGCAGTCTTTGCTATTATTATTGCTTGAAAACCATTTATACACCGATGTATATGTAGATGCCATGGAGTAATTTTACAAGCGGAAAAGAACTAGAAACATTTGATGATATGATATACTAATGTTATGAGAAATAACAAAAGATGTGGAACAAAACGTTGACAAATTGACATAGCAAACTGACAAAAAAATTACGATGAGGTTCATTCATTCAAATTCTGTGAATGCAAGAAGGTATCAAAAGAAGTGAAAATGTAAATAATAAAAAAAGAGAAAGAAATAATATCAGTCCTCACAAGAATGCACTTTCGCAACAAATTATACACTGGCTGCAATTTGAAATGTGCCACCCTTAAATTGTTGGTGCATTTCGTTAAAATTTTATAAACGTATTTCTGAAGGTCAACATAAATTACTGTTTTTGTAGACTTCCGCCGTCGTTGTTTTCTTGTAACGAATTTGGGTTTCCGGGTTGAAACCGCGTCGTAATTGCATGAGGATGCCGACGTTTCGCTCTCAATTGTATGGAGCGTCTTCTGGGCTGCTGCATACAATACAGAGCGAAACGTCGGCATCCTCATGCAATTACGACGCGATTTCAACCCGGAAACCCAAATTCTTTCAAAAATAAATGATTGTTACTTTACCGTATTGCGTTGGTCTAGATTATTTTTCGCACGTTTTTGCAGGAACAGCTGTTACAATCCGACAGTTGCAAATTCAAACGTGAATCTTACAAGCAATTAACCCTCTTCGAGTTGTGCGTAGACTTAATCGTAATTATTCATTTCGAACCAGGGAAGTCAAACCTTAGACATTTACTAATAGAATAAAAATGTTCACTATGTAATTATTCGTTAAACAAACAAACAACAAGCGGTACGTTAATCTTCAAATTTCCTCGTCTTTGACACCGTCAAGAAAATAAACGCCGGATTTAACATTGTCATCGCGCCTGTAGTTAATATTTTTTTGTTTGATTATCCGTTTGTGTCAGCGTGGCCGTATCATTATTGTTAGAAAATCCAGCGGATGCCCAACGAACGAAAACTCAATGTGTTTAAAATGAATCTGGACATAATTGAATGATGTATGCGAGATATAACAACTGTATGTAACTATGTATTTATTTTATTTGAACGTTCGAGTGTTAGTTAAAGCTATTTCAGATGTACAATGTACTGATTGACAACACAGAGGTAAGCTAACACTACTCAATTTAGTGCTTTTCGTATACTTTTTTATTCTACTTTATTTCATCATTTTATCGTTTGGAATGATACATAAAATAGTCCAAATGTTCATTATAATATACGAGCCCCATTAGCTATAGATCCGGACTCTTCAAAATAATCGCCATTTCATTAATTGAAAAGTAGTATAGGTATTTTATAATACATATAATGAAACATTTATATGTTCCATAATTAATTAATATTTGTAAATCACGTAACGAATAGTGTCCAGTACATCTTCAGACGTCTAGAGAATTTTGGCGAATAGGCAAGTTTCCGGTATTCCACTAACTCATTAACGCATAGACACGTTGTGACATATCAAGTTGTGGCAATTGGAAAAAGTCTTGGTCGTTCTCCGACAGTAACTGAAAGAAATATTCGCATTTTAGTGAAAATTGCGCAAAAGCGCAGATGTAATCTAAGGGAAATAAGTACGCCGTGGACAGAACATTTAGGAATTAGTGAGAGTATAGAATCAATAAGAAAATACTTATTGAAAAAGGGGTGTAAATGTTTCTATCATTTAAAAACGCTCTCACTGTACTATGTAATAATTTTTTAAAGCTTTTTTTAAATCGTTATTGTCTGGAAAATTTTTAATATACGATGGCAGCTTATTATACAGTTCTCGAGAAGCATAGGTGGGAGATTTTTGAAAACAAGACAAGTTATGTAAATTCTGACAAAGTACTGAATAATCTCCTGTGTTGTAGGAATCCGCCGCCGAACTCTGCTCACCAAGTTGCTGGATTATATAATCAATATGCTTGTAAATGTAAATGGAGGGCAAAGTTAAAAACTTGTGGCTAACAAATACGGGTTTACACGAATCCCTGGGTTTCAAGTCAAAAATAATACGTAGTATACGTTTTGGCTGGATAAGAGCACGGACAGATTGAACAGAGTCCGTTCACAGCAGTGCATTATAAGTGCCGAATAAACTAAACGATAGTATACATTCACCAGCGCATGCCCATCTAGACTTCATTTCAATTTCTTAATAGGCATTATTAAGTCTTCCGCAAACAGAATCCACCTGGTCACTCCATGTAAAATGTTCATCAATATGCATACCGAGAAACCTTCCGACAATTGATAATTTTCCGTCAAGACAGGGTGATAAACTTTGAAAAGTCAAAAATTTGCATTTATGAAAGTTGGTACACGCTGTTTTGTTTAAATTTAGTATTAAGCAGTTGTTACGGCACAATTCACCAATCAAGTTAACCAAAGCTACCACGCGCTTCCCAAGATCTTTTTCAATGTCAGCATTCACCAAAACAATATACTCAGACAACACATAGCTTGGCAATTCGTTCACAAAGAGATTAAAAAGCAGAGGTCCCAGCACAGATCCCTGAGGCGCTCCCAGGATAAGGTCGAAAGAGCTGGAAGTATGTCCGCCTATCTACCATCCATGTATGATCGGATCCATACTACGAATGCCAATGGCATACAGATTTTCTATTTAGAATTCGCATATAACAGTATTGAACGCAGAAGCGAGATTAAAGAACCAGAAACACAGATACGTAGATATACCACAATTCATGAATTGTACGCTATTATTTGGCAAAACGGCCACATTAAGCATCTACAACCTTTACTGAAACTGCCTATTAGACTATTTCGTGGATAAACATGCGTGTCGTTTGAGCTATTGAATTCCATATAACGTGATTCCTCTAAATACATGAAACATGTTTATTTTAATATCCAATTTCTTTTTTTCAATTTCCTTCCAAATTTCTTTAAGGATTACTAGGCAAAGATATCTAGATATTATTACATAAAGAAAGTTAGCACCACTTTTTTATGCATTTGAGTTGAATTTCCTGTTCCAAGTGCTTATATCAACATTTTTCAGAGAAGCGTTGAAATTTTTATGACTATTCATTTTATTGATTTATCCAGTGGTAAGAGGACTCTGACTCAGCTTGTGGTAGAGTTAGGTAATGTGCGTTCGAGCCCTACCGGAACCCCGTGACAGATTTTTCCGTTAAGTTCGATAAAATCTCGCGTTGCCATTCACATGTTGAGGAGTGTGCTTTACCCGCAATGGCATCTTTTAAAGTCATACATTGATCGATTAAGGCATTTTTATAAAGAAAAACGCGGTCACAATGGTGGCCATATTTTGCTACATAACAGAATTGCTTCTTTAAAGCAGCGTAATTTTTTATGGTCTCCTTATTTACTGCGTTTCTTTCTCTTAGATAAAGTACAAATATTGAGATTATCAAATCATACATAAAATTAACCTAAGGTAGTACTAAAAACTTACTTTATCAATTTGCCAGTGACTTTGGCTGATTGTGTTTTTTTTGAATTGTAATAGATATTCTGATATTTTCTAAAACAAAAAAAAAGCAATTAAATATAATAACAGAAGATGGCGCTCATAATCCAAACAAACAAAATTAAAAAAGTAAGCCAATTAGATTCAGACACACTTTAACGTCGCTTCAGAATTCGTTCCAAAATTAGATCAAATCGGTAGCTTGATATTTACAAGTGAGAGTATATTCCGCATCATAATTTATCCATTGGCGCATATTTTTAGTATGTATACACACACCTCGTTTGTCAGTATAAACAACAGCTGAAATTTATTCTCATCGACACACGAGTAGCCTTGTACAATGTTGGATAAAGTTTTCTCTCGTTTGTGTGTTTATGTAACGAGGTGTTGGCTGCGTGCATTATCGAAATAAATTATCTGTTTGATGTAATAATATTTGAGTTTTGCGCCATATAATTTCTCGTTATATTTTGGAACTATTTGGCGCTAGCTGTAACGTTTTTCATGTAGTTGTAATGTAGTAACTGTACATATTGCAAGAAACAACGCAAGAGATATCATGCAATAAAAATAGTAACAAAACAAGCACCAGTGTAGTTTACATAACAAATAGGCATAGTAAGGTGTAAAATTCATTCGCAAAGCACAGCAAAACAACAAATACAGTCCACGCACAAACATCTGGTTCTTCGAGCCGGATAGCACAAACATTATCTATTAAGATAATTACAGATTTTGCGGATATTTCAAAGGAATACAATGTTCAAAGTTATTTGATTGAACATCATCTGAACTTCTATTTTTAGAAAGATAGCGCCTATGAGATCATATTGCTACAGTTGTTATAATTTTAGCGTTTTAAAAATTGAATTGGATGAAGGAAAGGCTATGGTTAAATGTATATAAATACCGTCGTCATAAATGATGATTAAAGCGTATGTGCTCTACCGGATGTCAGTAATCGAGTTATACAATTGTGTATTAGGATATTGAAGTAAATATGTATAATCTCTGTATGAATCGTTGATCACGTTGAAGATATCCTGTAAGGTGTCATTACGTATGAATATTCGCAGTGGCAATATCCGATGGAAATGTCTTGCTAATCATTTTCGAAGATTAACTAAAATTAACTGTTTAAATACGTGATGACATAATTTTTATTGTTTTTAAACAATAGCAAACGTAAAAAAGAAAAGGATGTTAAAAAACAAAAAAAAATCAGATTACAAATAATTGCTCAAAATAAAATATTTTACCCGGAATATTATACCCGATAAACTACTGTCCTGATTTTCATGTAATTATTTTCATTTGCAAGGATAAAATGGTGCAAAAGTCTGGCATTAAGAGAATCAAGCAACAAATTAGGCAGCCATAAGAATGTATTTGATCTTATGCGTTATTTTCTGTAAATTGAAAGTAAGAAATATTATTTAGTAAGACGGTAATTTTATCGCTCAATATTTTAATCTAATTCTTAAAAAAAAAATACTTTCAAAATACAATATTAGGAATAAGTGGAGAGCTTTGAAATTCAACATTGAAATTTAGAGAGCAAAAATTAAAAATATATCTGTTTTCATCCTACAATTTGTCTACCTGAATTGTTTTTTTAATTATAAATATGCATGCCATGTTTTTGCCACATTGAGTGCTCAAATTATGGTATATTTACATACTTTCATTAAAAACAGTATCTTGTGAGATTGCAATAAATGTTATTGTGTGTTTTTGTTTCATATGCAAGAAAACTTACCGGTCTGCGTCTTTTTCTCAAGTACGCCGTTTTCCATATATATCTGCATGTAATTCAGAAAAGAACATTGTTAGGTGATACCTCCTACAATTTGATGTGTACCTGTAAAGGTGTTCTTTTATGTTAGATATGCATAATCATTAAATCAGATGTGTTGGCAACCGGCATATATTCAGTTGAGTTACTTAAAATGTATAAGGTTCATTCAAACTAATTTTATACACCGAAAAAGTGGGTATAATCGGTGTACTTCTCTAGTGGAGTTGATTCTACAACCACGTGGAAATTTTAAAATATCATAGTATCCATCTTCATCATTCTCAAGAGTTGCGAGCCCGGGGTTCGAACCTGATACACCGAGACTGCTAGCCCAGCGCGCTAAACACTGCACCACCAGTAAATACCACACAATGTGATAAATTCATCCTAGGTTTTTCCGATTTTCTTAGCGATCTCATCCGATGATGAAACGAAAGAGTTGGATGCGATTCATGTAGGAAAGACCTCATCAGGTTTCCAGGAACATAAAGACCCTGGGCGTCTATAGCAGATGGACACATCGAGTACCAGTAAAATAATGATTTAGAAAATGATGATGAAAAAATACATTACAATAACTACAGTATTTAAGTACACACATGTTGTATCTCACAGTTTATTTTGTAGGATGAAAACACCAACAAAAATACATATAATTATAAACTTCTTCATTAATTAATAATCTGTGTACTCACTCCATCTCCATTTGTATAGTGGTATAGTGAATTTACTAATTTTGAATAAGTATCGGGTAAATACCCAGAATTTTAGTTACCGGGTATATTGTCATCACTAAATTTATTCGTTAGTAGTACCTTTATTTAGTTTGCCCGCGCTAGAGAAGTCAGTGCGAATATAGTCATGTACCTTATACCGAGCAGATGTGATTTTGCTATCAAAATAAGTATATTAATACTTAAGTAGCGCCCATCCTAGGCAATTTCTTCCCACATTTAATTCATTGTTTTTATTTTCATAAATTCGTTTTACTAATAATGTATAACCTCGCTTTCTGCCAACAGTTTTACGTATCCATATATTGCTGTTTTCTACTTCCATTAATATTCATAGTATTTATAGGTGTATAGACACCACTACCAAACCCATCTGAATGATAATATAATACAAAATTAATTTAAATATTCTTCTTATTGTTGATTTGGTCTAAGTATACTTAGACTCCGGGCATGTATACATGCCCGGAGCACTAATAGACAATAATAGAATAGAATAGAATCATATTTATTTATTCACCAACAATATTTATGTACCTAAGAGTTTATAAATATAACGACTTTCTATATTTATAATACTACTAATTGCATACCTTCAAGGTATAATTATGGTCGTAAAGCTTCATATTTTTCAAATACTCTCGGTGCCTTGATTACCAGTGCATATATACGTTCATTACTCCTACTTTAATCTGAGCGGATTGAGTGTACATAGGACCTGCACTTACGCAGTATAACTACATAAGTTCGAATAAATAAAGTGGATACAACTATGCTAACACTTGTTAGATAGAGCAATTGATGTAACTCCAGGGACCAAACCTATAGCGTTATTTTACCTACACCTCCACCAATATTGCTATTAACATTTAATTTCTTTCCTAAGTACGCTTTGAACATTAGTTGCATTGCAACTAAAAAAACATTCTGGCAGCCGTAAACGCAATAGTAAAGATGAGTTGTGAATTCTATCTTCCGCAGTTTTAATTAAATAATAAAGCCTAACAAACGAACTGCATTTGAAGGACATCTTCACGTCAAGTCAGGGAGCGCATTTGAATATGACGCTTTTTAATATACATACATATGTTCTGTAATGCGTTCTGTTGGATTGTTATAATTACAATTAAAAAAGATCGAATATATACAGTGTCCATGGAAAAGTCTGCACCATATCGGGACTTTTTTTGCATAGTTTCCAATATTCTAAAATATCTGTCGACTCATATTCGCATTAAATGTAATTTAAAAATTTCATATGTTTAAAAATGTCATTAACGGCCAAATATAAACAAATGTCATACGAAAAAGTTGTTTACATCTTACTAGAAATGCCAAATCCAAAGTGTGATTCAAAAATGTCGACTTTTGTTTTTTCTTATATTTTGTTAAAAATACATACTGTACATTTCTTTCAATGTATTTTCTTCATTAGTATCAGTTGGAAATCGAGGATTTGCCTTAAGAAAGAGAAAATGCAGTTTATTCCTTACTAAAAAGGTTTATTTTCCCAAATTATATCGTTTCACATAAAAAACTTAAGGCGCTCTTGGACTATTTTCGTATTTTCGTAACTGAAAATGTTTATAATGAAGTCATACCGAGTTGAGAAGTTAGACAATACCTCTGATTTTTTATGATCAAAAGAAATTTTGGTTCAAGAAATCTTTTTCTGATAAAACTTTCCTTGAAATCTTCAAATGTAATAAATGTGTTGTCCATTAAATTAAATTTAAAAAAAGTGAATCAACAAATTGGCTGGGAATAAATAAATGATAAATGTTTCCCTACTGAGTTAGGATTGCATTTACGTAATGATGCGAAATAGTGGAACAACATTTTTTCGTTTTTATTGATGCACAGACAAATTACAAACATAGTTACTTTGAAAACAAATAAAAAGGTTCTCGTATGGTGCACACTTTTTTTTTATATTGCAAAATTGTTTATAGTGAAGATGTTTACATGGAGTTTCTTGTAAATGATTTGTTACTGTCTATCGAAATCTATCGAAATATACTAGTATGTTGCATTTAAAGCAACAAATACCTGTAGTAAGATTTTTTGCTCTTTAGTTGTGTAAACGCAGTGTATGTGCTGTAGTTATTTTTATAAAACAAGATAGATTTGTTATTTTGAGCAATGAACAGCATAGTTGGAAGAGCATTTACACTAGTAAAAAATAAATGACGCTTTTTCGTTCGTCTGATCTAATTTAATAAATTGCATCTACAAAAAGGTTAACCTCGTTTCGTTTCAGAATGATCTCCACGTTTTCTCACGATAGTCAATAATTTAATGTTTCATTCTATCTATTCCTGGAATAGTCAACATATTTAAATGTCAAGATTATGATAAACGAGTCAAATCAGGCATATCGGGAAATATTTACCACAATGTATCAGCAATAAATACATCTATTTAACTATAAACAGATGATGTAGTATGTGTGTGATTACGTTGGTATAAACCTTATAATTTTCTATTTTTTGCGAGAAGGCTAATTGAGAACACAAGAAAAGTGAAAAGAAATTAATGGGATCTAAATTAACTGTGAACGAAGAGTAATGACTTGGAAACTTCAATAATAATAATTATTCTTATTTATGTTATAATTAAATATGCGTTTATTCAACTTGATCAATGTCATTTTGAAACGTTATTTACAACTGTTTACCCGTTTATATAACATCTATAATCTCAATTTTTGTACTGAATATTGGACGATTTTAATCCTTCTAAATATAATAGGTTAAAAAAAGCAAAGAACTGAACGGCTAGCTGCCACATCTTTCAAATACAATCATCGTAATGCTATTTCGGTTAACTTTTTGTTGGAAACGAAAAAAATTATAACAAGCTTATCTATAACAAAACTATCAGATTTTACTTCAAAAATTGTAACAATAAATTAAAAACGAAACAAAAGGATACCTAAAACCGTTAGTAGTTCTTCAGTTTAGAATTACAAAGATGATGACTTTTAACTTCTTCTAGGGTTAACAACACACAAGTATCGGCACCTTCCGCACCATACAAGTTTAATTTATTATATAGTAATATAATAAATAGTTCGGGACGGCCGTTTCGAAGACCATTCGTGTCCTCGAAACGGCCGTCCCGGACTGTTTATTATATTATATTACTATATAATAAATTAAACTTGTGTGGTGCAGAGGGTGCCGATACTTATGTGTTGTTTACCATACTACGCCACAGTCCTTGCTATCATTATCTTCTAGGGTTATATATACAGTATAAATGTGGTGCTCAAAAAGAGATCTGTACTAAAAAGCTCTTTTGCTCATCCATGCTCCTGGCTTCTCATTCATATAAAAAAATAACGTTTTAAATACGTGTGTTAAATAGAACTGCTTATTCATTTTTTATTGGTTATGTATGTCTCCGGTATGTCGTTGTAGTCTTCACAACATATTAGGTTAAAAAAAAAGACGGAAGGAGAGTTTCTGACGCCGCCAGGGCAGCTTTCTATTAGAGTACCCCGTAACACAGTGAAACTACAATAATATGCAATTATGTACAATATTACTTCTAGAACAAGTTTAGGATTAATATAGAATTCTGATATATCTCGGTAATTAAACGGGCAGAATCATTGCGCACGAAAGTGAATAACAGTACTCTCCTCTTAATCTTTAAACTCTGGGGAGCTCGAGCGTGTTCCCCTTTTATATATTTTAAAAGTGCTGACTAAAATGTTTGTCTACTTTATATATCTTAGCTATGATCAAGGGTTACAACAATGTACTGTAAATGTTAGATGTTAGATTTATGGCTGTATTAGAAAGATTACACAGACGCACAAAATGAAAGTTATTACTATTATATCAAATTATGCGGAATCTGTCGGAATAAATCTTTTTCACACCTAAATGTTCACATAAAATTTCTTCGATGTGCCTTGGATATTTTCTGGAGCAATTGATCTTGAGACATTTGAACAAGATTACGAAAAAATTCTGCACACCAGTTGTAAACAGTCTTTTTTGATGGTGTTTTATTACCAAAAGTTAAACGAGGCGATTCGAGTCGTTGTTGTGTTAGGTTTTTGCAAAGATCCGAGAAAATCATCCAACGAAAACCTTCTCGTGGAATTTTAATTTTTTCACAAAATTGCTTTCTTTAAACGCTTATTGTAAACAAATTATCCCGCCGATTGCGCCGATTGTGCCTCTTACTGCTTCAACAATAACAAATGTCAAGATTCAGAAAAATAGTGACGTTAAATTAAGATTCGACGTCACTATTTTAACTGCTCAGAAACAAGACACGGATGGCAATAAAATAGATAATAACATTTTTAAAATGTCTCAAAAGTGTTTATGTGCTGACGACGAATTGTTAATAGAACAATTGCATTAATTTCGATGTATTTACGACCATGAGCATGAGGATATTAGTTTTTTTTTATTAATATGGAAAAGTATCCTCCTTCTTTTCGGAATCCATATAATTCTATAGTTTCATCACGAGTACAAAGTAACAACTCTATATTATCATTATCATTACATCTTCTTCTTAACATTGCTAGAGCTTTCCTATTCATTTAACGTAAAACCATTTAATGAAAGTGTACAGCCGTAACGGTTTCGACGTTGGACGCTGGACGTTGTAACGAAATCTTACCCTCGTATTTTACTGCAAGTGGACCATTACATTTATGCTCTTACAGTCTATTATTTGTTCAATGCGCATAAATAAACAAATAATGCAAGTCGAGTCTGATCCAGCGTACATATATCATGTTGTTCAATAGAGCTGCGCTTATACATATGCAAGGATTTCTAGCTTTTAATCATTTGGCGTGATTTATATTTTGGCGTACTATAAAGCCTACTAATGCGATTTGATATACGACACATGTAAAATCTTTGTACTATGCTGAGTGGATCTAAAAGGCGCTAATTATTCTGGCGTTGTTTTATTACACTGTTAAATATATACATTGCCGTTAAAATTGACCTGTATTGGAAACGATATAATAGCTATAAATAGCAGTAATTGAATAAGAAAGTCATATTTGTGAAATATATACCAACTTCAATTACTTGGAACAACGACATAGAAAAGTTGCGTGTTGTCACTTTGATGAACTAGTATAGATGTAAATTATTAGCGCCATTTAATGCCGTGAAAATCGTTAAAAATAAATCATAAATTCAAACAAAACCAAAACAACCAACTTTTTGTCACGTGACCTGTCTCTAAAAGTGTAACTGTTTTGAGCTTTTTCATTTTAATGTTTTGCCATTGGAGATAAACACATTAAAACAAATAATTTGTGTTTATAATAAATTCGATTGTTGCTTTCTAATAAAGTCTTTAGTTGACATTGTGGACAAAATTGCTAAAAACTGTCGTTAAAAGTATCACAAACAGCGGAAGTTATGCTCCATGACCCACCGCATTAGAACTAGCAATGAAGTCGCGAGAGCTTATGGATAATGAAATGGACCGTTGCTAATATAGAATTCTTGGATTTTATTTATTATCTATTGCGTGAAATAACTATTTAATTAAAATTGAGGCATCGGCAATTACAATACCTTCAGAATAATTCCTTAAGCACAGTAAACAGTACAGACAACATCGTGGGAAATAATGACTTAACTAATTTGTTTAAAAGGATTGAAGGTTGTTTTGGAATTGATTGCATTCTTTAATTTTTGTTTTGTACTTGAGACGGATAATTTATAGATAGATATTGTTTTTACCACCGCGTTTTATATTCAATCTGGTATCAAACTTGGTTTGATGCATATATTATAGGAAACAAGAATTTTGTTTATTTTAAAGTAATATTTGGCAACATTCTAAGCTAAAGTAAGAAAAGGATTGATCCATATATATGTAATGTTCATTAACGTTCAGGTAGCTCAATACCAAAAATGTAACTTAATAACTACAAAGCTACAATAGAAATGTCTTTCGGGTGATGTCGTATGTCTGAAGAAGCTGACAGGATGGTCAGCGAAACGTCAAGTAAAATATTAACTACACGACATCACCCGAAAGACATTTCTACTATGGATTACGGTCGTGAAAGCCTACACTCAACTACAAAGCTACAAATTTCAGGTATATAGTGTTTTCAATTGATGAATGAATGAAATTGACTATTTACACAACATTTTGTATAGGATAAAAACCAATTTTAACCCAAATTATCAAAACTTTTCTTTCTTAAAACTAACGGTTTACTTTTTGTTTCAGGTAAGGCTTTATCAAATATCTACCGAAAGTTTGTAAGTAATAATATCACTTGTAATTCGATTATTTTCTTACATAAAAAAGTGAATTATAATTCGTTAGGATTTAACTTTCATTTGAATGTAAAAAAGTAATTTAGTTCAAGGTCAATATCAAGCTAGGCATTCCTTGCCTCTTACTTTTGCACCTACATTTTCAAATAATCTTGTTTTGTAATTAATAGAAAATTATTCCAAAGATTATTTAAAAATTTAAAAATGTTTATCAGACACAACTCAACGTTCAAAAAGATAAATCAATAGAATAGAATAATAGTATAGAATTTCAATTACATTTTACTGTTCAAACGTTGCAATGAGTTTTTAGAGTATGAAAGCGTTTAACTTCTAAATTGCAATAGTGGTAAAGGAAAGAAACGCCATTGTATAGTAACTGGTTATTTACCTTCCTACAACTGCGGGAGTTATTTCACTTGATGTTAAAGAATATATTGTCGCAGACGGAAGCCATATGATTGAGAGAGTATATAGGCGTTTTCATATTTAACGACAAGAGCACCGACACAATCACGGTACGGCACTGATATTAACACGAGCATTTTGTTCTTATTGTCATTGGTTTCTTCCCAAAGACACTATGTTCTAGAAATGTAATAAAATCATATTCAAACATAATATGTTATATTTCTTTTTTAATGCTAATAATCTGCTTGAGCTCATATGGAGAAATAATGGACAACTGTAGCAAGCAAGAAGGGATTCTCTTTATTTGCATAAGATTTGATGTCCACTGGTATCATTGCCGATATCGTGTTGCTATCATATCGGTAAATGTGACGACGCTTTATTTCTGGCAGCAGTTGGCCGTAGTTTTACTTATATTGTTTAAATATTCAATTGAAAAAAAGTACCTGTGGAATGTTTTATTTATTTATTTGTTTATTTATTTATTTATTAAAATAATAAATGTCAAATATTAGTAATTATTGGAATTTGCTGAAAAACACCTTTCTTTAAAATGTATTGCGCAAAAAATAAATGAAAATTAATTGAACAATGGAAATTGATACTTGCTTCTTCTAACTTCTATTCATTTTACATTAGTCTACCACTCCTTGTTTATTAAATACCTTGTACTGTGTTAAGCATATTTTAAAATATAAAAACTTACTGAAATAACAATCTATCTAAAAGTAGGTTATTGATCTAATTTTAACGCCATTTTAAGTATATAATATAAAATGAACAATCACCGTCTGTATCGACAATACAGTAACTATATGAGAGATACTGTTTTGTTTAATTAATAATGGTAAAATAAATGCCGTCACCGTGTGGCTAATTAAAGCTTTAACAGCCAATGTAAATAGTAGGTTGCGTCTCGTGGTGAAGCGGTCCACCTGCGGTTAAGCTTCCGTAATTGCCATCGCAGGAAAAATGTTTTATGGCTTCTCCAGAGAAAAAAAGCGAAGATAAACGTTAGTTCGAGCGGGTATGTTTTCAGAGCAAAATAGAACAAAATAGTCATTACTGTAGCGATGTGCCAAGTACATACGTGGGTGGATCAAGGCATCTGAAATGCACAAAATATTCAACGTGCTGCCAGGGATTTGAATCAATCCTATTCTATCGACGTTTAGGAAATATTAGAATTAAATTACGATTAGGGTAGTAAGGCATCACATGTCCATACTAGTTATTTGTCACAGGTTTCAGTTTTAGATCAACACTGGCACGAAACTATCTAAGCTGATACAAAACAGAAGTTTTTTTTTAAATTCCAGAACTATTAGAGCAAAGTATAAT
This sequence comes from Oryctes borbonicus, assembly GCA_902654985.2. Lineage (NCBI taxonomy): Eukaryota > Metazoa > Arthropoda > Insecta > Coleoptera > Scarabaeidae > Oryctes > Oryctes borbonicus. The sequence goes on from LR736858.1 coordinate 9,664,355, forward strand.
AAAGCTGGACAAATATAAAATTTAATTAATAGCGAAAAGTAGTTCAAATCACATTGTCGGACATATTGAATTTACCGTGAGTAAATACGTTCGTTTTATTTTTGTAAAGAAACTATTTTATTACGAGGTGATAGCACAGTAGTGTTTGTACTACAAAACTATTTCTTTCGCTATTTAATAATCTCTCTCGATATTTTAGGATTTTCAAGATTCCCGTGTTAAAACCTGGAAAAAGTTCAGTTTCGATATGAAAAGCTCTTACATTCCTAAAACTTGTACTTTATCTATAATCAGCTGGTGTTAAAATTGTCTATTGGCTTCAAAACTTCTGCTCGTGTAATTAAAATAAAGGAAATCCAGAGAAATCTACTAATTATTGCGTACTATTGATTGTCCAATCTAATCACATATGAATACATATGAGCATGTTGGTTTTACTTGTATTGTTTCAAACTTGTGCATCCGCTTTCCAGACATCGTTACGTTTGTGAAAATCCAGTCATTTTCGTTTTCTCTTTGCATATAGCTTGTCAATAACCTTCCAATCATGCGTGATTAATCGATAACAATTTACAGCTACTGATATTTCCGATACACCGATACTACCACTACAAGAATTTGTTTATTTATTAAACACGTATTGCACGCTGGCTGCTTCGCACATGTTCAGCTACATAGTAGCCCTTGCATATGTTGTAGAGACTGCCTGTCTACATAAATACATTATATTCACTCAAAACGGTAGTTTAATTTCAGCGTTTTCTATAAGAAAAGTTTTATTGCGGTCGACATGTTTATTAGTAGGTAGGATAAATATACAGCGAACGTACGCTTTTTAATTATTAATTATACAAATATACACATAAATTTCCTACTTAAAACCGCGTAAAATCTGTGTAGAATCTGACGCGAGTGTGTCTGCATAAGTAAGTTGTTTGCTTGGGAATAATATTTTCGAGTAATCTTTACATCGCTAGGATAATATTTCATGGTTCTTTATTGGCGAAGTAATGAAAAATGTTTTCATTTTAGACTGTGTTTATTTTCCTGAAGTCTGTGGGAGTTGTAAAGTAATCCCCAAAACTTAATTTTCTTACTACTAAATTTTAAATTCTGTAAATTAAAACAAGTGCAAAAAGTTTCTTAGATTTGTTTGGCTGCCAAAATTCTTCTAATACTCTACAGAAAGTTGACAGACAGTAGCAATATTTTAGATATAAATCCTCATGCTACTAAAAAGCTTTAATAAAACTTTAGTTATTTATTCCTTTTAAAAGACTTCTCTAATGAATTCTAACTCTCATAGCACAAAACTAGTCCTTAAATCAACAACAATCTAATCATGTTTTTTTTTTTAATTCTCTAAACAAAGATCACTAAATTAATGGAAGGAACGCTATATATCAACGATATTAATGGCTAAGCAAATCTATCTGAATAAATAACACTAAGCAAATCTAAAAAAAAATGCGATTTATATAAGCATATATTTGTTCTTCTTTTGCATAATTTACATTTTGTGTATTCGATATTTAGCCATGTAAACAACTGTTTTCATGAAGACCAATATAAAAGAAAAGCAAGTTTTTGTATTTTTCGTGGAATTACTAGAGATAATTCTCACGCTCACTATAGACCACAAGCATGGTTTATAATTGCGAAACAGTCTTAATTAAATGATGATGTATAAAATGAAAGAGCGAATCGATGTAGATTTAGTTGGTAGTCATAATTCGTAATAGGTCAATGTCCTTTGCATTGTTTGCTAGGAATCTATAAATTTCTAAATATATATCATAGTGGCTATTTAAACAGGTCATTCCAGATTATAGGGAACTATTTTTGGCCAGTTCGCTTAACGTAATATGCATATCAAATATATTTGAATCCTTTGCAATTTCTAACCTACCATACAAAGAATGTATTCGGTTGTTATGAAAGCCTAAGAAACGGTGAGTTGGATGCGGGTCTGGAGGTAGGCTGGTAATTTTCAGATACCCAAGTAATATCAAGCCTAAATACGCAAACGAGATGTAAATTAACAGCATGACATTGCGGTGTTACTGCCAAATTAGGAAAGTTTTTAGTGAGGCGAAAGTCGTAATTACACCGCTTATTTGCTTTTATTATTTCTTGTATTACGAACTCGTCTCAGCTTCTGTGACTGTCTTGTATTTAATTAAACTGCCGATTTCGAGCAGTGTAATGTTTGTTTTAGATCTCTCGATGGTGCAAGAGAGCCGTGATAAATCTTTATAATTCAACTAATTAAAAGCGTGTTCCTTAGATAAATTTCTAACTTCTCCAATTAGCTTTATTTATAGTTTATGCTATAATAAAATTAATTTGCGCATGTCGACGTTCCCCAACGTTGAGCATTACGCTGTTGAACATGCCTGTCACATGCGGATGGAAGAATAATGTTTTATTATTAATATGTTTAATTTACCCGCAAATAAACAACAATTAATTATAGTATATTCAATTTTTGTATTGAGAGAATTTACATTTTCATTCCCACAATATTAGGATAAATGCCATTTCGTCGATATGGAAAGGTTGTATCGATATCAAAAAGTGAAATTGAGTATTTTTATTTATGTGAAAGTAATGGGAATTAGAATAATTTATTGCAGTTAAAGCGAATCATTTAGCGAAGCAGCGTTTTGGACGTTTTTGTCTTTCTAACTTCTTTAATGAATTTCAAGACTCAAAGAATATTTCAACCTAAGTTAGATTCTCATTGCTGGATTTTTAAGAAAATTGTGGTGCAATAGACATCTAAATACCCCGAAAAGTTACTTTAAATATATATAGGGTTTCTCACGGTAGCCGTTCGTTAAATTCGAAAAATGTGTAGTTGTATTTAAAAATTAATTTTTGATCCTTTTTCCATTTGAAAGTTTAATCAAAATTGTTGGACACATAATCATAAAACTTCACATGCACTTGTTATGTTAAAAAAATGCAATATATGGTTAGAACTAGGAACATAGTTGTTTTGTCAAACAAACCTTAAAACTGGCTTGGGAGTTCCAGAATGTATAGGCATGTCCATTTAAAATAACAAAGTTGATATAGCCGGAAATGTCAGATTATTAAAAATGTTTTAGTTGAATAGTATACATAGGCTTTAGTGATAGATCGATGCAGTTCCCTTAAGACATCTGTATATTATACCTAACTATTTGAGGTCTTCAGTTTTTAAGCAATTAAAATATGTAAAAATCACATTTTTTTTTGTAATATACAACATACAATAGTGATAAAGATAACAATTAGACGAAGAATATGAGGAGAAAATGTTTTATTAGTTTGTGTGTGTTTGTGTTTTATTATTATTTTATTTTTACAAATGTAAATGTGAAACAAAATCACAAATTATAATCGCACGAAGGCTGGTATTTCTTTACTTTTCTATTGCATTTGTTCAGACTGAAATCTTTTCCGTTTATGCTTCAACTTTTGCAAGCATTTATGTAGTTTATGGAATAGTAAAATATTAAACTAATTATCCAACATAAGTCTTTTTTGAAAGTTTTACGTAATGCTTAGATTTTCTGTGCAATTAAAAGCCGACCCACCCTTTTCTCAATTAATTTTCCGTCAACCACAAACGGAAACAAGATATTCGCTCGTTGTATACGGTTTAAACATTTATAGAAAGTGCATTTTCGACAACACCCATGTATCTCAGCCGAATACGGAAAAGTCAGCGTTCGAAGCAAATATGTTATTTCTCCGTATGGAATCCTATGTCGATCTGAAAAGCCACAGTATCCATGCATATCGAAATACCGCCCATGGTTACCAATATCAATCACCTGCTTCGATTTGTACGAATAGCCTATTAGTACGTAGTTACGTACAGCTGAAAACGTATTAATTTCCTATCCCTTTCAGTGCCATTATAAACGTTTAATGTAAATACTCCTATAAATCACAATTGCGTTAGAAAAGGTACATTACTGTTAATTACGTATTTAGGTCGAATGTAAGCGCATACACTATCAAAGAAGATTAATTTCTGGAAATTGTGTTGTTGGGATGCAAGATATGGTTAGAATGCTGAATGCCAACAATATGAAGAAATATAGTGTGCAAGTAATAGAGGGGAATATTGATTTTTTTTTGTAGTAAAAACGTTCCATGTGTTTTCAAAGATTTCTCTAAGAGTTTTTCTTATAGGAGAGTAATTTAATATAAAAATACATACTTGAAAATTATATTATGTGTAGTATAATATAATTGTATAATATACAGCGCGTTCACCAAATGCTTGGCGGAAGATAATTCTTCTTCTGAATATCTTTGAGAAAAGGTTTTCAAATAAAAAATATTCGGAAACAAGTATTAAATGCATTTAATAAGCAACTAGAGATTACGTGGTCAATTTCAGATCTTATATTCAAAGTTAAGAGAATTCCCAAATAAATTCTTTGCCTTTTACCGACACCAAGAAAGAACAACTCCTGTGCAGACTTCGTCTGATATATTTTTTGATATTTGTACGTGAGTCCTTTTTAAAGATATTAATATATAACTAGATGAAACCCCAAACCAAAAAACAGTTACGAAAACCAGACGCAGTTTACTCAACAGATTTTCATTCGTTATGCATTAGTAGAGCAAGTTAGCACTCATTCATAGCAAAATTACACTATTAACAGATTTACAATGTTTTATGTTTCTTAACTTTTAGAATATATTAAGTGTATTAGTTGTAACCTCTATCCAGTAAAAAACGCGAGAACCAACCAAAATGTTTGTTACGATGTTCCCCTAGATTGTTAAAATATCTCACTGTGCAACGTGCAGTTAGCTTACATATTTTTTACTCGCCCTGCTATAAGGTTGTCCATTTTGTCTACGACACCTTGTTGATACTATCATGTTTACAATGATCTTTCTCGTTGAACGAAAATTCTACGTATGTACAGAAATTAAACAGTTAAACAGGAATCAAATATCTTTTCCAATACCTTTATTTTGTGCTGGTACTCAAGTCAGTTTTCCTGTCGTTGTATCCACCGCTTCTCCATTGCTTATTGATAGTAATCTTGTGGATTCATTTCGTCGCACTCTGCATTGTAACAGAATGGTCAAATAGCTTAAATAAATTAGTTTAGTTCAAAAATTCATTTTTGTCCGCACATTTGTTGACGATACTTTTTTCCTAAACGCCGAAAAACATATTTTTACCATGCACCATTATGGATCGATGATGAATGAAAAATTATAATTACTTACAATTTTTCGGGATAGTTGAAAAGAAGGATAAACATCTATTCTTCTGGCAGATTTTTCAATTTAAAACAGGCAAGGTTTAATTCTAGTCGTATATTATGTACCTGTTGCAGTCAAGAAATATTTATCCTCCTAAATGTTGACACATTTGTTTAACGGGCTTTCGAAATTTATCTATTGTTTTCAGTTACAGAAAACGTAGCTGTTAAGCTAATGTAATATTAAAACTCAAATAAAATAAGTGAAGCAGTGCTTGTATTTCTTTCTTTTGATATTGATCGACAAAACCCAAACACCTGCAGATGCACACAAAAAGAATACAAAATATCGTGTTTTGCAATGGTCTACATAATATACCTCTGATGTTTATCGTACTGCTTAACATTGCTATCGACAATTGGATTTTTTCTCCAGCGAAAGGGAATATCCTTCTTCGAAACATAATATCTTTATGTTGCCTAAGATGGTCTACCTCGACTGAGTCTCACCCTACACGAAAATGTTTAACCGATCACTTATTAAACGGAACTCAAATATACAATTAATGGAGTGAAACACTAATTTACCTTTATTTTTGTTGTGCTATCTTTTTATTATTTATTCCTATCGCTCAAAAACCTTATAGTTAACGGTGCAATTTCTTAAGCTGATGATGGAACATCTTTGCAATAACTTGTGTTTCGTAATGGTTAATTACAATATTCCAAATTACTATCAGCGATTCCTTGGCTAATAATTTTTTTCTTTAAAATATCAAGACACTACAAAAAAATGTAGAAAGAAGTTCAAATTACTGTCTAAGCTAAATATATTGCGGTAAAATGCAATTATTATCATATAAATTGTAGTCCTAAACTTACCGAATAAATCTGTATGTATTGTTCTATATCATGTCATTACTTTGACGTTAACCAAACCTCAAATACTACCGTTCATATATTTGGGGACGATTAAAAAATACAGTTTTTTTTAATTCGAATAAAAACAAATAGTCATTTGTAATTTAATTTACCTCTGTACATTGAGTATACCATACAAAACTAAAAATATTCAAAAAAAAATGTTGTACTAATTATAATTAGGTCTATACGGATTTTTCGTCTATATGTCCACCCTTTGACTTAATTACTGCGGTACATATTCGTGGCATTCTTAGAATTGCTGGAAATGCTGGAATCTCGGTCCATGCTTGCTGGAGCTTTCTCCATAAATCTTGTGAACTAGTCACTCCTTTTTGGCGAATCCTTCTGTCCAGTTCATCCCATATTAATTCGATAGGCGACAGGTCAGGAGACTGAGGTGGCCAAATCATTCTTTTTAAACGATCTTCTTCTTCCAGAGATGCTAGATAGTTTCTGCATATACGAGAAGAATGCTTAGGGTCGTTATCCTCTTAAAACGTAAAGTTTTGACCTCGTAATCGTTCCCCACTTGGTACAGCATTCTCTTGTAGTATTTTGAGATAGCCCTCTTTACGAAGGATTCTCACTAAATCACCTACAGCTGTTCCCGCAAAACAGCCCCAAACCATTACGTTACCTCCACCGTGCTTCACTATAGGTAAAATACACTGTTCACTAACTCTTTCACCAACCTGTCGCCTAAAAAACGTCCTCCGTTTGGAGCCAAATGTTTCAAATTTGGACTCATCTGTCCACAGCACGTTGCACCACTGTTCGAATGTCCAGTGTCTGTGTTCTTGTGCCCACTGCAATCTTTTTATTTTATTTTGAACTTTCAAAAGCGGTTTTCTGGCAGCTACTCGTGCCTTTAAGCCTGCCGCAATTAATCTTCGTTTCACGGTCGAATGCGAAATAGGATTTCTTCGTGAAACATTGACTTGCTGCGTTATTTCCGGAGCCGTTAGGAATCTGTTTCTTTTTGAAACAAGAACCATGAACTGATCTTCAGCAGCTGTTGTCTTCTTTTTACCTCCAGAACGTTTCTTATCAGCCAAAGAACCCGTTTCCGCCACCCGTTTTAATGTTGTAAATATACCATTTTTCGATATTTCTAATTTTTTCGCAATAACTGCCATTAAGTATCCTTCATTACGTAAAGTAATAATAGCAGAACGCGTTTCGATGGAAATTTCTTTTCGTTTTGCCATTTCAGCACCACCCGTTTATTAGGATAGTTAAATTTAAACTAAACTACTATCAAGATCGATTTTATTTTAAATACAAGACGATATCAGCTTTGTTTGTTGTACTAAGTGTTCTATGAATCTCACATTATTCTTTTGTGGAAGTATTCGTCAATATTTTCAAGTTTACGTTTATAACCCCATAAAAGGGATAAAGAGGAATTTTGCTTGAGGCCGCGGTAGAATATAAATGCGTTATAAATTTGATGGGATAGAAGAGAATACTGTGTAAATTATGTTCATGCATATAGAAATGTATACTCTTTCATATAAAACACAATCAATTGTCAATATTTCAATTTTGCTTATTTTCCGGAGTTTTTCTTAGTCGTCCCCAAATATATGAACGGTAGTGTATATGTGCAGGAGGATGTACATTGTGTAGTAATTAATAAATACGCCTTTGACATAGTATGTATATTATTAGCTCTCTCTCTCTAAATTTAAATACAGAAATTTTCCAACGATAAAGAAATATTATTTTTCGAAACATCAAGGCACAGTAGAAAAGATCTGCGAAAAAAAGCCTAAATACAATACGTGATAATCTAACTAAACGAATCTCCACATTTAGCTGGGAACCCAAGCTATCCTTTCTCATAATTATTAGGGACAGCCTTTTATTACTTTGTTTGGATTGATTTTTTCATAATCGTACAGTTTACAGATGCAGACACTGCATTCACAATTCCTTAATGCGAATGATGAACTTCCTGTGTTAATAACTTTCGTAATCAAAACACGTATGGTCTGGACTGAATATGAGATATTTGCTTTATCCGGTCTTCATACAGATTTTCATATCTAAATCACTTTCAATATCATAGTTGTAGGTTATGGTACTCAAATAAATCAATTACCGCACGATACTTTTCTTTGCAAACGACCATTTTAGCGAGCAAAGTACAGTTTTGTACTGTATTCTACCTAAAATAATGAAAACATTGTTATTAAAATGCGATTAAGCGTTCGAAGTAAGTACGTTCGCAATCGATGTTAATGACCCATGCCGACGCGCGAAATTCGAATAGATGGAAAGCGGATTCTCGCAAAATAAAGACTCCGTCTCGTAGCATTCTATTCCCTCCGGACATATTTTTTTATTCCTCTTGGCTTAATAACGTTACATTCCATTAATTATATTACGCTGGCCACAACTTACCCATTTGAAATGCAGAAAACTCACCATTCGTAGTTATATTATCGTCTCCAGCACTCGATAATCTCGCCTTCGGTTATGCATTTTTATGAGAAGATTGTCCTGAAAGTATAAAACTGATTAATTTTTCACCGAACCAAATGCCGCGGTCAACCTATCTCTTTCTCCTATTATATCTTCCAAATAATTATTGTAATTAATATTTTTCAAGTAACAAATTGTTGAAAAAGTTTTCGATTTCTTACATAAATTGATCATAAAAACAGTATTGGAATAATTAAACGACGAAAAAAAAAGGACATCCGAGGACGGATTCGAACCGTATATGCTTATAACATATACGCTACATATCCCGTACCCTAAGTAAACTCGTCCATTCTAGCCTTGACTACATTCTGATTTATATAATGGATATTTATATCCACCGTTAACTAAAATTTCAATTTCGAATTCGGAATAAATAATAATATAATAAGTTTATTCGTCCAACAGCGAAAGCGAATTACAGGACAACTTAATGAAAAAGAAAAAATACATGTGCAGTATCCTAATTGCTACAAAGAATAAACAAACGAACAAAATAGCAATACAATAATACAAAAACCTTAGTATTAACAAACATAAATAAGTTTACTTACAGTTCCAAGTAATTGGAATAGAAGACATTAAAGTTTTTGACATAACGTAAACTGGAGACTTCATCATAATGTTCGTCCTAGCCCTTGGTGTATTAATTATAGCACCATATCTAGTACTATGCTGTGGGACATTAAAATTAACCGCAGCAAGCAAGGATGGAGAATCAATTTTGTTTTGTAGCAATTTAAGCATGAATGTGACACTACATCGCTCATGGCGGTAAGATAAGAACTTTCAACATTGTGATGATTTAACAAACTAATGTAATCTACATTTCTTTCGGGGTACACACCAGTGATCTTAAACGACAAATATTTGAGAAATCTTCTCTGTATTCTTTCAACAGAAAGTTGTTGACTAGTAGGGAAACCACACCAGGGATGCATATTCCAGTTTACTACGTACAGTACCCTAGTAAACAGTAAATAATCTTCGGGTGCGATGCTCTCCGCATTGTGGGCTCTCATAAACGCGATCCCATCTGTCGGAAAGCCGTTTTTCGTCACGAGAACGCGGAAAATTCCCGTTTTCTCACGCGTATTCTGACAGTTCGACCTGACGCGGCTATCGTTCATCGCGTTGCTTTTTTTCCACCGGGGGGTGAAGAATTTTTCGCGGGCCCGTACTTGCGCCTATATCCGACCTCGCGGGACGAAATCGAAAAATCGCTTCAGACTACCAGACGCTTCGAGGAGGTTGCCGTACGAACTATCCCCGCGTCTCTTCCGAGACGTCTAGATCGCCTATAACGGCCCCTACTTTTGCCCACATTGCTTGTTTTCGCCATCCTGCGTCTCTCTCGTGACCATTACCTATCGCATTTCTAACCGAGATCGGGGCGAGAGGCGTAGGGTCAGCGACTTATTAACTATTGTATATATAATGTACTTCATTTTTCAATTTTTTTATGTCAATATTTCCACTGATCCGTCCACTAGTGGAATAAATTTCAACGTTTGTTGATCTAAAGCTACGCTCCAAAAAAAAAGGGTGAATATTACTCAGAATGTAGGAGGCTGTTTCTATCTTCTACCATATGGGTAATATTATCCCTATGTATGAGTTAGAAATATTTGTAGTTACGTAGTTGTTTTTGTTTTCAGCTATGTATATAATTCTTAAAGAAACGTTTGATGTTGCTGATTTTTAGCCTTTCATGTATGTTTCCCAAAAGTATCGTAGCAAAATTGCGAACAGAGTTTCATTACAGAGTTTTAATTTGGTCTTGGTAGACATCTGGTCAGTTTTGAAATTAGAAGTTCAGTTTTAAGTTGTGCAGTTTGGCCGTTAGTTCATAGATGGCATAACAGATTTTTATTAATAAAAATATTTGTATATTAAGAATTTTTGTGAACTTATTATTTTTAACTTTCGATGGCTAATTTTCGTTTCGGTTTTTCTTTATATTTCTATTAGAGGATAATTTTCTTATTAGTTGCCATCAAATTGGTTATTTTGTGTAATCATACCCTTTATCCGCGCTGTTACTTTGGTTTCGTTCTGCTTTGTACGGAAAATTCCATAGAATTTATTTCAGCACTTTATTATCAAGTTAGGCGTTTTCCTTGTGTTTTGTGACTATAAACTTGTGTAACTATAACCAAAATTTTGAATTAAATTACTGTATATTGGAGTTGCTTATGGATTCAGCAGATATACATTCACAACTTGTATTAGAAGCGAGATTGTTGGATATGTTGGACCTATGAAAATGGTTATACGCGCGTAGAAACGTTATCCCGAAAATCTTTATTTTTCTTGATCAGATCATCTCATCCGTTCAAGTATAGTGTTACAAATGCAGCCTATGATATTTTGAAGTATGTTTGCTAATTCATTCGTATATTTTAGAGTTCCTTTTTATATTATAATCTTAAGTATCCCTCTTTATCATTTTTTGAAACTACTATAAGTCAAAGTATATTGGTGAGATTAAAAATTGTAAAGCAACATTCGTTTCAATTTCTAATGCTTAAGGTCATCCTGTAATCCGCGCCCGCGAATTTCGTAATACCCTATATTTTAAACGAGATTATTGTTACTACATTGTCGTTTGAGTTTTCCTTGACTGCCTCTGAAAAGCTCGTGATCTTACCTCGTAGTCTCCCGATGGCTTATATGAGTAAAGTTTCGATCTTTGTTTTGTTGACGAATTTTCCTGTTTTCACTAAGCCAGCACAACCTGTTTGAGAACAACTCTGGGTATGCAGGGTTCAGATTGCAGGGTAAACATGAATACAATGCACTTTTTCATCAAAAAGGGTAGTTCTACTGAAAGCAGCAATATGTTCGTGTTCGTTTGGAAATTACTACAAAATTATATTAATTTGGGCGATGGGAAAATTTAGAATTAACTTCTGACTCGCGTTATGGTATTCACGTTGTATCGGTATACAATGATCATTTTTATAGTGTTTTATTGGTTTTTGAGTGAAATAATCTAGTACATACATCTTACTTTGTAAAGCTTCTCAAACCTTAACACTACCTCAGCATCACTACGATTAATTTAAAACTGTAACTAACTTACTTTGTACACGCATGCATTCAATGTGGGGAAATGTTCAGTTAAAATCTGGTTTTGCGTTCTGAATTTAACTCGCCTCTTGCAACGTATGCGGATTGTTCCGAAACTAGCTGGATTATACTTTATTTCGTTTGAAAAACTTGCAGCAGGGATTTCAACTTTATTTTTTCTCTGTAATTTTTTTTTTATATGAACCTCACTATAACACTATTCAATGTAGTTAAGTGCATCAGATTAAATATCAATGAACAAGGAAGGTACCATGTAATTAACTGTAATTTATTCGTTGTGTCATTTTTACATCTGCCATATCTTAAATAAAACTACCGGTATTTAATATTTCCCTTAACTATCCAATTAAAAGATTTATTTATCACATAATAAGGTAATATTAAAAAAAAATAAAAAAAAACACATTCCTTACGGGCAATCTTATTGACAACTTCTTTCTTTTATATCATCAATGTGTTTAATTATTTCAATTTTAGAATTGCATGAGAGCTGTCGCCGTATCCAATGAAAAATCTTACTTTTCTATTTATTTATATGCTCTTCGTACACCTGCTCATACGCGCGCATTTTTTCACAACAACCTGCATTTTTATTTATCGCGATATAAAGTTAATTAATGACACTTTCACATGCTGTTGGTTTTGCTGCCGCTGCCGAACATTTCCTTAAATCGAAGGGGATTGTTAGGAAATAACGCCACTAAACGACGGCGTATTCCTTTCATTTCAGTTATGTTATGACTATAATAAATCACGCGAAAAATACAACGTTAAGAGTAAGAGATGCCCGCTAGCATAAAAAGTTTAAGATCAATAGCTCGTCAATAAAAATTGCATCATGTATATATATTGAATCTGTGGTATATGTATGTAAGTACTAACGTTAGTTGGTAAGTATGTGTTCTATAGCACAAGAAAAAGAATGGAAGTGCAGCACAAAAGAATAGGATGCTAACTTTCTCTCTATTGATACATTTATTTTATTTTCTAAGAAAACAATGTGCAGAAAGTATAAACGCGAATTGTAAAAACGACGCAGATAAATTATCAATATTCGTGAACAGTAAAGTGCAACATTCCATTCCGAAATAGCTTTGACTGGTTTTCAGTAATAGAAGTAAAAGATAAGTTGAAGATATTTGCAAATAATTATTTGATCATTACTTAATTAAATTACCGCACACAAAGTGTCTATATTTGTCTTTTTGTCTATTTTAGTCACTAAATCGCCTGGAGATTTTGAAAATGTTTACTACAGGAAACCTTTTTAATAATAGAAACTAATAATATTTTAATAATAACCCAGATTTCTTACAAAATGAGATTTGGTTAATAATCTAAAGAAAATATCTCTTTACAAATTGAGGGTAAGGAATTGGAAGTGAAAACAAAGAATTAAGAATTAGAACATATGGAGACGTGATTCGATCATTGTCACTAATGGCAAATAGATTTTCAAAATAGCAAACTAGATAACCGATTATTATGCGAAATTTCTTTAATTTGAAGTTTTGAGAGACCATAAAGTTCAGAATGAGTCAGATATGCTGACCTATTTTGCAGGTTTTAATTTACAAGAATTCACAATAATACGTTGATCATTTTATAAAAGTTAATAACTCCAGTTATAGCGATAGTGTCAGAATTACTGACATTTATTTGGCCAGTCACAGATTTACTATTAATAATGGAAAAACGCTGTTTATTTTTTCTAGGCGTACAAAATTTACAACAAAGTATCAAATTAACTTTAAGGCTTGTATTATCATTAAGCTTGCAGAAACGAGTTGCGCTTCACGGAATTAGGCGGATTCGTGTTTACTCGTCTCATGAGATGGGTTCTATAAGCTTAATTACGATAGAACTAATATTTTATATATTTGAAATAGTAACATTTGAGGAAAACTTTACTATTTGGAAAGAAAGAAATTTCCTACCCACAATTCTGTACATCTAGCATTATGTGCGTAGAAATAAATACATTATTGGTACACTTGTGATAACAACTGTAAAAACTTGTATAAGCATGGCTAAAGTAATTACATTTTTATTGAATTCCGAAGAAAAATAGGAGAGAGGACTGAATTTCCATAATCTCTACTTGAAAACTAGGCCACCGGTTTCATGCACAAGGGCCAAGAAATTGTGTATAAAATTATTAAATTGCTAATTAAAAATAGTAAAATGCTGTTTACTATTTTATTAAAAAAATACACGAAAAAATCTCCACTAGGTATTATAAAGGTTGTTGAGGTAAGTTAAAAACACTAAATACAGTAGATCTTACTTCTAAAACTAAAATGGCATTGTATAAAGTAAGCGGCCACAGTAAAATAAAACTACAATATGTAGGGATGAAGCAACTGAAGAGACCAAATTTTTTTTGTATTAAGGAAAAAAATGTAAAATATATACAGTAGTACCTCGTTAATGCGGACTAATTAAAACGGGACTCATTCGGATTACTTAAAAAATTAGATAATTGGATCATTCGAATAAATACACGGAAATCCATTATTAGGACACAAAATAACATCCATTATTAAAATAGGATTGGCTAGAAGTAAAACTATTCAATACGTAATTATGATTCCGATATCGTAACCGAGCAAACATTGTCATGGATGGGATTTTATGCAATTACAAATATCATTTTCATCACATGATATAATATGACATAATAAACTTTTTCGATGCGCTAGCTTTGTTAGCTGAATAACATTTTGATTAGGAGGTTGAATATTGGCAGTTGTGTTTGGGGGAATGAATTCTTCCATATCAGTATAAATTTTGCCTTGAACCATGACATGGGGCGCTATCCATTAGTAGCATTGCCTTTTCGTCCAAATCTGGAGTTCTTAGAAAACTTCTTACTTGTTTAGCAAAATTTAGCAGCCAATCACCAAAGGTATCTGAAGTCATCTAAGGATTTTTTGAAAATTTGTAAGCAACAAGTAAATTCACATTTTTAAATGCTGTAGGATTTTTCAATATTCCTGTCACTAGAGGCTGTAATTAATTAATTAATTAACTATCACTATTAGTATGTCCTTCTTTTCGCGAATTTTCTATCAGACGCTGTTTTTTCATACGGTTTTATCGGAAAATATTTTCTAGAGTACGAATTCATGACAATTGCCGATCTGCGACAAAACGATACTTAGTCCTGATATTTTCTCTTTTGGGTTTTGAAAGAAAATGTAAAACACCTGGTTTATGACAATTTTGCTCCACAACTTCTGAGTCGTCTCAAATCGTATCTAGATTTAAATTTTGCCGACCACACCATATTTGTTATGACATTGTCTCCGCCATAAACTTCTGAATATTTTTTTTGCTACGGCAGCGAGAGTGGCAAAAAAGGGGTTACGTTTGGACATCTGTATGCGAAACCAATTATATAATCGTTTTTCCGTGTTCCTAACAGGTACTTGTTGATAACAAATGTCAACGAAATTTTCTATTTTTGATTCATTTTTCTTATTCTTGGAAATTGTCGACATGCCAATATGTCATAATGTCAATATCTATTTTTTTTAATTTCATGTTTTTCTTGGATACTTAGAGTTACGTGCAATCCTTTTGGAGTCATTGCATTCTACCTATTGCAGATAAGTTAAAACAAGTAAATTCCGTTTATTTTAAATCAAATACGAAAATACGCGTATGAACTACCAAGGTTCATAATGAAAAAAATAGAGGGTCCGATATGCCGGATCGCCCAGACTGTTGGATTTTCGGATTAACCTTATATTACTGTATGTATGTCGAAAGTTTTAAATGTAATTGAAAATTTAATCTAAAACTAAAAGTAAATAAACTAAAAGTATGTTAAATTAAAAATCTGTGCAAGCAGGTAGGGAACTTCTACCACATTCAAATTATATTTGAAAAGAATTTGGGTTCCGGGTTGAAACCGCGACGTAATTGCATGAGGATGACGACGTTTCGCTCTCAATTGTATGGAGCTTTCTATGGGCTGCTGCATGTTATGTCGCTACTGTACGAAGGATGACCGTGGTTGCTCGGCGTCCGATCTTTATAGGGTTGGGTAGGTGGGCGGGCCGTGTGAGATGGGTTCCACAGATTTCCACTGAGAATGTAGCGGGTAACCGTCGTCTCTGTTTAGGTTGTTGGAATGCTTGCAGATTTCGATAGCTTCCTGGATTTTTCTGGGATAATAGTAGGGTCGACGGTGCAGAAGTTTCGTATCTTTAAATAAAATTTGGTGGGTCAAACCCCTTTCAAAAATTTCCGTCTTATTACCGTCCGTCAAAGACAAAACTCCCCCCTTACACACTCAGTGTGTACATCGGGGAAACGAAGCGGTTAGTTAGCACGCGTGTGATGGAACACGAGCGTTGTACTAGATTGCTGCGGATACCCGATTCTATATTGGCCGAGCACCAGCTGGAAACCGGCTACCAAATTTTATTTAAAGATACGAAACTTCTGCACCGTGAATCCTACTATTATCCCAGAAAAATCCGAGAAGCTATCGAAATCTGCAAGCGTTCCAACAATCTAAACAGAGACGACGCTAATTAAAACACGTCTCGTACGCCCCCGCTCACCTACCCAACCCTATAAAAACCGGATGCAGAGCAACCACGGTCATTCTTTGTACAGCAGCGACGCAAAATGCAGCAGCCTAGAAGAAGCTCCGTACAAATGAGAGTGAAACGTCGGCATTCTCATGCAACCCGGAAACCCAAATTCTTTAAAAGAAAACATCGACCGCGGAAGTCTACAACAACATATATTTGAAAAGTTGGTGATGAAAATAATTCGTGAATTTAGTGAACTGTCTTAATTAAAAAATTGTAATCTCAGTATTTCCAAACTTTTTAAAGTGTTCAGTATAAGACCTTTTTAACTATATGGGAAATGTTATCAAATAAGTCATTGGTAAGTGAAAGGCAGCTGGGCAAGTAGACGCCACAGTTATTTATATTACTTTAACCTTGTTATTTAGGATGTAGTTATTTAGAGGGTGAAGAGTTTTGAAGGTTAAGCTAATGTGGTTTTTCTGGATATTACCTGCATATATGATATGGGTCCAATGAAAAGAACGGATCTAAAAATCTCTAGCTCTGAAGGAGTAGAGATCAAGGAAGGTGACTTCTCGTCTCTGATATTAAATCTCTTTTTCCCTAATTTTATTGTAAGGGGTTAAAATTGTTTAGTGAAGCAATCTATTTGATGGTTTGCAGTTCTTTTATAAGATAAGTAACGTGCTTAAAAAGCTTCAAAACGCTCATTTCCTTTTTCCTTAAACACTTTACCCCCACCGATAACAATAGTATTTCCCAATAACATAGATTTGATATTATAAATTTGTTTAGCGGGTAAAGAGTTCTTCCTAGAAAAGTAAAGAATTTCATAAGTGAACTTCACTGTATATAACTGTCGGGTTCATATGAGCAACATACATATTGCGCTTAATTATATTTTATCTCTCATGCGTTAACTCATTCTCTCTTTCTTTATGCGATCAAACGGCCGCATAAACTACATAGTATATAAACTGTGCCGCATGCGGAAAGTGGAAGAAGCGGTTTTGACAATTTAGATGAGCCTCTGGGTCTGCTAATTTATAACTGGCTTTATTGCAGATCTGAATTTGCTGTCTTAAGTCACTCTAATGGGGATAGAAAGTAATTTCACGCGCTGCCGAGTCTATTTCAAATGCAAGAAGTTTTTAAACTGCTTAACATCTTAAGCGGTAATAGGTCGTAGGAATAAAACCGTTTAGATTGGTAATAAATGAGTTAGGTTAACTACTAGAAGATATGGAATAATATATGCTGTAGAAAGCTGTAGTAAGTACCAGTTCCACAATTTATTATACGAAGATAAAAAATATCTTTCCTAAGAAAGATGAATGGAGTTATAAAGATATGATAATAAAAATTGCGACGTTACTAACTATAGTTTGGTAATTGTACCATTTTTTTGCTCAAAAACAATATAGATGCAAACAATAAGTTTAATCATTGAATTGAAAACAAGTATTTTCAATTAATAAATTTATGATTGGACACTGCATTCTATAAAAATGTAATTATTTACACAATTTTGGAAACTCTGAGTTTTAGTTACATTGAAACGTGAAAATCAACATTCTTGTGGCTACTTTATTCGGTTGTTAGTCTTGCACTTTATCACAGTTCGCTCGAATTATTAGCTATGATAGGTAGGTTCAAATTTATCAATTTCTGGTAGGCAATATGTCTGTATTTCAGACTTTTTATGATGATTCGCACAAACCATGCAAAATTGCTGGGTTAGTTTTATTATTCGGCGAATCTGGCAGTGATCACCATTCATCACCTTATTTACTCTAATCACTAAATTGTCCAGTGATTAAATCTTATTATTGTCTGTCAAGTAGTGTAGCTTTTATCCTATTTATCCCGTTTACTAGCTGTCGTAGTCACTTCATAAGCACACCAGCAATTACATATACTCTATTACATTATCAATTACATATTTTGTTGCTAATTTATTACCAAAGAATTGATTTTATTGCTCCGGTTGTTTAACAATTTGCATTGATTCAAAAGTTACAGCGAGTGCCTACGCTAACTTAATTTATTAGCCTAGTCATCGTTTTATGGAAATGGTTTGAGCAACAAAATCAATTCTTGAGTAACAAAGTAGCAAAAAAATATGCCATTTAGTTTGTATTGATATCTGCAGTGGGTCAATAGTTACAAGGAGTGATTTCGCTACTTTAATGTTAAGCTGACGTAGCCACCGTTTTCTCGGAATCGGCTGGAGCAACAAAATCAATTCTTGTGCAACAAAATATGTAACTACATAAACCCACCATCAAGGTTTATGAAGATGTCAGACCAACTTAATATACATCTATTTACTCCGCCTACGTACAAACTTCAAATATTTGATATTCTAGAACTGTAGTATTATTATGTTCTGCAGTATATATTCTACGGTAATTTTTGTCAGTTTCATCGACTTAGAAATTATTTGAATTTGATGTTGCAATGTTCAAGCATAAGCTATTGCAAAAACTACAACATAAATAACTGAAAAATAAGCACATTGCTTATAAAAAAGTGGCAAATTTAAATAAAAATACCATCAGTAATAACAACGGTTAAAAAATAAGTAAATGACGGGAAACTAAAACTGAGAATATGTGAAATGCTGGATATAATTGTAAATAACAAAAATAATTTTCGCTTTTAGAATTGAGATTTGGCAGTTTGGCATTTGTTGACTAGATCTTTAAATCAATCTGGCGATACAGAAGACGATTTGGTTCTTTTTCATTACGAACTTTACGAAACAACAAGACCGTTACTGCTCCATAAACACTGATGTTCCTTAACTTAAAGTGTAACATACGTGGTATCGTAGGCGTCGTTTTTCCATTTTTTTTTAACGTAAAAATATATAGAATATTCTATGTAAGGTAAGAAAACTTGCGTCATTTCTGGCGATACCGGAAATGCAATGAAGCGTCGATAATACCAGAAGTTAGCTCATGAAAAGTAGTAATTGATCTGTTTTCTGCAGAAACGCCAGCACTGCTGCTTGAAGTTAATGATAACAGAAACCGAACTAAGCCACGCTCTATATTTTGTGAGAAATACTTTCTTTTCATTGATTCTTGAGGAGCAACCTATCGGGCGATCAACTCTTCTTAAAAGAAATCATTTTATAAATGTTCCATACTAGGCCTACTCCAGAACTGGAGGTGTTAGACTAATTGCAATCCAGTCTTTTACTGGCCGAATATAACATATGGTTTGTTAGGTAATAATTAAAATTCCATGCCAAGAAAAACTTCCCTAAATGTATAATCCACATCCATGCTTCATTTTCGGTAAATTTAGGATCAGTTCTTTGCATGGCGTTAAACAAATTGTTTGCCATCAGATCCTAGACGACCGATCTCCGTTTTGCCGGGCTACGCTAAGTATTTAGTGGTTTATTACAAATTGTGTTGGAACCTTCCATTTCCATTTATTACCAATCTATCTTCTTGTATGGCTTCTTCGTAATTTCTTGCTAATTGTTGCTAATTTATTTACTAAAAGTGATGATATGGTTGCCGGGGAGATCCTCAACCTCTGGTTCTGGTGTCATTTTAAGACGATTGTTTTGATATTCTCCCATTTCTTTATTAACAGCGTTGGTTGTTCGTTATACGCACATGTGTTCCTTGTCCGAACTTGAATGTACTGCGCGAAAGTGTTCGTTATCAGGTTTGTTCGTGTTCCGGACTGTTTGTTAGGTCACCCATAAATAGGGAAGTTGTTCGACATGTTCACATATTGCTAGCTATACTAAAAAAATAAGCAGGTAAGTACGTGTAGTAAGAGTACATTTCTTCTGATAATCTTGCGGTACATATTTCCCCCACGTGATGTTGCGTCTCGTAATTAGAGAGGAGACATTAATTACAGTCTTGCATCCGTAATTCGACCGCTGTAGCAAATTAACGTTAACGTGGATGTTACCTACGACTACCGTATAGTTCTTGCGAAGATCAGCTTTTCCATACGCCAAACGTTTGGACATGTTTGTGAACGCCTTTACGTCGAAGTGACAAATACTCACTGTTTACATTCTGCTTTCTCTCAATTGCCAGTCTTTAAGCCGTCCGCGTCGTTGTGCAAACGATCATCTCTAATGGATTTGAATTTAAAATGTGGCGGTAAGTATCCAGTGTTTAAGATGATGCTCCGCAATTTATACGCAGAAAGAAGGAATCAGGTATACTCACTGCTTCTAACCGTTTGGCACGCTTTAAATTTCTCCGTCTCATGCGTGTGTATAAGCTATCTCGAGTTCAAGACGACAAGTGATGCTACCACGAGATGTATAAAATCTATATAAAGCAAACGGCTTAGCAGATCTTGCGTTTTGCGCCAAGAAAAATACATGCACGTATTATGTGCTTAGGAATTTCCCCGGGGACGTTATTTTTATTTGGAAATAAAAGTGGTTTTCGCAAGACATCTACTCACGCAGACTTTTAAGTTTTAAAATGGCATCAACGTTCAGCAATCCTTTGAGATGGTAAAATGAATGTATTTTTAAAAGATTCGGAATAATTAAGGTCCACCTTCTGAAGGTGGTAATAAGGGTAAGTTAATACATCTGAGTATTGTAATCTATTTCTTTTGATATGTAGAGTTAGGACACGGTGCGGTTCAAGGAAATACGAAAATTAGCGAAATATGATGCCAATATTATACGCAATCAATCGGAATGAAGAATATAGTATTTCAAAGCTAGGAATTGTTTAAAAGGCATATTACAACTTGTATCTGTGTAGATTATTATTTAATTAAAATTGGTTAGAAGTACACCCGCACAGATCAAGTGTTATCATGATAATACTTGATCTGTAACTTATTTAACTTGTTTTTATGGTGACTGAAATTCTCACAATAAAATAAAATTATTGTTTTTCATAAATATGTCAACAACGTTAACAAAAGGAAACAAACAAAACGATAATATGGCAACAAAGCTCATTACAAGAAAATCACTAACCTACGACATTTCGTATTGCCAACCGCGAATAATTGACAGTTATAATTTATAATATACGTGGGACATTCTAAATGCAAAGTTGCTACGTATTTCTTTTATATTGTCACATACCGCGAATATAAAAAATAGTTATAATTGTAATATTTGTTGTTAGTAATATTTTGTTTCACAGTACAAAAAAAAAACATTTAGGAAGGGGACGCTTAAAAGAATAATCACATTGCGTACGTAAAGTCCGAAACTTAATGTATGGGAAGGCGCTTCAGTCTTTTTGGCCTAACATGAAACTTAAAGAAGTACATTGTATTTCATTTAGGAAACAACGTCCAGAATACATTTTTTGCAATTTCAAAGGGCAATTGAATTGCTTTTATTAAAGATTACCTTATTTTTTTATTTTGACACATTTATGCAAGAAATGGCACAAATATATTTCTTAACGAAATATCACTTATTTCACTGTATTTGCTATACCTAAACTCGTTCGTTTCTGAATGATTTGAATGATGATTAATAAAATTCATCACTTTTCCAATAAAAAGCAACTGAATCATAACAATGTAGGATATGTTTTCTTTATTAGAAATAACTAATTACAGTTCTCAAACTAATTACAGCTCTGAAATGCATATCTTTATAGATAATTATACGTATTAATTAAATCTCATTAGATTATTACTCAAGGAAAGTTTATAAAGAAAGGGAGTTAACATGCAAATAAAATTGTTACACTCCCCGAAAAATGCACTTTTCTAAATTTTGGCAAATTTGTTTTTACTTCTGAACATTACATTCTGAACAACTTTGCCAAACAGAAATATGGTTCGTTAATACTCTGAACTTATTTATAATACTTATTGCTGTTTATATTTAGATTGGATTTTTAAGACGTCCTGTATGATACTTTTGATATTTATTAATGACTATAAATAGCATAAACAGATTTATACGTCCAGTGCTTGAAGAAGAGATATTTGAAGCTTGCATTTGCCAAAAAAAAATCATTTGTCAGAGTCCTTGTACATCCTACATCCATGTTATATAGTTTTTAATTTACATTTAAGTTCATAGTATATAGAGCTCTCATCTTGAAATAAGAAAGTTGATATCTGTTTTTATTTGATCAAGCGTACTATGAAATGGAAGTATGTTTGGGAAATTGATCTTTTTCCGTAATGCAGTCCACCAAAATCCAAAAACAATATTTTAAGTACTTTCAAAGAAATGTCACTATGGTCGCGAGTGACCTTGTATATAGTATTTAATATTTGTTTGAATTTTATTTGAACTTACATTATATAATGTAAAGAATTCTTAATTTTTTTTTCTTAAAAAATCCATTCACAATGTGAAAATTAAAATTTTCAAGAATTTATACTTTTAAGTGGAGATTACATTATCTATACGGTTAGCGAGGAACACACTTCCAAAATTACGGATCTTAAGATTAGCACATTGCGCAATAAAATCACCAGCATAAATTGATATAAAATTTATTATACTATTACATACACCATTCAATCGTATTCGAGAGTAGGAGGTCTTAATAATAATAATCAACGGTAGTGTACATGACTTTAATAGCTTGCGGTCTAGCTGTTTTATGAGTCATTACGCGATCAATGAAATATGAAAATATGGATCTACAGATATAGGAGGCGCAAAGTTCTTCTAATAATGGCATATCTACCTCGTATACTTCAGGATTTTAATTGTTGTAGAAAATACCCGCAATGCGGAGGGGAATGTAACATTGCCTGTATGCATATACCGTTGTTTTGCGGGTGCTCGGCCGCCTAGAAAAGTTAAAATTGCGACCGCGTTAAATGGCGTAGGTGTAGCTACAGTTGGATTCCAGCATTAGCAGCTCGTTTCGAATTGACAGGTCGTTTGCGAATATTGATGGCAATATATGATATTCCGTTAATGCATACGTATATAATACCATACCATGAAAATAGACGTGCAAAAAGAAAAATACGCCACTTAGATGCATGTCATGGCTATTATGGAATATGACAAGATCTAGAGGAAGCGATTTTAACGCCCTTCAGTGTGCTATTGTTTCTTATACATATTAGATTTATCTATATTTGAATATTCATCTAGCAAACACTGGAATCCTGACTGTATTTATACTAATAATGAATTGTAGTTCAACGCTATAGAAAGTAGTGCCGATGGTATCTGATGAAATTGAGATGCGGATATCCGGATACTCAGAAGCGAGAATCCGGATCCGCTATCCGGTATTCGGATCCCGAGGTGCTATCAGGTTCTCGAATCTGGATCTGGTATCCAGTCTTTGATTCCAGAACCGTTGTCCGATCCTTTGAATCCGGATTCATCATTAAACACGTCGCTTCTAGTTTCACTCTTCGGTATTTCGGATCCGTATGTCCTCTTTTGGAATAGATCCTTGCTATTTTGAATAACCTTACAAATTATCGGACATCTGATACGTTTTTGTATCTACACAGGTAAAAGTTTCCTGGCGTAAAAAGGAACGGTGTTAAATTTCTCCGTAATTTAGTTAAATCGTTGCCTATTTTATGTCAAAGTAAAACTGTTGTGATGAAAAGTAACTAACTAGCACTTGCCAGCTGTTTTTTTTTAATGCTTCAAACGGTGGAAACTTTCATTTTAGTTTATCCTTAAGGAGTTACAATGTTTTTAACATCGCAAAGGATATAATTTTATATCTATAATGCTGTATACTTTATACTTTGTGTAGTTAGTAATCTATTATTTGTTTGTTAAAATGCACCTAAACAACATCATTCTGTTGTTAATTATATACCACTATACATTTTAAGGCTTTTTTTTTCTGGGCACAGTTGCCCAGTTGAAAGAAATGGATTGAGAAGAAATCAATGTCATTGTAATTAATACATAACAGGTAAGTAGTGAAATTATTTTCACTATATCCAACGTCTTTTCTCATTTACACGTTTTATTGTTTGGATTCTTGCCGTACATTTATTTATTCCTACCATTGCGTGTCATATTATTGACATATGTATAATACATTTAATGTTATTGACGTAAATAGAATTTTTTGTTGGCTGTGCACTGTTACTCAAATTGAATTTTCTTTCTGTTAAATGTGTCGTTATATACAGAATGTTCTACATATATGAACTCACCCGTCGTATAATGCATTTTGCAGGGTGATATTCAATGTTAGCCTTTACAATAATTATCAACATTTTTTTTTGTTTATTTGAGTTATTGCAATCTCACTCATACTGTTTGGCAATTTTATATTGTTTTGCTAAACCAAAATATTTGCAGTTACATTATTTACATTGTATTTTTCATATGAATGTTTCTCTTGTTTGATTTAATTAATTCACTTCATACTAGTATTTTGCTTATGTGCAATTTCACTTATTAGTTTTTTAAGTAATAGATTAATTTCCATTTAAATTTTATTTTCAATTTTAAATTCATTTATCTATTTACCATTGTTTTGCTTAAATTTTAATTCTAATTGTATATGAATCTGGCCACCTATTTTCTAGATTTAAGAAGTCTAGCTTTTATTGTTAAATAAATTTACAATCTCATTCACTTTTTCTTCTTTTAAATAAGTAACTACGTTTTTGTTTCTTTTCTTTTCCGATCCTCAGCGTTTTCGACTTTCCCTAAAAATACCTGGCGCCCTCTTTCTTTTGATGGTCTTGCTGATCTTCGGTCTCTATATCGAGATTCAAGGATCGTTCTCGCTATTCTCTCCAACCTCGAGACAGGAATACGAGGCGCAACCATAACAATATTCAGTGACAGTCAGGCAGTTCTAAAGGCTATGAAAGCCTACTCATACGAATCTGGTCTGATTCACGAATGTATACACAATTTAAGGAAACTGAGACATAAAATCCACGTTACCCTGCGATGGGTCCTAAGCCATCAAGGGATCGGGGGCAATGAAAAGGCAGACAAGCTGGCTAGTGATGTGACGAACATCCCCTTCTGTAGCCTACAAAATAGCCACATAAAACAAGTAATAAAAGTATGGGAGGACGATCAAAACACTTCGTACTGGGGCAATGTTCCAGGACAAAGACAGGCGAAAGCATTCATATCAGGCTTGCCTAAGACCAAAAATAGTGCTATCGTTCAGCAAAAGGGACCTTAGATTACTGACGCGATTTCTGACAGGTCATGCAGCCCTAAAATATCACCTTTTCAATCTAAGAAAATCTGAGGATCAAATATGCTGTCTACGTCTAGAAGATCTAGAGACGGCAGAACACATTTTTATGTAATTGTGTTGCCATCAGTCACAATCGAAAATAATATGTCAGTAAACTGTTCCTGGCATCTACTGAACTGAGGGACGAAGATCCTAGAGCAAGATTAAGGTTTATTAAGATTCTCCAACTTCTTTAACATATATAAGGACATTTTGTTACAATAGATCTATTAAGGTCGCAGTGACTAAAAGCTTCTGCCTCTGCCCAATAATACTAATACTAAAAAAATAATGTGTAATTCGATTGTTTTGCTATATAAAATGTGTTTAATAAAGAAAACATGCAATGATGTGGAAAGAAATGCCATAAATATGGTGATTATTGAAGCTATATTATTTGTTGCCCTATTGCAGCTTTCACAATTTACTAGGAAACGTTTTCGATACTTACTATTTGCTCGAAAAAGTTATCGGAGGACGGAGATGGTTGGATCTGCGTTATCGGCTAATGAATTCGCATTCGAAATTTCGGATAAAAAATTCGAATTCGAGACTTCGGATAGGGGACCCAGACCAAAGATTTCGAATAACGGATATAAATCGGAGATTCTGGATAACGAATCCGGATTCGATTCGTTGGGTAATGGATCCAAACCCAGGGTTTCAGATAAGGAATCCAGTTAACACTAAAATCTGGATACCCGGATAGTAGATTATCCCGATCCGGAAAAAATTATAGCATGAGTTGATATAAGAACATTGGCATTATCTACAACGATGGGCAAAAATTACTAGAGAAGTTTTAAATATACTAATGAGAGGGATGCCAAGGTTGTAGATCATTTTAATTATGCATAAAAGTAGATTATTCGATAGAATTAAAGCTCAATATACATGTTTTCTAATAAGTAATGTTTTACTTTTAGAATTGGTCTTACTCTTTTGAATAATAGTGCACAAGAATATTATGATTTACTCTATAGTGTATGATAAAAAGTAGGAATATCCAATTTCACGCAATAATGTATAAAAAACGTTGTGATGTGTTAATTTGTTGTCTTTTAAATGATCTTTTTGTATACAATCTTATTCAATTTCCCCTCCTGTTCTTGAGTTACCATTGTAAATTTTTATAAATAGTAATTTTTATTTATTGTATTTTCTTTTGCCGTGTGCTGATACTCTATAGACGGGATCTAGAAGCTGTATTTGAGTATATATGCAGTTAGAAAGCGGAGAGACCAGATATTCCCAAGGCTAAGTGAAACAAAAATTAAAGAAGGTATTTCTGTTGGGCCACAGATTCGAAATATTCTGAAAGATGATCATCTTGACAGCATTCTAACAGATATTTAAAAAAATGATTGGAATGATTTTCGCCTCCTGGTCACTAATTTCTTAGGAAAAAAAAAGCCGACAATTACGTTACTCTTATTGAAAACATGCTGTCATCGTATCAAAAAATCCATTTCCTACACTCACACCTAGACTTTACTTTTGGAAACTGCAGAACTGTAAGTGATGAGCACGGCGAACGCTTACATCAGGATATATCAATAATGGAGAAAAGGTATCGGGGAAACTGGAATGCTTTTATGCTTGCGGACTACGATTGGACTCTCGTTAGAGATTCTCTAGAAACAGTTCACAAAAAAATAGCAAAAGGACGGCGCGACTCTAAACGTGTCTAAACGCGTAAAATAAAAAAACTTCAACTTCAATTTCATTTTCATTTTTGTATTCAGCGTCCCAAAATTAACAAAAAAATGCACTTTTCAAACAAGATACACAAGGTAAACAACACATAAATATCGGCACCCTCCGCACCACACAAGTTTAATTTATTATATAATAATATAATAAATAGTCCGGGACTGCCGTTTCGAGGACACGAATGGTCCTCATCATCAACCGGTGACCGAATGAAGTGAGAAAAAACTTTTTCTAAAACTAAACATGCATGTACTATCCCTACTTCTTAGAACAGATATCCTTTACAAGTGCCTATTTCTACCCCCTGCACGCCTTGTAGCTACGACGTGCGAAAAATAACATGCATGAACTATCCCTTCTTCCGAGAAGAAATATTGTAATTTACAAGTGCCTAATTCTACCCTCTACGCGTCTTAAACTACGACATGCGAAAAACACGGCCAGATGGACGGGAAGATCTCTTTTATGACTCACAATATAAACGAGTGCCAGCCTACTGCAAAAGGTCAAAAAGGACAGAGTACGATAACGGTCCGTTTTCTCGGTTCATCAGATTTTTATTACTTTTTTATGTAAACTGTCTCGTACGCATCTAATTCTCGCGGCGACGTTACGTTTTTAATCAATTTTAAGTCTTCTAATTTAATACTATGCCCGGTTTCATTTATATGTAGTGCCACACTCGACGCGTCCAATCTGCCGTATTTATTATATTATTAGATAATAAATTAAACTTGTGTGGTGCGGAGGGTGCCGATACTTATGTGTTGTTTACCATACCACGCCACAGTCCTTGCTATCATTAAGATACAACAAATAAACTAAAATGTCCAATGTAATTAAAGTAAATTTAGACAATAGTAAAAAAATCACGAAGTATTCAGTGTCACTTGCCAACAAAAACAAACCAGGAATCAGAATTAAATAACTTGTTTTCTTCGAAAAGTATTGTGCATGACTTCAATTGCGAAATTTTTTTGCAAACGAAACCAATTGCTCGTTTAAAACGTAGATGATATTTTTAATTCACTTCAATGGACGCACTGAATTTGCACAATTTTCGGTATTGGTCAATGTAAGATCTATAATATTTTTAGCGGTCCGTACATAATATTTGTAAAACGTTCATATTTGGACTAGCTACGTAAGGGTTATAGAAATAAGATCTAACCGAGAATTACACAATTTGAAGCTTGTAAAATTATTTTTGGTTTCATTATATTATTACGTTGAAATAATGTAATATATTCCATTGAATTTTGATTGTTACTGGTGATGCAGAGTGTCTAGTATTTTAGCTTGCTAAATTCGGGTTAAACATCCAACTCTAAAACTAAAGTGAGTCGGTCTGATTTATTAGAAAGGATTAATTCTTAGGGTTCGATAATTCTCTAATTTATTCTGTTTTATAAGATAGCGTTTTCTCGCTTTTTCTCGTCTAATTATTTGATTTGTTAAACTCATACACGATTATTTGATTATCACCATTGTCTGACATTGCTCCTGACTTTTACTACACAGTGTATACACATACAATAGCGTGCATTAAGTGTATGGCTATCCGGGTTAACGATTTTGTATCTTACTATTATGTAAGTGAATGCTATACGTCGCATTCATTGGTTTGTATCTCTCTAGGTAGGTAAGTGTCTTGCCTAGTGCTTAACGGATCTGGTTAATGGAACGAATTAGATTAATAAGTCATAAAGTTTAGTCGCCGATTTTACGATATCTAAGTGAAGATGAAAGATGAACCTTTAATAATAAAACAAATCTTCCTTTCCTATTTCAGTAGAATTTTGTGTTTGGATTATGTCGTTTACATTCTAAGAACGTTTAGAGTATTCATTTTGCAAAGTGGTAACGTCAGTGTGCTGCTATTCAACAACCAAAAGTACAGACCGTTCTAGATGTTATTTTGTTTTAATATCAGTATATATTTCTTAGAAACTCAATTAAGGAAATTTACTACTGCATTGTGACACAAATATCTGTAGAAACCTGTGATGTTCTATGTATTTATATACAAGTAGCCTCTAATAATGTTTTCATACAAAAGCGTTTATTACTTGTTCCTTGTTTTATACCTCTTAAACGCAGAGGAAGTAATAATATCTGTTTGCGATGGTTGCTAACTTCGATATAAAAACCACTTCAGACAAACGATTCCATTAAGTGAATAATACATAATTGAGCTTGCCGTAGGTTAGAATTAACGCAATTTAAGTAAGAGGAAATTGTTAATAGTGCAATATGTTTTTACTAAGAATGAATCTGTATACTATATATTAATTTAGCTATAAGCAGTTTCAATATGTATCTTTTTTATTATTTCTTGTTTTATTTGGGGAAATATAGATACTATGTTCTATGACAAAAATACCAGAACTTAAGCATACGTTGCTCAAGTAATTTCAAGACAAAAAAGCCTGCGTAAGCATTTGAAGTTTTAGGAAACCCTACTGATATACCATACATATAGGTACTGGTGTTAATTTCGTTGTTATTAAAATGCCAGGGTGTAATTAATAATTTATTATTCATTGGAACAGTATACGTCACTTATAATTTAATTCGGTGTATCCTAAAAACAGAATTTCTATTAGGATTATGGATAAATCAACTTCTTTATAACCGATTTTCAACGACATTTTACCTGATATTTATTCAGATTTCAAATTAGCTGTTACGATAAAGTTTCGGACATATGATCGTTAGCTATTTTTGAATTGAAATTGCTTGAGCAACACATCCTTAAATTGTGGTAATCTTGTCGTGTGTGCCTACATTTGTCGTTTAATTAATTACAAACATTTCCTAAAATTCTTCTACAATTATTAAAATCTATTAAAACAACGTTTATTTACAAAGGGATCTTCTATTTTGCACACAAATGTGGTCTTTTCTATAATATATGATTGTCTTTGTCGTAGAATTACGTGATATTAGCGGAATGATGCACTAAGGTATACCAGACAAATGAAAACTGCACTGCTCTTTTATGCTAGAATGCCTTTTACACACATTGCACATTTGTTGTCTTGATGCAACCGGTAATTACCCGACGAATACTGAAATTACCAGTTACGATTAAGAAATGACAAAGTTCAATGTTGTTCTACTTCTACTTTTGGAAGGTTGAATGTAAATATTTTGGTTTTTATGTAGGCTTAATTTTTTAACGTTCTTTGGAAAATAACCCTGTATTTAAAAACGAGACAATGAATGTCAATGAGATATTTTTTCTTTCAAACGGTGAACACGGCAATATTTTCTCATTAATGTGGATTCCACGTGTCATGTGTATGTGGGCTGATGAAATTAGTATATTTTTCAGCAGAAATAAATTCACAACTGTAGCCGAACAAATTGACCTCTCTAAACAACGGAGTTTTCGAATTGTTTACATCAAGCTCCTTGTGCAACCATAGCGTTGTTGTATTATACGGTCAAGCTCGCCCGGTTCACTTGTATTGGTCACTCCAAACTGGAACCACGTTTCCATATTCAGACGTCAGGCATTTCTTAATAAAGACGTGTTTGTAGTAGTTCTCTATTTGGCGGAGTAGCTGTTTGGTACTATGTATAAGTCGTTTACTCATTAACGGTTCGTTGTAGTCAACCTGCCCTCTCCAGTCGAACACAGGTGTTTACTTATTCTGCATTAGAAGAAAAAGTTCTAATAACGAATGTGGTGTAAGCAGGATGATTAATTAAGAAACTTAATGTGAATATTTTAGACGTATGCAAGGCTGCTGGGGTATTTAAAATTCTTACCCTAAATGGTGACAAATACCGCATTAAAGAACCTGAGTTTTTTAGAACACATCAGAAAATGCCTAGAAACAATAACCAAAAAATAATGCTAAGATAGCTTAACTTCCTCATGGTATTGATGGAATAATTCACGGCAAACGCAATAAAAGGAGAGAGAGAAAAATACACTAACACACGGACATGTTTCTGCTTACCCGGCGTCATCAGCGTGGTTTCGAGAGTATTTTTCATATCTCTACCTTCTATTGCTGTTGGTTCTTCTGGATCCTTGTCCTGCTTCCTCCAGTTCCATCGGGTTGATGATCTTCCTGGGGTCCTCGGTCCTAGTTGTTTGGGTCTCGGAGTCTTCTTGGTGGACTCCCTCCTCGGTTACTAAAACAGAAACATATTACTTAGTAAGGCGTTAGTACGCGCTATGGTGATACTTATGCCAGCCTACTCAGGTGATCGTAGGTGGTCTTGTGCCTCGATCCCGAAGCTGTTCTTCGGGTGGTGGCGTTCTTCATCGCGGGATTCTCGCTGGTTAGCGTCCTCCGGAAGAAGTTTTTGTTGAGCCGTGCCAGGAATTCCTGCAGCCGCTCGGTCTCGCTCAGGTGTGTCAGTGTAGCCAGCGAGGTGTGTCGGGGTACGTGGAGTACTAATCGCAAGCAGCGATTTTGTACGGTCGTGTTGTTTCCAGGCGAACGCAATCGCTTGCGTCTTCCTGGGGTTGATCGTGAGTCCTTGGTCATCGAAGTAGTTCGAGATTTTGGTCAAATGCGCCTGCGCAAGTTTGACCGCCAACTCGGCGTTACGCGATGTAGCCAGGATTGCTGTGTCATCTGCGTAGATAGCATTCAGCACTCTTTGATCTTCCGGTTTTGGAATGTCCATGATGTAAATCGTGAACAGGACTGGGCCTAGCGCCGACCCCTGTGATCATGCTCCTCTCTGAAGATTCCGTCCCATTAACAATGGTGTGAAATCTTCGGTCCTTGAGGTACGATCTGATGGTCTTAAGGAGCCTCGGCGGAAAGCTGGCCTCCTTCATCTTCAGAAGTAGTCCTTCATGCCGGATCTTGTCGAATACCTTCTCCAGGTCCAGGGATACCATGACGGTCGTCTGGTTCCTGTTGAAGGCAGTGGTGACCTGATCCGTAATCCGGTACAACTAGAGAGTTGTGGAGTGATCTGACCTGAATCCAAACTGGTCGCTGTCCATTAGCCGGTTATCTACAAGATGCGCGTTGATTCTGGCCAAGAGCAGAGATTCGAGAATCTTGCTGATGGTCCCGAGCAACGATATCGGTCGATAACTGTCCGGAGAATGGGGATCCTTCTTGGGTTTCAAGGCTGGGATAACCCTGGCAGATTTCCACCGGGTCGGATAGTACGTCAGTCGGAGCACTGCGTTGAAGATCTGCGTCAGGTTGACTAGCAACTTGAGCGGTAGATTCTTCAACGCTCCTCCTGTTATATCGTCTTCGCCGGGAGCCTTTCTGCCCGGGATCCGCCCGATTACTTGCAGGACCTCTCTGGGTGAGACGACGATCGGAGGACCCGCCTCCGTATCGTCTATCTCCCCCAGGGTGGCCCGGAACCTTCTCTCGCGCTCTGGATCGTCGCGTGCCGTTGGCGGGAAGTGGCCCAGGAAGGTGGTCGCGAGTGCTTCCGCCTTCTCCTGGTCCGTCAGGCAGCTCGTTTGTCCGTTCTTGATCTCTAGGATAGGCTTTCTGTCTCGCTTCAGAATTCTGGGGACCCTGTGGGGGTCCCGCTCTTGGTTGGTCTCAACAAAGTGGTCCCATTTCCGCAGCCTATGCGCCTCGATATCTCTCTGAATCTCCCTGCTCAGGCGGCGGTGAGCCTCCTTAAGCGGTGGGTATCTGGTTCGCTGGAAATCCCTCCTGATTCGATTTCGCTCCTTGATCTTTTCCACGATTTTCCTCGGCAGGGTTTCCGCCTCGGGAAATTTTGGCTTTAGCTCAGACTTTTTCAGTGCCTCTTGGATCTGCCACGTGGTGTTGCAGACTTCCTCCTCTAGGTCGCTCACGGTCTCAATACTGGGATTTGCCGATATCGTTTCCGATGTCAGCTTCCTGTACAGATTCCAGTTATGTTTCCTGTTCACTGTACTCGGTGAGGGAGTCGCTAGTGTTAGGTACGTCTCGGTGATCACTGGGTAGTGATCTGAGCATAGTTCCTGCACCGTGCGACACCTCAGAGGGAACGTCCAGTTCTTGAGGATCGTGATGTCCAGCACGTCCGGGTCGAAGTGACCCTGTGGGGAGTAGTGAGTGGGTTCACTCGGCGAGGCAACTTCGAACTCGTCCGATTCGTCCAGCCAAGCTCTTAGGAGTCTGCCGTTGGCGTTGTCGACTCTGGAGTTCCATGAACGGTGTTTACTGTTCAGGTCCCCCGAGACGGAAACGTGGTCGGCGAGGTCCGCGATGCTTTCTAGTTCCAAGGCGTTCACGGTCTGCTTGGGTGTGTTGTAGCAAGCTACGAACATCACCGTCGCACCGGCTCGCTTCATGGCGATCGCGCTCGCTTCCTTGCTGTTAGCAGGGAGGCAGATTTGCGAATGCATGATGCGCCTTTTCACCAGAACAGCGGTTCCTCCTCCTTGGGTCGGCCTGTCTGTTCGATAGACGTGGTAGTTCGGGATCTTGAATTTCTGGTTAGCCTTCAGCCACGTTTCGCAGATCAAGGCGATATCGATCCTGTGGTCCACAAGGAACTGAGTGAGCTCGAGTTTCTTGTGTAGGTCTCCTTGTGCGTTCCAGGTTACGATTCGGAGACTTCTCGGCGCGCAGTTCATGGCGCAAAGATGGATTCCGCCAGCTCCATGAGAAACTGAAGTTTCTCGAGTGGATTTGAAATCCGTTGGAGCTTCTTGAGCCCGATCACCGCCTTCCCTGCGGCTTGCTTCAGGAATCTGAAGCAGTGTAGCGAGTCCTGTGAGGATACCGTAGGCTCCTCGTCGGATTCGCCACTCGTGGTAGCTTCAGACTCCGGGACCCTTCTCGGAGGTTTCGCCACCTTTCTTCTGCGAAGAAGAGCTAGCTCCGGCTTCTCGCTCTTCTTCGGGACCTTCTTCGGCGTTGGCTCCTTCTTCTTGGCCGGCTTGGAGGGAGCGACCTTCACGGAGGTCACCTTTGCCCGCTTTTGGGAACCGCTGGCAACCGCGGCGTAAGTGGCACGGTTACCACCAGAAGCTGTTTCCCTTTTCTGCGCCCACTTGCGCACGTTCTGGGAGCTTAACAGCTCGCCGTCCTGTGCGGTGAGTGGCGGCAGTTCGGGGAACGCCTTATCAGTCTTTGTCGGCGGCGGTTTGGGCTTGGGAGCCTGCTCCGCATGCCGAGCGACTGTCTGACGGCTTGTCAGTTTCTGGTAAACCGTACAGCCTCTGTACGTGGCCGGGTGCTCCGCCTCGCAGTTGGCACACTTGCGTGCGCCGCTTGCTTCCAGTTCGCACTTCTCAGTCAAGTGCCCCTCCGCGCATCTTGCGCATCTCGCCGTCAGCCTGCAGCATTCGGACGAGTGCCCAAAACGTTGGCATCGGTGGCACTGGGCTGGTCCCTTGCGAACCTTGAAAGGCACGACCGAAACCTTCATGCCGAAGAGCTCCTTGACCTTATAGGCCGCCTCGATGTTGGAGCGAAGGACGGTCGCATGTAAACAGAGCTCGCGGTTTTATCGCGTTCTCTACCTTCTATCGCGGTTGCCTCACAGTTAATACCACAACTTCCAAAACGACATACCCGACATTTCTTGGCACCCTCTAGTGCCGCATGCCTGCCGTTCAGGAAGCAGCGACATAAACCGGGTACTGTTCCCCAAACCATCCCTCGAGCAGTTCACATGACTGCCAAACACGAGATGGCGACGCTGGTAGCGCTTTGGGAAACCGCACATGTGAATATTCCGACAGGCTTACCATGATGTATATAAATAGAACACATCAGAAAATGCCTAGAAACAATAACCAAAAAATAATGCTAAGATAGCTTAGCTTCCTCATGGTATTAATGGAATAATTCACGGCAAACGCAATGAAAGGAGAGAAAAATACACTAACACACGGACATGTTTCTGCCTACCCGGCGTGGTTTCGAGAGTACTTTTCATATCTCTACCTTCTATCGCGGTTGCCTCACAAATTAATTATTTATTTATTTTAATTAATTTTTAAACTCAATTCGTTGCCCAATTTTTGCTGGTGAAAAGTCACATGACAATACTTGGTCTTTTCTATAATATTTAGAGTGACTATTACGGGTGCCTCTTCTCTTCTTCGCACGTTCTTCATTCAGTGTAAATGTCTACCAGCTGAGGTATCTTTGTTCTATAAACTCTCTTATTAGTTTATAGAGATTTGTATAGGACTATCCTTTTTTTATAACTGAGAGTGTTGCCAAATCTATTGGCACACTTTATTGTTTGGGTAATACGTTCGTTGTATTGTTTGTCATTTGTTAAATTCGATTCATCGTTTATTGTTATATTGCCTCTGTTTATTTTCCTCGTTTTCCCTTTCATTTAGGTCTATTTTTGAATCAGTTAGTTTAAAAAAATTCTACTGGAACCTTTAGAGTTAATCCAGTCCGCTATAAAAATTAATTATTATCGTGAAGTTGCACGTTTTGAGGAATCACGAGAAAGTTTGTTTCCAAAGTAGTCGAATTAAAAATCAAAAACGAAAGAATGAAAAAAACCCAAAAACACTTGCTTTTACGATGAGGAATTACTTATCACACGTAAAGTCCACAGTTTCACCCAGGTTACATATAAAATCGGATGTTAATAATAATTCTTAAGAAGAATTCTCAAGAGGTAAATTGCACAAGTTGTTACCATTTATCAGTGAGGGATATGAAGTGGTTCCTGAAGCTTGACAAAACTGTATTAATGAAAAGTACAACTTATATTTGCTGGTACTATTTTTTCTAACCCCTTTACCTTAAATGAGCAACACATCTGGAACAAATTATTATTCATGAAAAATCTTTGTAAATTTGACCGTTAGATACAACATGTAACCAAGGTTTCATTAATTCATCTAATTCTCTATTTAAAATTGACCTGTTATAATTTTTAATTTATTATAAACATACTTCTTTCGATACTAGCGAACTATTCGTTCGATTTGATAGATGGCCCACCCTATTCATCGTTTCCTAGCCTTAAAGTTTCGCTTGGAGGAGAGGGATTTTCGACGAATGAGGAGACATTCGTTAACGTCTATTTTGAAATATGTATAGACTTATGTTGGGAAGTAAAGCAGAATTTGACGAAGAATACTTGTTTCTGTGTCAAGCTGGAAACTTTTCATACTATCCTTCGTATAACGTATCTTTCAGTAAGTAGTCTGCTCATGTTAATATATTTCTTTGCAAAAATATTTGTTGTGATATATGCAATCTGTGCATAACATGTGCACGTGTTTTTAATGTAATTTGAACTAAAATAAAAAGAACACTCGCTTTCATCCATATATTTGTTTCTGAAACGTTTAAATTTATTATAAATATATTACTGTTACTATTACTATTAATATAAAATCATGTCAAGGTACATACATACATCCTATCCCAAGTAACACTTATATTCGAAATCCGGCAACGCCTAGTGCTATCTCCACAACAACAATACTTCGATCTAAACCTAAGACAGATTATAGTGATTGTACTTCTAGATCTTTGTCTTATTTGTATAGTTGTTATGTTTAAAATTCCACCAATTCTATAAGTGTTCCGACTTCCGAATGAGATCTTTCAAGTTGTCAAATATTGCACTACGGTTTTTATTTCTTTGTCGTACTTTTGTCTGAAATTCAAAATCAACCCCGCCGACCGAAGGTTGAACCTACGTCCTTTGTGTACAAAGATAAGTATGCGAATCATTTATCACGTCACTCAAAAATATGGTGGATAAAAGGCTACTTAACTATCTGTTTTTTTGTTGTTACAAATGCATCAGATTTTATATTTCGATTACATGATTTTTAGTACTTTTGTATGTACATGTTAGATTTCGATTTATGCTACTGTTTCATAAGCTCTCGAATATGTTCTTAAAGCCATTTGAAGGGCTACAAAAGTGAAGAATGGCTGATTTTATAAACTTGTGATTTTTTCTTATCTAATGAATCGGTATGACTGCCAGTTCTCAGTCGATTCATCTCATTTTTCTCTTTCTCATAATAAGCATTAACAAAACAGGTGTTCCTTGGGTTTCCATATTTTGAGCATTTTTGAAATAATTCTGTTATCCCCAGAAACCTTACCATTTTCTTCTAACTAATCACTTCTGTCGCTTTAGGTGTGCGTGGTATATATTTGTAGACGTAAATGATTTAGCCATTATTAATCATCTATATCAACGATCTAAAAAGTCTATGTGTTTATACACGTTTTCCAGAAGAATAGCTCGATCAGTTCATAACTATTTTTTTCTTATTATGCGTAGCTACGGGTGGTCCTATATTTGCAGTATTTACATCCTTCACGATAAAATGAAAGCCTTTTACTACAAAGAAAGGCAGGTGGCTGGTGTCGTCGATTATTTACGTTTATTTGGCGAAGTGTTGCGAGCATTTGCCGTGCCAACACGAAATAATTACAGGAAAATTATTATTTACTTTGTAACGTTGCGATGTTGTACTGGCGAAATTTTTGACCATCTTTTATAAAACAGCTGCTCGACTTCGTACAAAAATGATTGTCGATTGGTCAGTATTGGTCACTACGTAGTAGTAACCGAGTGGAGAGCATCGTAGCGATGTTCAGCTTAAAATATCTAGATATTTCGTTAGCATTTCATTTCATGGGTGTCCTTTTTGGTATATTTTGTTACTATTCGATTTTAAGAGTGGTTTTTTCGTTTATTTCATTACTGCCCTACTTTAGAAGTTTTGGTTTTGGTTTATATTGTTACTGTACTGTTTTAGAAGTGCCTTTTTTCATTTATTTCATCACTGCCCTTTTTTAGAAGTTTCGTTTTCGGTTTATTTTGTTAGGTACTCTCATATTTTTGGAGTATTCTTTAGAGTTTATGTTTCGTTTTATAATTTTATAATATATTTGATCCTTATTTAATATTTACTTGCTTCGTATTCTTTCGTTTTATTTTAGTAGTTCTTAGTTTATCGTTTTCCAACAGTGCCGAGAATGTCAAGCATTGTTTCAGAATATGGCACCATTTTCACTGTCATTAACAAAAAAGAAGTGCTTTGCACCATTTGTTCTGCGAAATTAGGATTCACGGGCAAATATACTCTTGAGCGGTATCTGAAAAATAGGTGACATATTGAACACCAAAGAGAGGTATTACAGGATCCACTTTTCCCTGGGTTTCTTAAAAAATATATCAACCAAGATATTCCCCATCCATCGACAATTAGAAAATATTATGTACCTAAGCAATTCGACAAAACAATAAATCAAATCAGGTCAAAAGTAGATGAAAATTATCTCTGGATAAGCGCAGATGAAACGACAAACATTAAAGGAAGGTGCGTTGTTAATGTAATGGTTGGCACATTGCATACGGAAAATCCTCCAATGTGCTTTTTAGTAGCTACAAAAATCAGATTGCGTGTCACTGCAAACGATATTACCGACATTACCATTAACAGCGTAAAAAATGTAGCTGGTGACGACATATTCTTACGTTGTACGTTTTCTAAACATGTTACATCTAACATGTGTTGTGCATGGAATACATCACATTGCTGAACTTATTCCTGAAGAATTTCCCAATGCTAATTCATTAATTAACTCATCTAAAAAGGTTTTGTTGAAAGCACCAACTGGGATAAAGTTGTATAAAGAAATGTGCCCTAATATACCTTTGCCGCCAGAACCTGTATTAACATGATGGGGTACATGGTTAGAAGCCGTATTTTTTTATACCCAACACTTTCGTATTTTAAAACCTTTTGTATTAAAGTTAAAACGAGATGCTTCCAGTGTCCAGCAGTCCAAGCATTAATTGTAAAAGAAGATTTAGTCGAGCGATTAGAATTTGTTAATAAACACTTCTCGAGCGTAACAAAAACGATCAGGTTTTTAGAAAACAAAAATTTTAAATTAACTGAATCCCTTCAACACTTAGAATCAGTGTTTAGTAATTTAAAAAGTATAGAGCGCTCCGGTTGATGATGAGGACCATTCGTGTCCTCGAAACGGCCGTCCCGGACTAATTATTATATTACTATATAATAAATTAAGCTTGTGTGGTGCGGAGGTTGCCGATACTTATGTTTAAAATATAAGGATTTAATTGTATACTTCCATTACGCACCAGTTACTAGTGACGTAAAAAGACTTTTCTCTAAATTTAAAAATATATTAATTTACCAACGAAACCGATTTAGAAAAATATAATTATAATAAAAATAATAATAATAATCGCTTGGCTGACTAACACTCGCTAGCAAACTGCACCGAACGTGCTCACTCTAGTGATAAATAAATCTTATACTACGAACCAGAATCTAAGCGCCAGAGGATGAAGTGGAATAGTACGGGATCTCTGAATGACAAAAAATAAATGCCATTTTCATCAGCAAAAGACGTAGTGGTGATCGTTGGATAATAAGCCATGTCCCAATTCTGTTCTTAAACAGCGCGCGCACCTGCGTGAGCGGAGGATAATTCCTTTTCTGAGGAGTTTAAAGCAAAAGTTTTCAAACGAAGAATATATGCAGACTAGTTCTACATAACATAAAAGTACAGCAAGTATGCAGGGTGTTCAGTTTCCGCTACACACTATAGGTTTAGTTTTTAAAATGGAATACACACATATATATATCTATATATATATATATATATATATATAAATTAATACATTTTTAGATGCTCCTAATTTAAGTCGACTTTCTTCAACGTTTTCACCATCGAAATCATTGCGATGTTTGATTCATGTTATTTCAATATTTTTGAATGCAACAGCCTATATATTTTATCTGGATCAAATGAACTCAACATTTGTAAGAAGTGGCAGCTGTTTCCAGTAGATGCTGAAATTGTACCAAAAAGCGCTCGGAAATTATTTGGATAAAATTGAAGGTCGTGAAAGTGAGAGTGTCTCTAAGACACTGTCTCGGCAATTTTAGCATTGGTAAATGAAATTTTAAGCAGATATTCGAATACTCGATAATTCGATATTCGAAACAATAGCTAACCTTGTATAAAAAAATTCCACTTCCTAAACGCCGTGTTTGTGTTTCTTTTTGGAACTCTGCTCTTTGTTACTTTGACTTACTCTTGAATTACAGTTAGAACTCTTCAAATTATCACCTTTCTATTAGAGATTAACACAGACACACTTTACAGATAGACTCAAAGTCAAATCTAAAAACAAGCGTCATTTAAAGCTATTGTTTAATTGCGTTGGCGATTATTTCATTTCCACGCCCACCTTACCTATTTAAAAATATATTGATATCCAAATATATGCCGAAACTATTTATTTTTGATACAGCATGATGTAGGGCGCAACCGTAGTTAAAATTCTATGTTCTTCGATGACGTTTTACACCACATACAACAATACAACTGAGAATTTTGATGAAGACACTTGTTAATTGATGAAATTACATTTTTGGTATGTCTAACCTACACTGAGTCTAGTTGTACTTAAATTTCACGTTAAAACAAAAGCAGCTGAGATGTGTGGGTGGCGCTGATGACTAGTCGTTAGTTATATCATTACAATATCTATACTATCACCAGTAGCCTCATCTTGTACACTTCTTCTTTTATTAAAATCTTACATGTAATCTTATTGAATGTAAAAGTTAATAGATAAATTCAAAACAAATGGAAAAATGTTCATATCCGTTGCCATGGATCATGCGCCGTCCCAGAATATTTATATTGCAATAATTCTCTGTACTGTGTAGAATAGAATCTTCCTAGCGTACATCGTACATCGTACGTCATTTACTTTCATAGTCTACACGACTTCTACATAAAATAAATGTTGAGGATATTACCATTAACTGGAGCAAGCTTGTTTGTAGAGATGTACATATTTTATTGCACAGGTGACCCATTAGTGTGTGTAATAATGATCGACATAACGTTAATAGCGCGAATTAACAAAAGATATTGGCAGATACGAAGGAAAAGGGAAATTAAAGGTAGAAGATTCGCTTCATGAGCAGTTAGGGTGTTTTAACATGTGTACAAGCTACTCTTTTTCTTCTGTGTCTGCTAAATATCTTTCATTAATTCGCACTAATATTGTTATTTTGATGGTTACTATAGTGCACTGAGTTTTCTTGAATTTTCGTTCTTTTCATAACAACTTAACAATGTTGCAATTCTCACGAAGAGATATGACGGTAGTGAATGTAATACCTTATGCCGAATTCAATGGTAAATTAATATATATTCATACTACCCTGCCTTAATTAAATACCCTGTATATTTGTACTATTTTAGGAATGTGCACTTGTGTAAATATAGTAACTTTTATTTGAAACATTTTCTCCTTACTTCTATATAAACCGAGATATTGGACCCCTCTCTGTAATGAGGCACCCTGTATGAAGTTTATACATTTTTATTCATAAAACGTAAATGGGATGCTCTAAATGTTGATGTTAAAGTACATATGTACATGTTATTTTACCGGCTCGTCTAAGAAAATTAGAACTTGCGTATCTTATCGCAATAGAAATTTGATTTACTGCTACGTACTCGTCTTTCTTTAATACTTCCACTAAGCACACTCTGTAATAGCACTTTAAAATAAGAAACAATGTGAAAGATTTTACGCTGCTGGAATTCTTAAACCTTATTCTTTCTTCTTTTTTAATAAAGCGCAAGTACTGCTTTGGACACAAAAGGCAAATCGTTCACCAACAATACATCATAGGTGAGTAGTGTATCCGCTGACGATGGTGGCGCACACACCGAATCCTACCGACATGTTTAGAAATAAGAGGTTCACTCTAAAATTTATAAACAAAGAATCATTAACAGGTCACGAACAGCCTCTCAAGAAAAGCAGAAAAATGTTCTTGAACTCACGCTTGTGTTTCAACCGTTATTTAGTAACTTATTTTATCGTCAATATCAACGTAACTTACGAACTGTACAGTTTGAAATACCAAATTTATTTATATATGTGTTTATTTCCCAGTTAATAAATCATCTCGAGGTGAAGTCTTCGAATTTTTTCCCTTCTTATGGCACCCTAAAGTATACATTTTCTGAAACATCCTACATAAGGTCTGCCCACAAAAAAACTTGGCTACTAACAGGTGAACGTGTGAAATAAAACACAAATGTCAAGTGTGCTTAATTTATTATGCCTAAAATGATTTGAAATCAAGGAAAAAAGCGCAAATTAATCGTTTCCAATGAATCCAATTCGTTTTCCTGAAAATCCAGGTATGTATGAGAAAGAGGCTGGTAACCGTTTCGAAATCTACGATACAGAGGATGAAAAAAGGTTTAAACTTAAATGGTTGCCTTAATGACGTCTGCTAAGGAACTATAACATTTCAATCTGTTATACGTTTTTTTTATAAACACTAAGAACGAGTGTTGTTGTTGACGCTTGATACAATTATATATTACATGATAAGCTTCAATCTTTAGCCAAATTGAAATTGCGATAGAATGTTATGCAAGTTTACGAAAAAGTGATCAACGTATTTGGTGTTCGTCTTTGTAAATCATTCGATTCACTGAACTTGTGTGCAATAAGATATGACCAAGACAGGTGAAATTATTTCATGGGCAGTGTAGGTAGCAAGTGCTGAAACCATATGCTGTCCAAGTTTAAAGAATCCAATTCGGGGGGAAAAAATCAGTTAACATTAAACGTTAACGATTTTCATTCACAGTAACGGAGTTACCAGTATCGCCAGCAAGAAGTAAGAACCATTGACTTTTCTAACATGAAATGCGACGAGATAGTTAGACAATGCAATGCTTTTCGTGCATCGCTTCTAGCCGATTTTTGCTCTGACGTACACTTGTAATATTCGCTTCCTGCACTTCTTTGTCTCACTGGCATGGAACCGTTACGTTAATTCGATTTTTTTTACAATGCGTTCGATTGTTTTTTTGCTTCGATTATAACAGCCAAAAATATGAAGTTAGTGCACATAAAGTATTCCGCAACTGAATGTGTAGTTTCATAAAAAAAACGAATAATTTGTAAACGTTGTAAACACGCGTATTGTCCTGTTATTAAATGTCAAAAGCACAAATGTCAAGAGAGCAAATTCAACATGTCTATTGCCACCTGAAAAAAATTTGAATTTGTAAATGCGTCGTTACTAATGTAAAACCGTCAAAAACGGTTTTTCAAATTATATTTGCTATACAAATGCATAGGACGCTCTTTGGAATTGTTTATAATTGTGTTATTTGTATGAACGAATGTATCCTTTACGTTTACCGAGAATAGTACATCATTTGGCAATTCACTGTTTTCATTTAATAAAACTAACGTTGTAATACTTCTCTTGTACCCACGGTATACACAACTTACATGTTAAGTTGCTGTTATAGTCCGTTTTGTACATATGCGTGCTATTTAACATGCATTGCATCTTGACGTTTTATACCTTTACAGATGCGCCTTAAATTCGCGATAAATTATGTCGGATTTGGCCTGGTAATTGCCGGCGTAAATAGTTTTATACGTAGA
Source organism: Oryctes borbonicus (assembly GCA_902654985.2). Taxonomy (NCBI): domain Eukaryota; kingdom Metazoa; phylum Arthropoda; class Insecta; order Coleoptera; family Scarabaeidae; genus Oryctes; species Oryctes borbonicus. The sequence goes on from LR736858.1 coordinate 9,707,960, forward strand.
AAGTTAATGACATGCATATAAATTTATTATATCTTGCCTCCTTTTCCGCTAGACCTACTTCAAGCGGCTTTTATTACACGCCGTAGGGACTCCTTAATTCGCATTCGTACTTCCGAATCAAACGTGTCTTTAAGCGAGGTGTTAAAATGATATGTTCTTTTTAAAATTCCACTTGCATAGTTCCCATCTGACAAATAATTACCGGTTGTTTTTTTCTCCTTTTCGACTGAGTAAGTGGTTTCACTCGTTTAGTTTGAGTTTATATGGACAATTAAGAACAAGCTTAAATGATTATTGAAGCTTGTTCTTAATTGTCCATATATAATTGTCCAAGCGATTGGTTGAGGCTGTATTTAAACCTACATAAGAATTAATTCTAAAATGACATTAATTTTCAAAAGTTTCCGTTTCTAGTTTCTAGTAGATTAAGTTTTAGGCAAGTGAAAATAATCTATTCAATAGTAATTAAATGTATACTGTAATGTTATAAATAATCGTTTATGAGATTATAAGTCATCAGCGCCCTCGCCGCATGTCTGCTTGGCATTTCACATTGTCCACCTATCGAGAATAAGGGTCCCTCTAAAAATGCTTCGGTCCGTCTCATCGAGATTCTCCTCGTCATTTAACGTTCTAGTAACATAGGATCCCAAATCAGTTGCGTCGCTCCATCATGCTAGAGCAGAACTAATTTGTTTCTGAGCAGAAAAAAAATCGAAAATTCGGGTTAGTTTTCTTTTACATCTCTATATCTCCTTCAGAGTTTCACCTATCTGTTTAAATTACCGACATTTTCCCATAAAAACACGGCCTATTTACCTACCTACTTCTGTTTATATTTATTCATCAAGAATATACCCTGTATTTTATATTCAATAGAGCAAGTATTTATAACATATCCCTCAAAGATGAGAATCACATCACTACATTCACGTATCTCTTTTTACTGGCAAACATGGCGGTTATTAAATTCTTTTACTAGGCCTTTTAATACTTTAAGATGGCCAAACTATTTTCTCATAGAGTTACAACGGTCTACTGTATTAGATCTAATAGAAACTAAAAATCGCTGTTATTTATTCTAGAACAATAGTCTGTAAGACTTTTATATCTAAAATTGTACAATCTTTCAAAATTTTAAATCAATCTTGATTTTTTTTATAAAAATGCATTATTCGGTCTTTTTCCTGCTAGTGTATGTTTAAAAGTATTACTAGTTTCCTAATTTAGCTGATTTCGTAGGACCAATAATAGTAATGAAGATAGAATGAGTTACAATTTGTTAAAAGGTGAATATCAAGTAGTGAAAATTATATACAGATTGAGAGTCGGTACTATGATCACTAGATGACCAAGGCAGGCGAAATTATTACATTTTTTGCAGCGACTAGACAGGCTCCTGTCTATTCGTCTCATGAGAAAGGGTTCGTGTTGCCTACTGGTTTCCCCGAGAGTCGACAAAACACGAGTCTGTCTGGTCGCTGCAAAAAAATCTAGATCTGATATGTTCTTAAGGGTAAGGCGTATATTCATTTATTATTCAAATAATGTATTAAGTCAGCTTAACTGCAGGGTTGTCAAATCTAGGAAGATTTCAAACTGATTAGGGAAAAGGGGAAATTTTAACCTTGTTAGCAACTCAAGTGAAGACGATAGAAATCAAACTTACCACGTTTTTGGTTGAGCGTATATTCCGTTGAAAGTAATTATCTTCGTTAACTTTTATGTACAATTTTTACTGATTCCGATTGTTAAAAATATTAACAAATACACAGAAACTGTAACAATTATCATTAAAGTAATGAGCTCATAGTCGTAAAAATTTTGATTCAAACAAATTTTGCTGCGCCTTTGCAGATAACTTTTGTGAAAGATATGTTTATAGGTTTACTTCCAGTATCCACTGCAGATGTTCTTTACCAAACAATTATTATGATATTATTTTGAAGAACAGGAAATTAATTATGCGAAAATTTAATTGGTTTTGCCTCTGATGGAGTTAATGTAATGATGGGTGGTCAAACTTCAGGAAGATGTTACAAATTTATTTATCATGAAATGCATGTGTCGCTCTTTTTTTTTTCTGTGTGCAAGTGTGCGTGTGGAAAAAGCAATAGAAAAGGTAGTTAACGAAAATATTAGGCAACCAATTCAACACAATTAATTGTAAACATATTTTGACGGCTAGAATTTTTAAAACTTCCAAATTATGATATTATTTAATGTCTGGCACAAAACGAAATTAAGAAACTAAATTTAGAATTTTAACTGATAAATACCATTCCCTGCTTAAATTCAGGAACAAAATTCCCATCATTTATTTTACGAAGATTTCTCTTCGAGTGAGCTCCAATCCAGGGGAGACCCGTGTCAATCAGATTCCTCATCAGGTCCCCCATTCGGTCCAGATGAATCCGGCGATTCGCTGTGATGCCTCCGGCTTCGCCTCGAATTTTAGGATTAAAAACGTCTTATTATTTATCTGATACGCATTTACCTGAGTTCCATATGTATTTGTTTTTATTCTACTATTGTGGTTTATATGTTAACTAATTTTTCTTAAACTCGATCACGCCCATCTTTTTCACACTAAAACGCGTTAGTAACGTTGCAACCCACTGAGCCGTTTAAATGTATTATTTAAGGATATATACACTTACACATACCTATTAGCTGTCATCAACACCACGCACACATCACACATCGTGAACTCAGTATGTCCACTCGTTTCAGTTAAAATTCCTCTGGCGGCAATGAGCTTGTTTCAATTCCTTTTATCTCCTGCGATCTAAGTGGCGGATGAGTTACGAGAATAATATAAATCGAGCCAATGACGCTAATGGTAGAACGAAATAATAACTTCTCTTCTGTTCAATTTTTCCATATCCAAAAACTTCCGATCTAATATGACCTTTTCCTACATCAACCTCCAAAAAAGTTGTATCGTTAGTCAGATAATAGTCTTGTTGGTACATACTGCTTACCTTATTATCGTTGTTTAATAACGATTTTACCGAGAACGAATTCCACTGTTGCCATAAACTCGAAACTACGATATATGACAAATTAATGAAGTAGGGCTCTACGAACAAGTATTTATCCACATACGTAGTTGCGGTAAACGAACAAAGCGAAAATGATTAAAAAAGCAAGAGTTTAAGGAAAGTGGCAATGGAAAACTCACCAGGTGGTTATGTCCTTGTCTTATGAAATCGGTACATTAATCAAAGACGCTTGGAAAGTTCTTACTAATTAAATCAATTGTAAGCCCTATGAATTAAAAAAAAAAATAAATTATTTTGTAAGATGCAAAATTAAAATTGGGAGATTTTTGGGTAAGGTACTGATAGCTTCTGTAAGATGGTAACCAATAAGATGAAAGGAAATGAATATCGTAGAACTCGTTTGTTTTAAAAAGTGAAGGTGATTTTTGAATACTACTGACAAAAAGTGAGAAAGGAAAAAGTTTTATTATATGTGCCTTCCAATGACATTCAACTAAAGAGAAAGTGAAATGCTTTTCTTAGACGTATTTTACCGACAACAATAAAGTGAAATTATTTCATGAATAACCCTTAAAAAAAAACAAGAAAAAGTTAAACATATGAATATATCATGCCTTTCAATGTTGAATATTAAGGCTAGTTTACATTTTCGTGAAATTACAACATCTTGAAAATAATCTTCATTACCATATGCTCGACGCGTGGTTAAACATCTTGTACCATGTCAATGGTAATTGAAGTATTCTTCATAATAATTTAGTTGTATTTACCCCCTTAAGTATTAATACTGCAGAATGTTCGATGATGATATCATCACGCATGTGCCACAGACATATATACGTACAAATTTATACAAAGTTCCTTATTGCAATATTCCTGTCGCAGTCGGAACCACAAAAGAAATATCGCGGAAATAAATCCTTCAACTGTTTTACCAAAATAGTTTCGGGAGCCCCACTAATTTACTATTTATATTGTTTTCTTCGTTGCTGCAATAGAGCCTAACATAACAATAATGATAATTTTGAACATTTGTACACCTTCACAAAATGCTGCACCAAATAAAACGTAACGAGCATGGAAAAGTAATTCCTTATTCTTCTTACTATTATTCGGCACAGCGCCAGCAGTAGCGTAATTCTTAATGGACCGGATTTAGCATGTTAATCAGTTATCAGTTATAGACGGACAGCGATGGGCACACACGTACATACGTACATATATTGTTTAACGTTAGATATTTGATTTTCTGTTACGTGTTCGTGTTATATACTATACTTCCTAAATTATTTTTAGCTGATTGTATATCTTTTTTTTACGTTTGCATCGACAGAACAAAAAAACGTCATTACACTCATTATTTTTCCTACAAGTAGTAGTAACTTTTAGTATAATTTTAGTGCTGCAATTTGTTAAAGAATTTTGCTACAAATTGTATTTATCACTGTACTGCAATCTATAGTGCAAATTTTTACGATTGTAGTAAAATTTTCATCTCATTCCCCTTATTAACCCTAAAACAAGAAACAAATTACGATCATATCGTAACGGTCTTTTAGATTAGAGGCTATGTACACTATTAAGAATACATAAACACAATTTGCATAAACATAACACAACACAATTTGCAACATACACAATTTGCCAAAGAATGGGAAAGTTTTACAACCTGGAAGTGCGGTAAATTGCAGCGCTTTTCGTAACTCGCACAAATCTATTATTATAAATTATTAGCACCAGAAATCAGAATGATACAAGAGTGCAGTAGATGATTTATTTTCTAATTCTATGCTTACTTCCAAGGCCCTTGAATCTCACCTGAAATTGCTAGTGATAATGGTTAATTGGTAATCACGAAGAGGAATGCATGCAAGGTAATGATTAGTTTCGCATTCTCTTGATAGGAATTGCTTCTGATTCGTCTATTGCTCGATTTTAATCTTAGAGCGTTGTTGTTCTTACCGTATTACATTAAAAGTTCTATAAAGTTTTTTAGCTTTAGTATACCTTGTTCTCTCTCTATTGTGTAAGCTCTGCACCGCATAAACATAAATAACCTATAACTTCCACACATAAATCAAATATTAATTGAAATATTAGGGTATATTTCTGTAAGGTAATAAAGGTACATTCCATATCATCATAATTAGCTTTAGTCGTTTTGAGAAATATGCTTGATTAGTAAAAGAATTCTTAGATGTTACCATACCAATAAATAAACGAAAAATTGCATTTGTCCTTATATAATATTCTATTTTATAAATCAAATTGCATGACAAACTTTTAATTTCTTAACAAAGATATATAAAATTTTGCTAAAAAGTATTTTAAGGAATAACCAAGTAAATTGATCTGAACTGGTTTATTCAGCACCTTAACTTTCTATAACTTTTACCAATGCTTAAATTTCAGACTTTTAGGTTATTACTATAACAAATGTATATTTTAACATTTTCAGTGTTGGATTTGGTCAGTGTGTGTTTATGTCACTTGAACTACAAAATAAAGGTAGATCTAACTTCTTGTACCAGGAAAAGGAAACGACTTTAAAGTATGATCAGTGCAATATACTGTAATAACAAAATTACATATAGTATGTCATTGGAATAACTTATGCGTTGCTCCGTCAATTCGTACAGTATCAGCCACAAATGGTAATGTTTTTAAATGTTGTCTCGATAGAAATAACTAATGTGCAGTAAAATATGATTAAAAGCAATTGATTCCATTTCTATATCATTTTCATCCTTGATACGCTACAAGTACGACGTTGAGACATCCATAACACGTTGCAGATTCGATTTCCGCTAATATTTTTCATGCCGTCGCCTCCGTTTTTTTTTTCCTTTCTCTCTTTATTCCGAACACCCGACGAACCTATTGGAGATCTTAAGACGTTGCGGCTGTTCGTTTCGAAAGCTCGCCGTCATTCGTCAATGTCGCCACTGTTTATCAACATAAATGCCAAGATTTAAATAAGTCAATATATTTCGAGTATATATATTAGTATATTATATATTAATATATTAGAGTTTGGTGGCTGAAAACGCCATATACGGCAGTAAAACGCATAATTACAGCAATTGGACCTCTGAGTAACACGTTAGATGTTTGAAATATGATGACGTTTGCGCTAAGTTCTAGAGATTATGATTGCTATTCGATGTGTCGATGCAATTGAAAATTGATTAAAATTAACCTTTCACATGATGAGTGCTTTTACTATCATTTTTTTCCACCTAGGAATACAAAACCAAAATTATATTGGAACATAAAACAACTGTTGCTTAGGAGAAGTAAGGTTGTACAATAACAAGTATACGAAAGAAAACACGTAAGCGTAATCTTCAACAGAGAAAGGGCTGTTGAAAGTGCTAATTTTCCTAAATATAGTCTTTAAAATAATAATTCCAGCAACCAAGGCCATGTACTTAAGACCTGAAAGATTATTATCAGCAAATCCGCAGATAAATATGATTATTAATATTCCCTATAAGGAACCTGCTAAATACTTGATTAATTTTTAATGGCGACATTTAATTGGTACTCCATCTCTCATTAAACAGCTCATTTTGCGGATGTGCTTGCAAATCGTGCGTCATAAATCCAATGCCAATATAAGAACTTGCTTCAGTTAACTCAGTATCCGGTCCTTCCTCATGATGAGCGTAAACACAGCTGCTTTTATACGCAGCATGCCATCTCGTATACAAACGTGCACCACTAGCTCCTACATGCTTGTAACTGGACGGTGACGAGATGTGTGTGTAGTAATTAGTAATTATAACGGATTTAACTTTAAAGGATCGTTCAGAAAGCTCTATGAAAGAAAAAAAGTCAGTATCAGTACAGTGGCATATGTATGTGATGTAATTGTTTGTCGCTAGCGTAAACTGACTAAATATTTTCAGTCTGCATTACGTACTCTTTGACTCGGAGTCTTTTCTTTAATGATGGTAGTATATAGCCCATAAGTGTTGTAGTCACATAATTTAGTCGCGTGAGAATTCCGCGGATTACTTCGCTCGGTTATTTTCTCAAACAAATTGACTATTATTGCTTTCCTTTGTCGTGTTTTGTTTTAGAATAATTTGGAATCATTGGGCAATTAACTTCATTGGCGAATAAGAAGTGATTTTTGCCTAGGAAAATAACTACTTAATAGTTATGTAAACTCTAAAAGCACTGTTACTGTTCTCTAATAAATGCGAATCATTTTTGTAGAAAACAAAAAGATCAGGTAAATAATGGACAGAATTCTTACCCAAACTGAAGACGGAAAATTTATTTACCATAATTCATGGTAGCAGATAAATTTTCACATTTTCAAATATACATATTCCTATTTGGTTTTGTGTTACGAAGAACAGGCTGTCTAGTTTCCTTATTGTCTTGCGAACAAAAAATCTGGAGTATATTTTAAGCTTCTAGGCATTTCTGATATTTTGTTTAGATAAATTGCTATTATAACTAAAGAATTACTTCAATAATGCATGTTTTTTTTAATTACTAGATCACGTGATGGTCTATTTTTCTGTTAGTAAAGATGCTCTATGTGAAGGAAACCATGCTTATAGGAAACTCTGAATTATTAAACAGGGGCATGCTAGCGCTAGTTTTGTTTTGAGATAAGGTTATATGAAATAAAATATACATAAGCAAGTATGCTCATAACAGGTAACTCTGGAACTGAACTACTATAAACGCACAGAGTGGGTGCTGTAAATGGGCGCACTATCTAGTGGTAACGAAGCATCGCATGTGTACTCTCGACCTTACAGCCCGTGCATACTACATAAAGTTTTGGGAACCAGGCAAATCTTCTCCTAAATTGGTTGTAGCTCTTTTGTTTTCTATTTTAGAACCATAGTCTTGTATAATTATTTAATATACATATATACCGAATGTCCGTTTAAGGACATAAATTTTGTTTAATTCCTAAGTTATATGTAAGCCTACAGAAGCGAGTGCTTTCACAGTAGCGTACGGCTTGGTTACTATCACTTAAAAATAATATATGTAATTACTTATATTATAGTTTGATTGTGCTGTTGATGTAGACCGATGCAAAAATTCGCTGTAGTATTCTATCGTTAGTATGGTTTCCATTGATGACTCATACCATACCTTCAGGGCGAGCTGAAAATATGTTGGTGTATTTGGAACATGAGCGTTCTCCGTCTAATGATGTGATGTTCGCGGATTTAAAAAGGTCGTTCGCATTACATTCGCACTCTTGGTTTTCAGTTGAACTCTTGTCTATACGCACTATAGTTTGAAAATCGGGATTCTTATTTACAACAGCGCATAAGTTATTGGTTGTTAAGCTTCCTACATTATCTGATTTCCTAACGAGGCTTTGAGGTCATCTACTACCATTTAACGCTTCATGTAATGAAAGTGTGGTGTTCTCTAATTTGGAAATAGTATCTAAAAGAATTGAATAATTTTCGGAAACTTGCTATATTTGAGTACGGATTTCAGTATCTGAAACCAACCGCTGACTTACTGAAATTGTTCGGGCTTCTTGAGAATTTAAATTTAAGATACAAGGTTTAATAACGTGCAAAAATTTCTTATAATATAAAACAGCTTTAAGACACGTTCACCATCTCCTCAATACCGGCTGTGGTGGCTGGGAGAGGCTTATTTGGTAGAAACTATTAATTGATATATGTACATTTGGATAACTGTTTCTAATAAATTTGGCTACAAGATCACATGCATGGAGCAAACAGATTACATGAAGCAATTGAGGATGAGATGGTTTTAGTCACTTTCTAGCTTTACCTATGTTTGAACCTCCATCTGTAACCAACATTCAAGTTGGGTTACCGATATATTGAATTTCCCAAAGGTATTTATTATAGTTTCTACTATCGTTTCCGCGTTTGTCTTCTGTAATATTGTACTACGTAAAAGAAGAGGCATGGATGCCACATCGCTTTTTAAAGTGCGCACTAACTCATTTAAAATAAAATTCCTTCTTGTATCCGTTGTTTCATCCATCCCACCGTCAGCCATATTTTTTTATTTTTTAATCGCAATCATATTTTTCACTCGCGGTAAATTAAACTGTAATTTCCCTCTTGTTGGCATCACCATTCGAGGATGTATTTTCCCAAAAACTTTCGAAATTCATCATTGTCTACAATATTTTGTGGAAGGTTGCATACACTTAACATAAAACTAAAGCCATATAGAAATTTATAATATGGTACATCACGTGTCACATTTAACAGGTGCTGTTTGCTATTAACATGTCTTTTACAAACAATAATACTGTACGGTAAATTGTTAATATTGCAAGCAATATAGTTTATAACAGTGCCAGTGTATTCTGTTGTCAGAAATCGGTAAAGAAATCTTTTAACAATCGTCGGCGTCAAAGCACGCCATCGATTCGCCATTATCATTCCAACCTGTTATTCATACACATACTAACCGTACGCTGACTTCGGGTACCTCCGACCGCTTTCGAAATATATCATCGCCGCCAATGAGTGAGCACTAGTTTTTGCAGGTTTAGTTGTATGCTTCTAGTATCTGAATCAAAACAAAGAGTATATCATAAAAGGCCATAAAAGTATAATACACACAGGGCTATGTGATGCTGAATTGCCAATGAGTGCATAATATTGCACAAGTTGGTATGACATATTTTTGTGAAAATTATATATTATTTTAAGTTCGGATTCTATATAAAAAAATACCAACATGTTAGTGGTCTAAAATCAATCATTTTTTTTTTATTACAGCGATTTTGCAAAATGAACTACTATAAGTATTTATTTTACCTGTAGTTTCTTTGTGTGTCTTTTGTTGTTAGATCAAATATTTCCGACCGTACAAGTACAGAGAATGATAACGAGAACAAAGAACAAACATATGAAAAACACAGGATGTAACAACAATAAATAATAAGAATAATTTATGCATTTAGTGTTGACACTTGACAGTTTGGCAGTGATTATGCTATCAACGAGCAATGTTCTTTGGATCAACCTGACATTCGGGAGATAGTTTGGCGTATTTTCTAGCCAACTTTGCATGGCAATAAAGATTTATTAATTTCTTTATTGCTGCATAAATTATTCAATTGCTGTGTTTGTTTAAAACGTTATACTTTAGCTCTGTTGTCAACAACCTGGAATATGTGTCATCTGTCTGGTGATACCGTTATATATATCTTCAGGTAGCCATCAAAGAGGTACAACGGTGCTTTGAAATATCAAAATTGATGGTGTATATCCGAAATTTGGTACACATTACGATTAGCTGCTAGAAAGACATGAATTGCAATTACTCGAACCGTCGCGGTGTTACTGAAACGAAGTTTTTTCTGAGAGGTCGTGCATGGTTATGTTATTTCTTCTAATTTACTTTCCTCAATTAATTCTTTGTGCTTCCCATTATCCTTGTATCTTAAGTTCCCCATTAGCAGCTATGTACCGTAATGCAGAAGGATCTTTTTCTTGTGATTCAATTCGTAATTTAGTTTAATTTTTTTTTATTGTTTTTTTTTCATTTCATTTAGTATATGTATTTAAATGTAATTAGGTATACCGTTGGTACTATTTCTTCTCAATTATATAGGATGTTCTATTTAAAATGAGAAAATTGAACTAAGGATAACATCGGGAGTTTTTTTTTTTTTTCTAAAAACTTTGCTTTTATCGTTCAAAAGTGTGGGAGGTACTTTAGAACCCCTCTGTGCAGTATGTAGATGTAATTATGTAGGATAACTCCGTATCTCACAGTGCTTTCAACGCTTACAGTACTACGGAGAAGGAATGATAACATGTCGAAAGATGAAAACAGCATTGTAGAGATTAATGAAGATAAAATGAGAGAAATGATACTAATTTTTTTACTAGTATATACATATGTGTATTGATATTCACAATGGTATTACCTCTTCGACGCAAAATAAATATTTAGGTTAGCTCTTTGATGTTTTGCAATATGCGCGTTCTCTCAGTAGGTCAACGGCGCATTCGTTATCATACAGATGATCTCGTTGCAACTGTGCGACCGTTTAGCGCTCGTAAATAACTCCTCTGCTGGCAGCAGTAAGCACCGGTACGGGTTGGACGTTTTGCTTTGCTGCGTGTGTACGGCACCGGTAGCTCACTAGCCGCACACCGCTGATGTAGTGTTATTGCTATTTCATGACGAAAATGACAAGTTAGAGTGGAAGAGATAAAACCGTTGCAGACAATTTTTTCGCGTAATATGTACATAGTTCTCTCTTTCTGTCGAACTCCGCAAATGAATCTTGCAGCATCATCATTAATAAGAACGATCGGACGTAATGGCGATATATATTAGGTTTTCTCGTTGAAATAATTTCTGCGATTAATGACATATGTTCGTGCTTTCTATGGACGTTTTTCGCTCTAGAAGAACGTACTCCTCTTGCTAAGTATATTGATACAAAAAGTAATCACTTTCCCAACATGAATATCTTCTAGAATTTCTTGAAAAGTAATTGAATGTAATCAAGTTGGATTTAAATGAAAAAAGCAACATGTTGAAAATGGAGAATCCAGTTTAATAAAAAGAAAAGAAATTTACTATCAAAATATTAACAAAAGGAAATCTCAACAAAATGGGCTCTAAAACGTTGAATGAATTATTTGGTTTGAACTTTGCAAACATAAACCATTGCTAAATGTGTCTATTGAAAGAGTCCTTGAAAACCTGCAGAATAATTGATAGTAAATTTCTAATGTAGGTATCCTTTTTATGTAACAATACAAATGCATACCGGCTGCGCTTAAATTTACAGAAACTTTGTGTTACATACGAAAATAAAAGAAGAAATAATACATTTAGTATTTAATGCTTTGGCAATTTTGGTGAAACGCCATAAGCATCACCACAATCGCCGTGTTTTGGCTAAGTACTGAAAGAAAATTGCAATTAAAAATGGTTGCAAATAACAAGTAGCTGGAATGTAGGCCCGATCAGGAAAACTAAATAAATACTGTAATAGAACTGGTTGATGACTCCACGTTGTAATAGAACGCCGGGTTAGGCCCTGCAATACAGATTTGTCTAAATCGTTTTTTTCTGAGAGAAAAAAGGAAATAACACCTATTAACCGGAACACGTAACAGTGGAAAATTTAGTTTTACTTTAGACTCTCTGGAAAACTATAAACAAGCTGCGGTTACCCAGACGGCGCTGTAGATTGTAAACTATATGTAATTACGGCGTTATTTATGGTTGTGTTGTTTGCGAGGACTCTAAATAAGTGTACATTTTGGAATGCTAATGCAAAACAGTAGCAAATCCCCGTGTCGTAAATTAAAGTTAGCGCTCAAGCAGGTATTTCCATGGAAATAGGTAATAAGTCGTTTCTACAAGAATAATAATTTAGTGATTGAAATTTTAGTATGAAGGTTGACAAAATATTAATTTTGATCTGCGACTTATCGGGTTGCTTTAAACTATTGATGGAGATAACATAGCATCGTCAAAGGTGTTAATGATCTGAAGTACACTGTGTACACTGTCAGATGTAACTTACTCTGAAGTACTGGTTTATTTCTTTCTAGATGAATTCTTATACAATTGCACGATATGTGTAATTTGTAATTGCTTTCAATGCGAGTATTTCTTGATTGCGTTGGATCGTTTTTCTTTCTTTTTAATGATATCGATTTGCGAAGAGATCGCAGTCCCAATGCCAACTTTGAAATGATTTCGACCACTCTAAATATGTTTTCTTTATAGTTTGTTATAGCTTTTAACTCACTCACGAAGCGAGCTTTGCTGCATTTTTAATCCTATGGAAAAATGTTTGGATGGATCTCTTAACAATCACTTTTTTAGGAGTTACTATTTAATTGCTTCTTTTCAATTATCAGAAATGTTAGCAGTCGGTGCTGTTGTCTACGTAATTGGAAAACGCAACACTATTGACAAAAGATGTTGGAATATGCTAGTTGGATCTTTGTGGTGAGATAACATTTTTAATTACCGTTGTCATTAATTCTCTGAACTAGTTCTACATTACAGGCACTGATTTTGCTTTAGAAACATACATGCATGCATCTGTGTTCCTGCATATACTCGTATTTTAATTACTTAAACTGTACTAACTGCACCTCCATTAATTGCAGAGAAGAGATGTAACTAAACATATAACATAAACTAATACGAAAACAAATCGGTACACCGGTGCATTCTAGCAGGAGAGTTCTACCAGGGTCAACTAGCAGATTTTTCTGGTGGATCTAAGTCCCTATTCCCATGCTGAGGAATAACCAATACTTTACATATACTACTTACACAGTAAAAGGTTCCTGAGGTTATACAACCCCAAGACTTCTATACACTGTAGTGGCGTCACCACACGTAAAAAAGGGCATTTCATGTTTCAAATGCAGTTGAGGTTGTAATGTGAAAAACTGTTTTCATGAAAAATAATCCATGGTGCATGCGTAAATTGAAATTCTGTTGATTTTGTCTATATTTTATAACGAATCAGTAGTGTACAGTCTGAGAGTTATGTATACATGTGCACATCTAAACTAAACTCTTTAATAGAACAACAAATTGACTTTCCGTTTATAAACTCTAAACTTATTTGACGCCGTTTAAAGTGCTGTAAAGTAAATGAATTTGAATTCAAACAACTCGAATTTAAGTAACTTGAGTGTCTCCAACGCAAACTGGAAATTCACAAGCATTGTCTTTAGATCCAGTTAGCCTGGCAAATCTACAGGTACCTATCCATGTACTATTAACATATGATGTCCATAAAGAGCTTGTTAGTTCAAGCATATCAATGTAGATAAAAATGCTAGAAGCTTGTTAGTAATATGTAAGCTCGTCTTAATTGATGGTGAAGTAAATATTTTTTCTCGGCGTTCCTAGCTGTAACATCGTTTCAAAATAGTGCGTCCTTGTATTATTGTATTATGTATCATGTTAAATTTCTAGACACTTCATTATTTAATGAAATGTTTCTATTTATAAGCCGCTGTATCACTGATGCAAGTGTTCAACCTTGAAACGCATACATTTTGACCTACTACAATTTGTCATATTTTAAAAATAAACAGGTGTCCCACTTTAATAATAATATATCGCCAAGTACTCTTCACGAAGTAACGTATATGTATATATACAAGTCTTTTAATAGATGATGTATCTTTATTTCCTAGCCGAAAACAAAGGATTGAAAATCTGAACGATGCTATTGCTGCTGCCGAGGTAATTTAAGTCCGTATTTAATCTGCCGGTGTCGAAGTACTAAACCCATTTTCAACATTCTGTTACTAAAAACGTAAATGGTATTACCTTGTAATGTCTCGTATAACATTATTTAAGTTTTCTTCCCTAAGTTAACATTAAATAATGGTTAATCTCTAGCGGCAACGCATGACTGAATTAAACAATTAGTTCGTATTAGGTGTTTGTGTTCAACAAATAAAAGATAACTGCCTTTGCCAAGTCGCGCGTTTAAAGCGGTTAATTTTCTATACGTTAACATATTTGCCGTTTCTCAAGTATGGCATTCTCCCAAGTTTCGTTTCTCGAGAATAGCTTCATCGATGCACTTATTAAACTATCGTCGTGTTAATGATTGAGTGGCCAAGCTATAATTATAATATTAGTCCTGTTAAATGGATAAACATTAATTTAGATTTCAAAGATTAGCATTTGATTAATAGAAATCTGACATTTAAGTGGAACAAATAAAAAATGTAAACCAGGTAAAGCTTCGGGAGTCTCTTTTATAATGTTTTAATATCCACAACAAAGAAAATTTCGATGATAAGAGCAGCAAATCTAATTTGAATTACGTTTGAAATCATTAAAGAAACCACACAAAACTATATATATATATTTTTTTTAATAAAATATTAAGTATTATATATTAATAAGTGCGAAGGGCAAATAAAAGAACACAAAATTTCTTTAAAATTTGAAACGAACATGTCTAAAAAGAACGCCTATCGTTTTCAACACAGTAGTAGACTGATCTTAAGTTAGATGATTACAAAAACTAGGAATCAACTGATTAACAAAGAGCAAGAACTGTTGGAGTTATATGAATGTATAAGGTAAGAAAAAGGTACATAGAAGTAACATAAGCTGTATAACAGAGCCCATTCATTTCACAAAATATGGAAGCTAGAATCATTGATGTCGGGTAAGAGCAGACCCCAAATCCAATCACATATTACAACCTATTCATCATGGGTATTGGCAGATATCAAGTAATCATTGTAAGCCGACTGGTGCATTCTTTTCTATTTTCCTTTAGAAAAAAATCTCTAGGTACTTACCATCTCCGTTCCTTAATTACCATACAAACGTATCTCATTACGTTTCCATTGGATGGAACCAACCGCTCTAAAAAGGAAATACCAAGCAAATGCGGTATGTAGGGTAATAGACAGTCGGCTAATGTTCCACGAACTACATTTAAAACAAAGCAGAGAGACGTTCTAAAATAATAACGCTATGTCTCCAGTTTATAAATAATAGCTTGAACAATCCTTTGCGTCATAAATTACAAGTCTGTATATTAATGATGTGATTAATATGACTCTTACGCGCGCTGATAGTAACTATTATTTTGGAATAATTTCAATGATCATTGTTTTATGTTTGTGCGCTCGCGAAACAATCACTTGAATCGTGCGTATCTTTTCATTAGAATTGCTAACGTAACCTTGTATTTCAACGGTAGCGGCGTTTGATTTATTTGTCCGCTAACACCGTTAATCAAGAATTTTTATATGACGTTCAAGTTATACTTGTCGAAGAAGAAAGGCCTTAAGGAAAGCTTGTACTAGTGTAACAGAATTTCCGTGTTTCTCGTGTATGTACAACGCAATCGGTTGGTGTCCAAATATTTCACACGGCAACCGACTTGTTTTTGCATATTTTTGAAAGATAAATCTGTGGGTTATACACTTTTCCGTCAAGTAGACAAAGTCAATATTTAAACTAATAACGTATACAATACCGTCCGCTAAAGTTTGGCCAAGTAAAAAATGTTTAAAAAACCAAAACATGAAGGACAATTAATACTAAAGAAATAAATTTATCACTCTAAAGGGTAACAACTGTCAAAATCTAACGATTTTTTTTTTCACTATCACTATTAACAACATTTTTTAATATTTACGTGTATGTATGAGAGTATCTAATTACAAATACTCTACCAAAAATGCCCCACGTTCTGTGAGGGTAGCAGGCATCAACTGAACCGCCACCGTGCTTTATTTTTGGTACAAGGCTCTCGGGAAGCATTCTCTCATTTACACATCGTCTGGCAAATACCCTCCTGCTTTGACCGAACAGTCAAATTGGTCTATAAAACATTTTACCGTCCAGTCAGCGCCGTTGTCGCCTTTTCAATTGGTTACCCCACAATAGCAATAGTTTACGAGGTGCCACGTAACCGCACAAATTTTCTGATGCTGATGTTTGCGATTGAATTCGCTTGCTATTCTTGTAGCGTTTTTTCTGTGATTTCGTTTGCCTATTGCAGTAGACAATCATCTGGAAGGGTGGTTATTCGTCACAGTCTTCTAAGGCACCTGTTTGTTAACGGGCTTAGATTTAATCTTCCACCAGTTTGCCTGCTGGGATAACCTTTTTCATAAAACGATATTATGCTGAATTGTTTAGCAACACCTATCGATTTACTTACCACGGAGCATTTCAAACTTTGTTATTCACTTATTGTAACACTTATCACAATAATATTCAAATAGAAACTAAAATCTCAGTAAAACATTCTAAATGTTTTAGTTATTTAAATTGCAGACGTGATTAAAACAAATATAGATTAAGATTATCATCCTTGAATGCAATGAAATTTACGGTAGTGAACATAATAAATAAAGGACTCGACGGGATATGTTTATATGGACGTTTGCTTTATAATCAATCTGTCGCAAAAAACAAAAGAAAAAACAATGTTGGCAGTAATAAACTATGATTCCAAGATTCGTTGAATGAACTCTACCCATTCGAAATAAATAACCATATAAATCTAAGAATTAATAATGGATTTTAACAATTACTAGAAACTCTAATTCAATGATTAGTTCGAATAATATTTCTTTTTTGTGCCTCTCTCACGTTTAGATAAAGAATGTTGCGAGACGCTATAGGGTTCAAATTGTTTCTTTGATCCATGTAGTTTTCTGCATCTATAGAAACTTTTCTGTTTTGTTTTCAACACGAGTGTGTAACTCGCTTGCACTTTCTTAAATTGTCATACCAATTCATTTATATTTCCGCGTTTTTCTTCCCATTGAATATTGTGGCAAAAAGTAGTAGATTCGAATTTGCATCATTTGATGCTTATGAGTTTTATAACAGAAGATATTTGTAAGCAAATGCATCAGTAATCTAAATTTAAAAGCATTCATCGGTATGATGTAAAAGTTCTGTAATACCACAGCACGTCATCATTCAAAGTTAACGGAAATTGAAAAAGAAATTGCTCTTTTTCAATCTCGGATAGAATATATATAGATATAAATATCAAGGTATTGTATGAACAGACATGGTGCATTGAAATTTAAAATGGTTATACAATGATTTCGATGAGACTCGGATTTTACATTTTACAATTACCAGACAGAATGAATTATTAAGAAACAACTAAGGAATCCCTGTCAGAGCTACGGATAAACAAGTTGTTTGGATTTATAAAATACAGAATCGGTGGGCGTAAAGCAACGATTGGTAGTTGTTATTGGATATATTGACGGATTCTTGCAAGTATAAGTACTAAGAAATCATGTTTTATTAATAATAGTTGAAAGTTTTTTCTTCAAAGTGAAAGTAGCTAATGTCTGCCAGGAAGTCAAAAGTGTCTACTTTTATGATTTTAATTGGACTGAAAATTTAATTTTGGAAAATTAGAAGGATTTTGATCGATGAACTGAATTTTTCTAACATCGAAGCCGGTAACATACTAATGTCAATTTAGGAAACTTGTACCCAAACATCCACAAAGAAACATAACATCACGTCAAATTTCTTAGATTATGGCCAAAAAATGAAGGAAGTTCTGGTTATTAGATAGACAATTAACTATTTCATACTTTAAACCCTTTAAAGGCGATAAATATTATTTGTTATCATTAAGGATCGGTCAGTTTAGGTGAAGGACGTAGAATAACCTCCCACTAATTGCTTCTTATGTGCAGGTAGGCGGTGTATACAGGAAGTCAGGCTATCCACCAGAAAAGAATGGCCTTCAAAAAGATAGTTTAATCCAGGAACTCACAATGTTAAATATTAACCATTAGTCGATCCAATTTTGGTAATCCTTCTGCCACTTCATTTAAAATTAGAATTGACGAAGAATTCGTTAACAAAAAATTTAATATAAACAAGACAGAACTGGCTGCGTTAATTTCATTTAAACCAGTTGCTAAAAGGTTTGGTTCCAATAAGGATCAATAACAATATGATATAATAATACAGGAACTGCTGTAGAACCATAAACATTTAGGATGTTGAAGGCCACCGAAGGTCCACATTTTACACTCACATCTTGGTTATTTTCTTGAACATTTAGGAGGAGTCAACGATGGAGAAGGGTTTCATCGGAACAAGCAATACGGAAAGCCGGTGCCAAGGTTGATGGGACCCAGCAATGTCGATGATTTTTGTTGGTTTCTTCCTATATAGAAAAGAGGAAGAAATAAAATTTGAAGCAGTTTGTTTATTTCATTATTAATTATTGTTGTGTATGCAGTCCTTTTTAAATTTTACTCCAAGTCTTAAATCCTATTGAATTAAGATTCAAGCATTGCGCAATATAATAAAAAAAACTGTGAGTGTGTTTATTTTGGAAGATTTCTAATTACAAACACTCTTAAACAGTTTTCTGCATCTACGTTAGAGAAACAAAATAACATTTTTCGGCCAATGTAATTGTCATTGAACACTAAATAATAAACACCATAATCTTCATTAGATTAGTAAAAAAGGTCAACCCCACAGTATCCTCTAAATACCTCTGCAAACAATAATTGCCTAGTAAATTATGGTCTTCTTTCAAATACAGCACTTCCACAAAGCAAAAAGACGTTCAGCATGAATAACCCGCCTCTCCAAGTCTTTGTTTTTTTTGTCGTTTTCCAAACAAGTTAACGACGTTGAGGTGCTTCAATTCGCTAGAGTCTGCATACTATCCAGCATACATCTTCGCTTTGACGTGCAATCTAACGCTAATTTAATTTACTGCGACAAGCCCATAATGAAAGAACAATAAAACATTGGAATGCGTGTCTTCCTACATTGACGATAGAGAGCGTGCTAGTATTTGGATAAGTTGCGGGCAAATAATTTCCAGATTAAAGGTAAAGCTAAATATTAATAAAATCTGTTATTGATAGCATTTGTACTAAATAGCATAGGCTATATCGATAACGTGGAATAGTGCTCATTCACCTAATAAGAATGCATCTACTGCTACATCGAAAACTATGTAATTTTTAATGGTAATCAAATTTTGCTAAGACTAGATTCATCTTCTAAGTAATTTTTTTTTCTATTGTTACAGGACACATTCCAAAGAACTCAAGAAGCACAAAGTGAACAAAGGTTTCAGGCAAGTTAAATCGGTATAGTAACTATGACACATACTATGTACTTTATTTTGCGGAGGTTTTTATATTGGTTCTTATAGTATTCTTATTCCTCTATGTTATTGTTTCACTAACCACGCAAATTACCTTGATATTTTATTATTTCAAAATTCCATAAATTACAAGTAAAATATGAATGCTATTACAAAACAAAACAAGTAGCTGAATAATAATAATAAGAGGGTTACAAATTTTGTAATAAAAATGATACGGATGACATATATGTTATAAGTATTATTAGTTAAACGAGGTTAAGAAGACAGCTTTTCTTTAATTCATTACCAATTATAATTCCGTAAACTATGTACATATATGTACGTACGTTTCGAAATCGCAATGAGAGTGAAAATATTTTATTCAGGGGCAGATATGGTATTAATAACTATGTCAAGGATTACCATATTTTAATTTCTTGAAGGCAATTTTAAGTACTAAATGTAAAAATGTATTAGATCCTAACGTGCTTCAAATTTTATGGCAATTCGATCTTCGGTTAAAGATGAGATCGACGCATCTTCGAAACTGCTGTCTGAGTTTAATCAATTAAACTAGATGAAAACCCAAACCCTAAAGGTTTGGCAAAAAACAGTTATAGAAACCAGACGCAATTTACCCAACCCAACAGATTTTCATTTAAAAATCCGAACGCTGCGATAGCGCCACTTAATACTCAAATGGTCAAATGTGGTGTGTTTAATAATGTTGTTATGCCCAGTATTAATTAAGTCAGCCTTTTAAAAACATTACCAAATGCGTTTTCCCAACCTTCATTTATCCATCTTTTTTGATTAGCTGAAATTGTATTCTTAGATAAGATAGCGAAAGGTAGTAGTTGTTCAAGTATTAATTGATGAGATAAAAACGTGGATGCAATCGTATGAAGTATTCGATACTGTCCCTCCAAGAACTGAAGGCGCAATATGCGATTAAACTAACACACAGTGTGATATTTTAGCAATCTTCGTGAACAAACTATAAAACACTTAAATTACTCAACCTACAATGTGAAGGTTTTGTTTGTCAGTAATTAAAATTATTTTGTTTAACTTTAACTTTAACTATTATACTTGCCTCCTTTCAACATATTCTCTTTTATCAATCGATTTTAATATGCGCATGCATATATCTTTATATTTGAATTATGTACACTACCGTCCATATTAGTTCGGACACCTAGTAAAATGTAAACTCTACCAAAAGATAATATAATTGCGTTTATATATAAATAACATATTTATATTAGGTCTTTTATGAAGTTTATAACCAATTGTACAGGCAAACTTCCAAGAATATCGATTAGAGAATGATTAAAAACCTATTATACTTTATGACCCAATACAGTAATTTTCAGAATAAATCTCATCGGCACAAATAGGATTATTTTTGGGCCAATACTACAGGTAATAAATTTACAATACGCTTTGGGGTGGGAGCAGGCCACCCGAAAGTTTATTGTGTATTGATAAATGCTCTAGTTTCTAAATAAACCTGCTTGTGCGTGCATTAGTGTTAATAGCGTATCTTTTTGTGTGAACCTGATTAAAGTTATTAAAATGCCAAGAGGAAAACCGACAAGTTTAGAAAAGCGCTCTGTAATTGTTGCTTTTCATCAAGAAGGTTATTCAGTGCGTCAAATTTCCGAAAAAAATACATGTTAATAAATCGACTGTTAGTGATATCATTCGGAGACATCAACGCACGGGCAGTTTAAGAGATAGGGTGCGTTCAGGTCGTAAGAGAATAACAACTCACGCCGACGATGAGCATATAAAATTGCTGAGCAAGCGAAATAGGAGACTGACAGCACCAGAAATCGCCGCCGAAAGCTTTGCTGCAATGTCCCCCTAGATTGGTAATATATCTTGCCGTGCAACGTTCAGTTAGCTTGTATATTTTTTACTCGCCCTTCTATAAGTTTGTGCATAATGTCCACGACACTTTGTTGATAGTATCATGTTTACAATGATCTCTCTCGTTGAAGGAAAATTCTAAGAATGTACAGAAATTAAACAGTTAAACAGGAAAAAAATTATTTTCCAATACTTTTATGTTGTGCTGGTACTCAAGTCAGTTTCGCTGCTTATTGATAGTAATCTTGTGGATTCATTTCGTTGAAGCTATTTGACCTTTCATTATAATAGAAAGGTCAAATAGTTGAAATAAATCAGTTTTTATACAGATATCTAATCTAAATATAATCGGAAAAATTCACTTTTGTCCGCACATTTGTTGATACTTTTTTTCTTAAGCATTGAAGAATATATTTTTATTATACATCGTTATGGATTAGCTACAAACCTAAGCTATCATCTGTCATCTTGGTTAGGGATAGCCTTTTATTGTCTTTTTTGAATCGATTTTTTCATGAGCGTACCTGCACCCACAATTCCGATAGGTGACCGATGAATTTCCTGTTAAAGTAACAATTTTTCGTAAGCAAAATATCTATGCTCCGGACTGAAACCTTTCTGAGGTGTTTCAAATATAAATATTTGCTTTATGCGATTTTCATCCAGATTTTCATATCTAAACCGCTTTCAATGTCATAATTATATATTATGGTACTCAAATAAACCAATTACCGCACGATACTTTTCTTTTCAAACGACCATTTTAGCGAGTGAAATACACGTTCGTACTGGATTCTACCTGAAATAATGAAAATATCGTTATTAAAATGCGATTAAGCGTTAGAAGTAAGTACGTTCGCAATCGAGTTTTTATTCCTCTTCGTTTCTAAAACACGATAAAAATAACGTTACATCCCATGAATCTGGATACGTTTGGCCATTTTGTATGTTATTACGGTGGCCCCAACTTACCCCTTTGAAATGCGGAAAACTCACCATTCGTCTCCAGCACTCGATAAACTCGCCTCCTTCGGTTGCGCTTTAGGCTAGGTGCTGCTTCGAGGATGTCGCTCGCCGTGCGCGTCCCTTCCGAGAGGTCTAGATAACGGATAACGATGGATAACTTCCAAAAAAGGTCCTTTTCGCCGATCTCGCGTCTCTCTCGCCGTCATTACCGATCGCATTTCTAATCGAGGACGGGCTTAGAGGCGTAGGGGCGGCGACTTCAGATATTATATATATATATATATATATATATATATACAGTGCAGTCTCGATAACGTGAACTAATTATAGACGACCGTGTTCATATATTCGAGAAGTTCATGTTACTGGATAAAGTCAATCACAAACAAAGGTGGCATTAAAACTAACTTAAATGTGTGTTTCGCTTAAAACATACTTTATTTAAAAAAGGAACACATCAAATAAACAAGTCTAATTTATTCTTCTTTAGAAAGTAATCTAATTTTGTTTGACGCAAACGTTGTCTAGTTGAAAGTATAGTAGCATGTTCACGTAATTTTTGTAGGGACTGGATATCCTCGATGTCGGCATTATTTTGCTCAGCCCATTCCAAACCTCTGTTAAATATACGAATTGCTTCTACGTGGCTGATTTTGTATATATCCTTAGACAATCCTTCATTCTGATCTGTGACACATTCGATTACAGAATCATCAGAATGATCTATTGTAGTACAATTTTCATCACGTTCGTCGATGTTGTCTTTATTCCATTCTTCGATATCCGCAGAGTGGAAGTCGTGCATTGAATCAATTTCCTTTAGCAAATTAAGGTTAGTCTCTACAACGCTATTCAGATTTAACAATTCTTGACGAAGTGTTGCCAGGGGTATGTTATCTTCGGGATCGTCCTCGTGCTGGCTTTCCAAAATATTTTTCCAACACATTTTAATTATTGGTGGTTCTAGTTTATTCCATGCTCGTGATAAGTTTAAAATTGCATCCCGAAGGTTGTACTGCTTGATAACGACATTAATATCATTTGATTTATTAGCTACAACCATTGCCAAAAACATAGAACGATAATGTAGTTTGGCCAACCTTATTACGTTTTGGTCCATAGGTTGAATTAAAGGTGTGACATTGGGAGGCATATACATAACATGAATTAGACCATCATCAGATAAAAGTTGCTCTTCCGGGGGATGACTAGGGGCATTATCCAACAAAAGAAGTGCTTTCTCTGGTAGACCTTGCTTTCTAAGAAACTTTCTCACCTAAAATTATTACAATTCAAAGTTTTAGTTTTTAAAACTTATGGCACGCATAATGTAATAAACTCACCTCAGGAGCAAACATTTCATTGAACCATTCCTTAAAAATTCCGGCTGTCATCCATGCAGACTGTGAGTGTTTGTAATGTACAGGAATGTAAGAATTCTTAAAACTTCGCGGATTTTTAGCTTTTCCTATTACCAAAGGAGTCAATTTATGCAAACCAGTCGCATTTGTACATGCTAGAAACGTAATTCTTTCTTTGGCTGTTTTTCTTCCCGGGGCAGTTTTTTCTGCAGCGGATACGTAGGTCTTTCCTGGCAAAAGTTTCCAGTACAAGCCAGTTTCATCAGCGTTGTAGACCTGATTGTAGTCTAAGTTTAAGTCCTTAATTTTTGCTGCAAGTTTTTGTAAAAATGGCGAAACCAGCTCTGGTTGAGAAGATAGTTTTTCGCCAGTTATTGTCAAAAATCGTATGCCAAATCTTTTCTTAAATTTTTGTAGCCACCCTGAGCTAGCAGAAAAAGTAGACTGATCTCCATACAATTCTCTATGAAAATATTTGGCTTTCTCTTTCAAAATTGTACCACTTATTGGGGCATTCCTCTCTCGTTGTCGTAAAAACCATCTGTATAAGGCCTTTTCCATTTTCGGGTACTCTGAGGGTCTAAGAGATTTTCGTTTAGACGCTCCAGAAAATGTCATGGCAACTGTTGAAGTAATCTGGGCCTTTTTGTTCTTAATCGCACACACTGTAGATTTCGCTATTCCATACTTTTTTGATAAACAGGTAACTCCGAAACCTTTACTAACATCGGATAAGAGTTGGGCTTTTTTCTCTAATGTTAAATAGTTCACCTTCTTAATAGCCATCATGCTTGCGTATCGGTTGGCGCATAAACACCGACTAACGCTGAATATGTACACAATATTTCTTCCGATGTAATGGCGGGCTAATACATACAAAGGTAATTTACCGACAAAAGGATCGCCGCATAGTTGGCGGCCTAATACAAAAAGCTAAAGTTACCGACACAAGAAACACGACGAAATTTCATTTATGTTCACGTTATAGAGGCAAAGTGTTCTTGACATTCACGTTTTGGAATACGCATATCAATTTGGCTGTTCACGTTTAGGGATGTTCACGTTATGGGACGTTCACGTTATCGAGACTGCACTGTATATATATATATATATTATATATATATAATAACTGGTGTGTTGCGGAGTGTTCCGATACTTTTGCGTTATTTATGGTAATTATGCAATATTAAAATACTTTTTGTGGCATGGAATGAGGATCCTGGAATATATTCAAATTTATGCCACTAATTACGTCGAGGTGGCAGTTATGGGTTTATGAATGTAAGTTTGAAGTAGCAACTAATGTTATTCCATAATAGTGTTGCTAATACAGCTAGTCATGGTGTTGGTGGTATCATCACTCTCCTTCGAAACCACGAATTAGATATATTTCTTGCCGCCATCTAGTACCAAGAGATACACGCGCCTGTAGAAAGCAGTGACAAAAAACAGGCACAGCTCCTCAACCATCAAGGAGAGTAATATAAGCTGAGAAGGACATAGCGAGAATACACTCGGTATAATGCTGATGACGTCGGGTAGCCAGGAACATGTCCGTTGGTTAGCGTTTTCTTCTCGTCGCGAGTGAGGAGCTGTATTAGTAACATTATTTTGGTTATCGTTTCTAGCCATTTTTGAGATGTATCCTGCTTATTCAGAGTTATTTAAGTGCAAAATATAAAGCGCTAGTGATTACATTCACAATAATTTAGCGAGATACCAATTCGAATTTGAAGTTACGGACTATTTAGAATTCCTACAATGCCTACCATGTGTAAATCTGTGATTTCCTTCATTTTTAAATTTTTGAAAGATACCAACCCCGATAAGAACTCAAACCTGACATTTTTTGTTTGCCGAGGGGGTTCGTATGAATACTACACAGTAAGGCTGTAGAAACGAGTTGCACTTCCCGAAATTAGAAGAGACTAAACAGACTCGTGTTTACTCGTCTGATGTGAATGGGTTCGCGTTGCCTACTTTCCCCAAGAGCCGACAAAACACGAGTCTGTCTATAGTTTCTGGTAATTTCGGGAAGCCTCGGAAAGTGTACCCATTTCTGCAGGCTTACTAATACTACACGGTTAACCGGTTGCCGGCTTACTATATACTAATAACTTTAACCAAGAGATTAATACATGCAAAAGTATCCTAAGTAAAATGTATTTGTCCTTTGAATAAAATATAATTACAATAGGATTTTCCCCAACAATGATAATCCTCCTACCTGTGAGCCCGAGCTGAACCTAAGTATTTGGCATTGTCACACAGAAGATAGTATCGATATTTAGTCGTTACAAGGGAGAGACAAAACATAAATCGGGCACTGTGTGCCAAGGACGGAGCGAAGACATGGATCCCGTTATGGCTTTTTTCACACGCGATTCAAAATACGTATAGAGAAACAAGAACCACGTAGTAAATACATTTTATCCAGTAGCAATAATCCAGGGTCTATAATACATATCACGCATCCTTACCGTTGACTTATTACATTGAGTGTTCAATTGAAATTAATTACCAATAATTGTTCCATATTCTCAGGTAAATACATATATATGTAGATTGAAAACGACCGTACAATATTTACCAATGTAACAGAGGCATATTTAAAGTACATGCTTCTTTTTACTGAGGGTACATGCACGGCGTACCTGGTACAATTCGGTGTACAGTAGGAAATCCTAAATTACTATTTAGAACTGCTTCACGTTTTTGTTTGACATTATTAGCAGAAGCTCCAGATAGTTAAGAAGTAAATTAACGAAGCCCATATGCAATACTCATGACGTTAGTTAGAAAATATTGTGGATTGGTTGGAGTAACTTCTAAACGGATGGCCGCCGCAGGTATTCTAGAATAATATCCGTTAATAGTGGCTAAATCTACCTGAATACTTGGGCCCATAAATGCTTCTTGAACTTGCAAAATAGAAACAGCATCATTCGGGTCCGCATTATAATTTTAACGTCGTTAAAATAAATGTAATAATAGGATCCATGTGCTCCAGCATGTGACAACAGGTTGTGATGGTAGTGGCACGTGTGGCAGTTTTTCAAGAATTAAATTTTGCGTGCAGGTGCCTTCACAAAAACTCTCTTGCCTGAAGATATCAATTTATCCGTATTCGGGTAGCATTTCTAGACTTCCTCTGATACTCGATGAAGAGCAAGTGGTAAACATGTGAAATGCGTCATGCTACTGTATGTTTGTTGTAAGAACTGATCAACCGCTTTCATATATACAGCTACATCTGTTACAAATAATAATGCTTTTTGTTTATTTTTAGCAATTTCAAACACGAAGTTACATAATGTGATGCAGATTATGCATTTCTTCTGCATCTTAGATGCAAGTAGATGTGTAAGCATTTCTACGTCGCTGTTCATCACCCTAACCAAAACATTTACATTATCGTGTCCTTTACATCAGTAGTTTCATCTACCAACATCCAAATATGTTCAAATTCGTATAATTTGTACATTACATATATAATGTTCAGCTTGTAGCGTATTCTTGCGTTGCTGTTACTACTGCGTCCAACTTCGATTTGCTTAATTTATTTCAGTTCGGCTCTCAAATGTACCCCTGACTGCCAATTCCTAATATTCACATTTAGAGTAAATGTTTTACACCACAGACTTCTGACGCGGCATGCCTTACCTTCATGCGCAATCTGTTGCGTAGTGAACAATTCACTGTACCGAAATAAAAAGATTACGTATATTAATATTCCTGACTTCAGCCATCTCTTGCCGTGAAAAAATCAAATAAGAAAAGGTAATTAAATGAGAGGAACCAAACGTAGTTTAAACTAGACTAAGTACGTCGAAAACAATTATGTGAGTTTTCTTGTACTGCTTGCATGTAATAATAATTACAAATTATTTTACATAAATGTGTGTGAGGTAATATTTTATTTAAAAAGTGTTGCAGTAGAATAATTTGAATCTATTAACCTTTTCCGTAGGAAGAACCAGTTAGATGCTACTTAGACAATATCGACAACCTATGAACTCTGTTCCATTTGCGAAAGCATGGTTTTTCGTCACGAAACAATAATATACATCATCAAAACTGACAGAACTCACCGTTTTAAGCGTAACTTACGTTGAAGCCTGGGCGACAGCCGTCAATTAAAAAATTCGCCGTCAAATCAGACATGTTGAGCGTAACCGCGATAAAAAATACATACACCCATACGTACATGTGACTGCATTGTAGCCAGCCGTGGCCGGGAGAACCACTTCCATTTATTGCCCAGTATCGAGAAAAAGACGCGATTAAAAATTACCCGCGTACAGACCAATTTATTAAAAAATAAATTCCCTGTCGGATTAAATTTTACACGGCTTTGTGCGAGTAGCGTCCGAATATGGAACGTGCCGTTTTCTTCTTATTATTTCGTTGTTTTTGTCGCGTCGAAAGGAGAGAATCTTAATTTTAAATTATCTTTCGGCCTATGATGTATTTTAAATTTTATTATGCGGATAAATTACGCGATTTTTTTGCTGTTTGTTTGCTTGCGGAGTCTTTGTTTGTTTTATTCGAACGTCATCAACTTTATTATTGGCCGTCGTTGTTTATTGAATGCACTCAATTCAATAGTAATGACGGAATGATTCACTCCTAAAAGAGCGCTATTTGCTATTTGTATTTGTTTAAAAATAACGATGATCCCTATTTGTTGAGCTACTGAATAAAGTTTAATAGGCAGTGATCTAATAATGGAACGTTTTGTTCACCACTAGTTAAACTATGTATATAGCTTTTAAAATTGCTGGCAGTAAGTACCTAATTGCCACATACTGCGAAAAACAACATTGTGAGGTTATGCTGTGGGGGAAACATGTTTAGCGAAATGAATAACATTTTATTTTATTAACGTCATTTTTCGGGTCTAAAGATGGATTCCAATGAACACAGAAAATGTTTTTAACAACGCAAGGCATTTTTTTAATTATAATACCTTTCGAGTGTACAAATTATAATTGTTATTGATTGAGAGGAAAAGAGAAAGATACTGAAATCGTACGGCGACTACTTTTATTCTATCCTACATATGTTACTTTACATGCAATAGACTTGATCGTTGATTAAGGACAAGAGATCCAAATATCGCGAGAAAATGAGCTCGCAAAAAAAAATCTTATTTTCAAGTTTGTTTTCAAACTATTCAAAAGTCACAGGCGGTTAAATCTGGCGAATATGATGGATGAGGTACCAATTTGTACCGCAACTGGACTAGTTTTGCTGTGGCAATAATTAAAGGGAAACATTGGGAATTTTTCGCTTTAGTTCTGTGTTAAATCGATCTAATAAAGCAATACTGTTCTGTGGTTGTCCTTCCGTTCTCCAAATGAAACGACCTGGCCGCTCTTCACCGAGACGAATATTCGGCCACACATAAATTTCCTAAACCAGTATTTAATGGTAGTCATCGAAGGTGTATGGTCTTTATAAACTGCCTTTGATTTCTGTACATGCTTTCCCATCTAATGTTAACACTATTAGAATTCTTCCGTGCAGCAAAGGTGACTGAAACATACATATAATACAGTCAATGTGCGAATTAATATGTATCATAAAAGTAAGACGTATGTACATCATAAAGAGCCGAATGGCGAAACACTAAAATCTATAATTCAATTTACGTTCCTCGAAATAGACCCGCATCCATAATCCTCGGATCTCAATATACAGATCCTTTAGCCGCGCTAAAATTAGGCACGTTTCTAAGACAAAACGTTGCTCTGCGCTACATCACATGCAACGTTTTCCCTGATAAACGCTCTTTCGATGCTTGAATAAAATCCTTATCTTTCTTCTCTCGTGCACAGGAGAGAATTTCGTGACGTTCGGCATAGGCGTATCTTCATAAATTAGAAATATAACGGTTACAAATTGAAAATAATGGATTCACAAAAAGTGCCGGCGCATTGTTCACGTTAGCTATGCAAGCGTCGCTATTAACACCTTGAACAATAAACTTTGACGATGAAGAGTCTGAAATGTGTGTCAAGCGAACAACAAGCCGAGTTATCCGCTTTGAATACCTTCAGCATGTTGCAAAATTAATTGAAATTGCTTTTAAATAGGTATCTATTGCAAATTGGTTTGTTCGATTTTAATGTCATGCGAATCTGTCATAACATTTAATATTTACACTGTCAATAGTTCTAAACCCTTTTGAAAAATGAAGCTTGCTCTTTAGAATACCAGTAGGTGTATGTAGTATTAACAGAACCATTATCGACGCATAAATCTTAACTTTTTATGGAAAAAATAAGTGTAGATGGAACACTCTGATTCAAAACCTGGAGTCATGAACCTCTGCTGTTGAAGGTCGTCTTACGGATATGAAAAACGATCAAAAAATTAACACAATCTTAAAGAAGTATGTTTTGGAAATTAAACAAAATTTTTTAACTTTACTTTAACGGCTGTAAATCATACGTAGACTTTAGCACATAGGCGTAATGTAAGACCGGACTCTTGAATCAGCCAAAAACAACTTATATTGAAATAGACAATACAAGAATAATTGTGATAATGAATAACAATAAAGTAACGTACTTCAAGGACTTATTGTTTTCTAAAGAAGAAGTTAGACCTCAGATATCTTCTTATTCAGTTTTGATAGTGTAGTTTATCAATACTTTTAGCTAGCATTCTTTTGAACTAGCTATATTTTTTTATTGTTGTGCATTATTAAATTTGTTAATAAGAATCATGCAGAAATCTCGCAGCAATTTGAATGGAATTGTGATAACGCACCATTCTAGAAATTACTCGATAAGTTAATAGTTGGTATAGTCTTTCAACCACAGTATTTTCGTAAAGTAAAACGTTGCTAATAATAATTTACTAAACAAAACGTAATTTTCTTCTGATTTATTCTTCTATTGTATAATATCCCATTCAGTAAAAGTACTTTTGCAACAATTGGAAACCAATAAGGAAGTAACAAGTAAGTACATGAACCGCGAGTAATTTCGAAAAAATTCTCCATTATAAGTAAGATATTATCCAATCATTATTTAAGTATTGTGGAGGTGGATCAAAAATTAATCAAGTGAAAGTGCACGTGAATTGGGATCGTAATTCGCGGAAACGTAAGCGTATGTGTCTCTATGGCATTATTGTGCAAAACACGAGTAATTACAACAAACGTGTGTACTATCGTGAGCAAATGAAAGTAAACGAACTACAATTTTCAAAAAAGTAGTTTTTCTGGATCGTGTGAACTGCTTATAGAAGAATAAAATCGTCGGATACTCCAAATTTTAGTGCTGCCAAAAACTGAAAACCGTAAGAGAAGTAGACTAAATTTTGCAAGTAACTTGATTAACTAAAAGAATATATAGAGGAGTGTAAATTTCTCTAAGAAAGTCTCCCAGTCGAGCCATCCATGGATATACAATCTTCAGTAGATACATTGGGCGTTGCGTTAAACCTATTGCCAATAGTGGTCGTTTTCCCGTAACTGTATAAGGCTGGATTTGTTGGGAAGAATCTGGTCCATGTTAAATTGTTTGCACTCCATGAGGTTCTTGACAAAATATTAAATACTTTAAAAATATATAAATGTATAAACAAGTTTTACATTAGCGTTGGCAAAGATCTTTGTGAAAGAAGATTCGTTTAAACAACTAAAATAAATCAAAATAAACATTAGTGTCGTTAATGTCGTTTACCTTCAATTGTTCACCATAATACACAGAAGTAAAAGTGGGTTTCTGATTTAGCACTCGCCTCAAATCAAAAGGGGTGGCGTGTGTGCATACTATTAAGTCAGTAAAATCGCTTTCTTTAATCTTACGGTATTGTGTATGCGGATGATAGTTTTTACAAAGTATTTAGAAAGTAAATTGAGATTTTTGTGATTTTCAAGACAAACGATTATTATTACACTGATGGTACTTTTGTTTTCGATCTGTCGATGTCTAGCGCCTTGCGTAAATTGAAAATTGATCAGACGAATAGCGTAGTACCTAATCTACGTAATGTGTCTATAAACTTGTTGGAAGGTAGGATGGAATTTATCTATTAGCATTTGGATGTTGCCATATTTGTAAGTTTGTTTGCTTTTATCTTTGACCTTAAATTCGTAATTTTCCAATGTTTTATTTTCTTTAGGTCTTTAGGTTTTTGGTAAAGCACACAAAAAGCTTCTATGTTATACGTTCGTTTCTGACATTTATAAGTTTTTTTAATGTGGTAATTTGACACAATTTTTCAAGTAAAACTTAATTTAAAAGTTTTGCAGAAGCAATTTAATTGTAAATGAACATAAGTAACGACATTTCAAAAGTAAAGTGAATGAAAGTTAAAGAGAGAAATTACGACTAATAAAATATGAAAGCACGAAGCTGACAGTCTTGAAAATACCGGAGAAAATGGTACGACGAAACGTAGCGAAATATAATAAATTCGAGGAAATAAGCTCTTTGCTTTTTTTTTTGCTAAAAACCGAAAAAACCAACGAAAAAAAGGATATTTATAAGAATATGTTTAGAGATGTCTTAAAGAAACAGGGTCATTTTTTTTAAATAATCGATGCTTTTTGTTTCGTTTATGTATCTGATTTAATAGCACCGATTCCCTGCTATAATCGAAATAAAAAAATTAGGCTGAAAAAAACTTTTACAGATATTCTATGTCAGTTTCACTTTTTCCTAAACTAAGGAATTTGTTATTTTCTACTTGCCAGTTAGTTTTTCCTTCAACTCCTAAAAGTTGGTTACTGTTCGTCATCAATCCCCTTGTAGTGAAATTTATTCATACACTTTTGTCAGCATTTGGTCTCATGCCACATTGACTGAAAACCATTCACACACTTACTTATTTTTAGCTGCATTGTAGATATAAGATATACAAATATTAAATTTTTAATATATCCGGAGCCTTTACTGTTTAGTAAAAATCCCGCTATGGAACGTTATGGTACCCCAGAATGTGCAGCTTGTTTTTGTGATGATGTGACTGAGTGACCAATTAATCAAACTTAGGGAATATTTCAAAATGTGTTGTTGATTTAAGTATGTTGATACTGTCAATGCCATTGGTGTTGGATGTTCTAAGGCTCATGATTGCATTATATAACTCAAGACTCACTGAATCAACATACATAGTTAGTATTACTTTTTTTAATAGAAGACTCATAAGTATCGGCGGCCTCAGCCGTATTGCAGTTGATAGTAAAGCTCTAATTGAATATATTTGCTTTTTGCATTGGATTGTTAATCATATTATCATAATGAAAAATGAGTACTTAGATAGATCAGACTAAAATTATTTCTCTAGTCTAATAAATTATAATGTCGGCTTAATAACTTATAGTGTTTAACAACCAATATTATATTTAGTAAGAAAGAAAAATATCTTGTATGATTTTTTCAATTGTTTAATGGAGATAGATTTGGTTGTTGCAATATTCTCTTCCATTTGTTATACTGATATTCGATGCTCCTAAAGTAAATTTCGAAAAAATCAAAAAGTTTTGATGGTACATTTATGAATCTGTATAGCTGTGGAAAACCACGAACAATTTTTGCGAAATTGGAAGTAGAAAGCTTAATTTTGACAAGAAATATCGAAAGCTTTTACAAATGTTTAAAACTTCCATAAGAAAATAAGGAATAAATGAAAATGTGTTTGTGTGTACCGGCTTCGTCACAGTGGATGACCATTACATAATCCCAAGAAATAATTACCACTAGAATATAAACTTATTAAGAATACAAATAACGCCGTGATTATTGTTATAAATGATAACTTATCGTATCGTACGGGTTTAGCGTGGTGAGGAAAAGTAGAGATTAGATAGCCGTTGTTAGTTAGGTATGCCGTTTTTGTTGTGCGGATTGAATTTTACAAAATTGAATTATGATGCCTACATACATCGATTAA
The DNA here is from genome assembly GCA_902654985.2 of Oryctes borbonicus. Lineage (NCBI taxonomy): Eukaryota > Metazoa > Arthropoda > Insecta > Coleoptera > Scarabaeidae > Oryctes > Oryctes borbonicus. The sequence continues at coordinate 9,741,697 of LR736858.1, forward strand.
ATACCCCGCAGTGCAGCGTTGCAATTTTAGTTGTTATTAAATATATTTATTACGATCTACACCAGTTAAAAAAAAAGTACGACTAGTATTTTATTTTAAAACTGAACTTCCAAACGGCAATCGTACATTTCAGAATATAGTACCCAACTAATCACGTGTAACAGTGTAAAAATTCCCTCCTGTTAATTACAACCGACGCCGTTTATTCTTGTGATTTTAACGGGTTAACGTCACGATCTTCGTATACTACGCACCCTCTCATATTTATATCGTACACTCGCTTTACTTTTATTGTTATACAGTCCGGATAGCAGTCATACGCGTGGTACAACCCGGTTTTCTAGACCATTAAAACACATGAGACAGGGTGAAGGTTATGTACTTAGCCGAAGGACGCAGTTGTGCAGTTCTAGAAGCAGCGCGGCGTAATTGTATAGTCGCCGCGTTCCTCGCGTTAGCATACAATGCGGTCGATGCATGGGCGAAAAAATTATTTACGTGAGATGTCAACCTATTTAAAATGTACGTATTGTATGTATTTAGTAAATTCCGTTGGTTTTTTTTGCTCGTGCTGATGCCGGTTTAACATTTCCAAGAGTATGACGTGTATTACTTCTTGAAGTTAAAGTAAAAAACAGCTAGGGTTGTTCTTGTTTGTACGGATTTTGTTGCTTATCGAAGACGCTAATGGTTAAAATAGTAGTTTGACCATATTTCTAAGGGTATGCTATTATCTTTGTTTAGCAAATTAGCACATGCAGAAATATCTACAAGATACGGAAAGGTGCCCAAAAGTAAACCAGAATCATTTTAATTTCTGAAGTAAACCCAATGGCGTTTCCAGTGTTGCAAACATTTTTGGAATAAAATTTAACAGAAAAATCACAGAATATGTTTAGCAAGTATCAAGAAGCAGAAAACAATGCAATTTGGCAAACTGCCAAAGAATGCTACAAACACCAACTGGTGAAATTATATCTCCATTGCGCGTCAAGTAAGAATTCCGAGTTACAACGCCCAAACTATACCATTTCAACGTACATTTGGACAGAAAAATATGTTGCATGTTTTTATCTAAATGAGTCTCTATAACCTGCCACTGCTTTCTAGATAGTATGACTTGTATCTCTACACTAGATGGCGCCAGAAGATATACTGTCGTCACGGTCCAGCCTGATGCTGTTCATCCTCTGATCATGACAGATAGGGATAGTAAGGTTGCCTATTTTTCCGGTGATAATCGGCGGATCGTGTGCCGTAAACGTAGATGTTTTATTTAACAATTAGCAATGATAGATTCACCGTGTTTCTTAGCAGTACTCCTGATGATGAAGAGGTTACAGTAGTGTTCACATTATTAACAGAATAAGAAGAAAAAGAAGTGGAATATATGGATCCATCCTATTGATTAAAAACGAGCAAATCTTGAGGAGTTTCATCATTTGTATAGAGATCAACACGTGCGGGCAAGTTCATACCGGCCGGCGATATGCTCACTTGGTCAATCCAGCATGGCGCGGTCTGTCGGTGGGGATCGAAAACTATTCCATCGATGTTTGCACTGGTCCGTGCCATGCTGGGATAGTCGGTGGTCGTCTATTTGCATTGTTTTAATTCTGTCCATTTTTTAACGCGATGCGCTGTGCATTGGTGTGACGGACAAGTGTGTGACGCCCTTAAACCGAGAGGCAAGTAGCTAGGTGATGTAAAGAAGCAGTCGGAGCAACACCGATGATGTCGGGTAGGCAGGAGCATATTCGTTTGCTAGTGCTTTCGCTCCTCCCATTGCTTTTACTGATTCCAACAATGTCTTTGGTTAAACGAGTGTCACAATTAGTTAATGGAATGTTTGATTGTAACTTTCCATAAATGTTCCAAAGCGAATACTTATGATTCCCAACGCATTGACTATGAAAAAACCACCAGCTCTTTCACTTTGATAAAATTGTACATGAACACACACATCGGTGATTCCTATCAACCGAGGTATCCACAAATTAGTCATCGTAGAAGTTAGGTTATAAAAATATGTAAGGCGTTGAATTGGTATCTCTGTATTTGTTTTATTTTATTCTATGAGAAACAAATATTTTATGCAAAATTTGCGTCCAAACTCGAGCCAGACTCTTGGCAATTATGCTAGCCATCGCTAAGAAATATTAAAAGTGTCTTTGGCGCCGGCACGCAATAAAAATGTTTATTAACACGTCAATTTTAACAACTGAACCTGTTTTGAATGGTGTTAATTAGGTATTAAAACTTATGGCAAATAAAATCCCTGCAAGCGCTTTGTGCGTTACAGGATCGGTTCCAGGACGATAATGATGTAGAAACAAATGAGAAGCATTTTCCTTGCAAAGCAAACCGTGGGAAACGATATAGTTACAACTCACATCTTGAGATATTTTATCCAAGCAGTTTTTGGTGTTAGTATTATCTGGTTACCATGGCAGTAGTAAAGAAAACACTAATTTGTTCTACATATCATGGATTCTATTCTATATCAATTCATATCAGTTGCTCAACTGGATAAATAAATTATTCTATTCTATTCTAAGCCCATCATTAGAATGGAATAGACTTAGCTAGTTATTACTTTCCTCTAATATTGTATTTATTTACAATTTGTTTCAAACATCTTTACCTTGATTTTGGATTGTTTTATTTCAATTTTGTTATTTTATTTATTGCTAGTTTCAATAATAAAGTCTGACAATAGTTGCAAATTTTTGTTTAATTTGGCAAAGTATTTTATGACTTTATAATTTTTAAGATTCTAACTATATATAACAATAAGGATCCAAATAGACCATATATGTATTTTTGCAGCACTGGAACAGCTCCTTCATGCCGATCGGAAACACATTTTGACATAAGATTTACAGAAAAATTTAAATTAAATAAAAATGTTAGTAATCAGCAAGCCTACTGAAACGAGTGCTTTCCCAGTAGAGCACTATCAATATTAAAAATAACGTGCGTAATTACTTACTATTTTAGTTTCATTGTGTTGTTGATGTAGATTGACGCAAAAATTCTTTGTGGTATTGTATCATTAGCATGACTTTCATTGATGATGAATGAATATGTTGGTGTATTTGGAAAGTGAATGTTCTGCGTCTAATGATGTGATGTTCGCGAATTTAAAAAGTCGTTCACATTACACTCGCACTCTTGGGCGACACTGTTAGGGCGCTATTCGAATGTTTAAGCGTTATAGCGTTCGTGCGCATGCGCAATTCGTAACCGGCAGAGAGCAGTGGAGAAAAACATTATTATCGAGAAAAGCGTCAGTTCTGTCACATAGTTAGTCATATAGTTATGTAAACTTTTATATTGAAGTTATATTCAAGCATATATACAGTCCACATTATTTCCATTTACCATAACATTGGTTCAACGAGGCGGATCACTATCAAGACTAAATACTCTTCAAGAAAACAATTATAGGTTACAAGTTACCGCCAATTGTCGTGACACCGTACGTTCAAGGAAAGTTTATGCCAAGTAAGTCCGTTCCTATTTAGCATCCTGTCATTATTTATCCTATTATTCATTACAATTTGTTCAATATTGTCTCGATAATGGCTGAGTTGTTGCAATTAAAGCGCCAAAGAGGGCAAATTAAAGCTAGTGTTACTAGGTGTAAACATTTTTACGAAGAATTAGATCTGAACAATCTAAATACTAGACCAATTAGTTAATTAGAATTACGATTCGAGAAAATAGTTCCGCTACTAGATCAGTTTGACGAAATACAATCAAACATTGAGTTAGCTGAAAATGGCGACGAGGTTGGGCAGAGCGAACGCGAAGTATTTGAAAACGAGTACTATGCTTTATATACTAGTATTAAAGAAACTATTCCAAATTTTAAGCTCAACAAACCGCGTGTTACTATTAGCGATACAGTGAGTGAAGTTTCACAACCAAGCACTGACAATAATACAAGTAAAAACGAGTCTGCTAGTGTCAATAATAAAACAAATGATCAAGGTATTTCTAGCAGTCAACCTGTTCAAGTACAGTTACCAATTATGAAATTACCTACTTTTAATGGGGATTACGATAAGTGGGTGGAATTCAAAGACAGTTTTCAGGGATTGGTAGATGGCAATTCGTTTCTATCAGACATGCAAAGAATGCACTATCTTAGATCGTGTTTAGACAAGGAAGTACCAGAGACGATTCAATTTATTCCAGTTTCAGCTGCGAATTATAAAATTGCGTGGGATGCCTTAAGGGAAAGGTATGGGAAAAGTCAGTTGATAGTTCGTACTCATGTAAGAGCGATTTTAGACTTTCCAAAATTACAAAAGGAATCAGCTAAGGAACTGAAATTTATATAGCCTGAGAAGGCGTCTCTGGAAGAAACGATAGAATATTGGGATACACTCTTTAATTCCGATAATTACGGATAAGTTAGATAATGGGTCGAGGCGCGAATGGGAATTATTTTGTATGAAGGAATCCCCGAAGGGAACAGCGGATAATAGAAGAATAATTAAATTAAATGATTATTAAATCTTATTAAAACACGATGCGAATTACTAGAAAAACTAGATGTTAATAAATTGCAAACATTCAAAAAGTGGCAAAATTCATTTGATTACACATGTCTCTACGAACAAAATAAGCAAGCAAAACCATACAATTTATAAATATGGTAAATTTTTGGCTCTTTCTCCGAAAAATAGGCGCAGAAATTGCGACTTTGCTTAAATTGTTTAAGGACGAATCATAGCACAGAAAGATGTCAAGGGTCAACTTGCAGAAAGTGTAAAAGATCGCATAATACACTATTACACTTTGAGTCGTGACCGAATAACAATCAAAATAATGGCACTAATGCTACGTTAGGTACTGAACCTACGACGTCTGTTAGCCATAATAGTAATAGTGGTACTACACAAGTTCTCTAGCTACCGTGATGGTTTCTGTTGAAGATTCACACCGTGGGTTACACCAGTGTCGTGCATTACTAGATAACGGTTCAATGAGTAACTTTATAACTGAGATTTGTGCAAGAGGTTAAATTTAAATTTAACAAGAGTTAACTACGCGATTACAAGTGTTGGTCAGGCAATATCTAATGTGCAGTTTTCTACGAGTATCTTATTTATTGGTTGTTAACCTTCCTACATTATCTAATTTCCTAACGAGGCTTTGAGGTCATCTATATTTAGCGCTTCATGTAATGAAAGCTTGTTGTTCTCTAATTTGGAAATAGTATCTAAAAGAATTGAATAATTTTGGGAAACTGGCTATATTAGAGTATGGATTTCGGTATCTGAAACCAGCCGCTGACTTACTGAAATTGCTCGGGCTTCTTGCAGATTTAAATTTAAGAAACAAGGTTTAATAGCGTGCAAAAATTTCTTATAACAGCTTTAAGACACGTTCACCATCTCGTCAGTACCGGCTGTGGTGGCTGAGCCTGTTTAAACTCACGAATTCGTTTTGGAGGTGTAATAAAAGCTTTTTTGGTAGAAACTATTAATTGATCTACTTTTGGATAACTGTTTGTAATAAATTTAGCTACAAGATGACATGCATGGAGCAAACAGACTACATGAAGCAATTGAGGATGAGCTTGTTTTAGTAATTTTTCCAGCCTTGCCCATGTTTGAACCCTAATCTGTAATCAACATTACAAGTCGGATTACCGATATATTGAACTTCCTAAAGGTATTTGTTATAGTTTCTACTATCGTTTCTGCGTTTGTTTTTTTTTTGTAATATTGTACTACGTAAAGGAAAAGGCACGGTTGCCAGATCGCTTTTTAAAGTGCGCCTAACACATTTAAAATACTTTGTTGCATATTTTTTTCACTCTGTCTTGATTTGATCCGCAATCATGTTTTTCGCCCGAGGTAAATTAAACTTTAGTTTCCCTCTTGTTGGCAATCTCCATTCCGGGATGTATTTTCCCCAAAACTTTCGAAATTCTTTATTGTCTACAATATTTTGTGGAAGATTTGCACACACTTAACATAAAAATAAAGTCACATAGAAATTTACAATATGGTACATCACGTTTCGCATTTAACAGGTGCTGTTTGCTATTAACATGTCTTTTATAAACAAAAATACTGTACGGTAAAATTATATTGTAAATAATACATTTACACTAACTACACTACACTAACAGTGCCAGTGTATTCTAATATCGAAAATCGGTTAAAAAATCTATTAAAACTCGTCGAAGATAACAAAGTACGCTGTCGATTCGCCATCATCTGTCCAGCCCGTCATTCATACACATACTAACCGTACTCGTAGGAATCCAGACTTCCGGCATGTCTGCCAATGAGTGTGCACTCATTTCTGCAGGCTTAATGATAAGCAAGGAATCATAAATTCTTAGTTAGCGTGTACTTTATTGTACTCATTCTGCCCCCATAGATATATTTGCATGCGCCGAAAACACAGTCCACACTAAAGAAGGTGGTACTAATATTCGCACGTTCTATGGGGAAGACATTACTTGTTATGTGTTTGATTATCATAGGCTATAGTCATTTAAGAGAATCAAGCATTCATACGATAAATTAATGTAAAGTATGTTATTTTAGCATTACAATGTATTATACCATTAGCCGCAAATGGTATATAGGTACTTATACTTTGATTACCCAAGAAATACCGTAGTAGATATTTATAATGACGCAGAGGAAATATATACTTTCTTTCTTTTTACGACTGTTAGTTTACAATTAACACATTAATATAGTTTTCTATGTCGCAGCTGTTTGACGAAGTACACCTGCGGAATGATTGCTAGCTTGTATACTCTGCTTAGTGGAGCAAGGAGAAAGATATTAATTTTGTAGTATTGATATGTCAATCCACGATAAACGCGAGACCCCTTATGTTCATTATTTATGTTTTATTACCCTATATTTTGATAATTACTTCATTTAAGTATACGCCAACGGTTGTATAAATTTTAATTTTTAATAATAATAAATCAGGTAATTACGGGGGATACTGCTTAATTTTTAGAAAAACAGTGTAACAACAATTTTTTTGATATCGACGTTTTTGTGCTTTAAATAATCAATTTCTTAACGTACTGCGTGAGAACTGATTTTGTCATTATGAAGAATAACGTGACATTGTCGATTATTTTGGCAAGACTTCTCACAAACAAATTGCTGTATACCATTTAGCAATGTCTGCGACGTTTCCTAAAACTATGAAATAATCAAGCTTCGTAAACGAACAACTTTTGTTGTATACGGATTTTGAAGTTCCTCTACCAATTTTGCCTCGCACCAATTAACATGAGCCCTTTTTAGGTTTGGGTCAAATTATACGGAATTCATCACGAACACCTTAACACCTGAATGTTCATGCAAAAGAACTTCAGCTAGTTCCTTAAATAAAGGAACAAAACAACTACTGTAGAAATGGTCAAGTATTTTCACTATTAGGTTAGTAAGATCGTTAGCACTTTTGCAAAGAACATATATTTCCAGATAATAGTAACAAACATAATTTGTTGTTAGCAGATTGGTGCTTGAACATAGCAAAAGAAAATGAAATCTGGGGTATTTCCATGCAGAGTATATTTGTCGGCTACGCACATAGAATTTGATCCACATTATGAATGAGATCGATACTTTCAAAGAAGTTCAGATATAATTACTTCTAATTTGTCAAAATAAACAAATCTTTCCAAAAGGTGAATGTAAATCATATAAATGCTTATCAAACGAATTTCATTCCATAAAGAAAGGGCTAACAGAAGCAGTAAACTTTCCAATCAACTTTTATAATAATGATAATTCTGAATCGATTAGCATAGAAAGCGCTGCCTATTAACTGTATATAATATAAAACTGAGATGAAAATTACGCCTAACGTATATGTCATGTATCTTTTTTTGCCAAAATAAACCGCTATTAGAAGGAAAAAGTTTGTTGCCATAAGCCGATGCAATTAGGGAAACCCATATACGGTTGCTTCCTTTGCAAAACTATTCTAATCACCAACAAATCCTTTCCTTTTTATGCTAATGAAGGAAGTGCTTTAATTGCTTGAAATTTGCATTTTTATTACCTTATCCGTCTTAGTGTTGGCTCTTTTTATATGTTAAGAAAGTGAAAATTTACTCAAATACATAAGGTAAAGAATTTAAAAATATGTAGTAAGGATGATTTTTATTTAGGTACACTGTGGGTCTTTATTAACTTCACAATCTTAGAATTCAATTCAATTTTGATACACATACTATACTAGAATTAGCGAATAGATCCAGTAACACATTAAGAAAACCAAATTTAAAATGTATAAACTTTGCAAGCGTGAGCTATTACTTGGCAGTTACAGTGAATATCTAACCTTTAGTACTCGAGGGGTTTTTTGAAATTATTTTCTCATGTCATGAGTAAATAGGTATAAGCAACTTCATTTTACTCGACTTATAAAAAACGCGTTTGTGTTGCTGAAACTGATCGACCAATTAAAAAACACACAATCATTAAACAAAGGAAATAAGATTTATTATCTTCTTATTGTTGGTAGTCCCGGCATTATTTTCGCATTCATCAAAATATAAAGTTAATGAATCGTTGCCACTGGTAATTGTCGAAGGTTCAATTCCCACATTTTATTCTGCATTTCAATGAAATGCTTAATTGCATTTTCCCAGTGTTCACTAGAAATAATAATAGAATAATTCTTTCATATCTGCTAATTTAAATGTGTTTTGTCTCTCAACATATCCTTTTACTTGAGCCCAAATGATTTCGATTGGATTTAATTCGCAGCTAGTTCATTTTCATTTGTTACTACAAAGACTTTTGTAACCGTTTCAGCTTCATTTCTTTAGAAGAAAGAATGGTCAGTTCTTTAGATGTTATTTTGTTTACATTATCTAACACATGCCTTGTTCTGTTTTTTTTTTATTATTTTTGTGACTGGAATTCGTGATATTTTTCATATTCATTTGGAATATTGCAGACGGTTAACTGAATATTGGAAATTATTAGTAACCGTCTTTGAAAATTCTTGATACTGATCTTTTAGATAAAAATATTGGTAATACTGAATTATTTCCGGTATACCGGAAACGAAGTTCAACTTGCTTATTTTAAATAGAACACCCTGCATATTTTTTCATTTTTTGCTAGAGCACACACTATCCTATAAGTTTTGCCAAAATTCCCCGAAACCTATTATTGATCGTTTTTGAGAAAAACAGATTTTAATGAATTTTATGTTTTAAGGAGCGCAGAATGAAAAGTCAACAACTAACAAAGTATTGAAGTTATAAAGTTAAAATTATTTGGTGGTTTCATGTTCGTGTTCATCAAACTGAAATTTCAAATTCAATGTTGCCAAAATTTTTATTTGAAAGATCAATATCAAACATCTTCAGAGATAAATTTTCAGTATTAGCTGATCGGCAAATCGGCGGTTTAGAGGCCATACCCAGCAGGGTATGGCAAAAGCAGCAGCTTTTGCCGTCATTTCGACATTTGTGACCTTTAAAATATTTGGCTGCTCCTGATAGGGATAACCTAAAAAACAAAAATTTTATAGACAAATTAATCTTATTTTATATGTTTACTAACGTGTTTTATAATAACGAAGGACTTTTTATGATTTCAGATCGAGTTATAAAATATAATAATAATAAAGCAACAGGAATACCAATTGACTGAGTTATCCTTATGGCGAGCTCGTCGATCAACCAATTCTAAGCGTTATTTCTAGAATTGATGTAACGACGGTTAACCGTTGTTGCTACTGTATCTATTTACCGATTCTAGTATAGTCACTGGATAATTTCTAGGTTAATATTAATGAGCTCTATAGTTGATGAGAATGGTTTCAAGATTAAGCCTTCCAGAATGCGACTACATGAGACTTGCACTGTGTTGAGCTACGGCATAAATATTTTGCATACTTATGCTAGACAAATAAGGTTTAATAAAACTGAAGGTTGTTAGTTCGTGTAATGTTCGGTAATTCAGGATTGTGTAAAAGGCCATGGAATAACTCGCGAAGATAACATCAACTTGAATATGATTTTCTAAAGTTTATTATTAGTGGCTACTTTCAAACTTCTTTTTAAAGCTCCATATCGAAATAGGGCAGTAGTTTGTGTTATTATTTCGTGTCAAATTGGAAAAATAATTTTAGCTATTTGAGGTTTGCGTTCTTATGTAATAAACTTATCGCTATGATACCATACATGGGGATCTCTTAAGAAGACGGTACATTTTAAGAAAAACCCAAAATATCTGGGTTAGCAGTCTTCAACAAATTAACCGCAAAACAAAAGAAGAGCTTTGTTTAAAAGAGAGCTAAAAAGCTGAAGCAGTGACTTTTATATTTGAAGCAAGAATATGTAATAAGTATTTTGAACAGCGGCGGCTGGTACATTGTAGCTGTGGAGCTGCTGAACACTTCGAGAGAGAAGGCTACACGTAATATACCTCTCAACCTCGAGACCTCGGTTGTCCCGTCTGGACAACCTAGGCCCCGTCAATAACAACAGGGAGAAACATTTTCATTAACCCATTTCTACAACGGAACAGAGGCACTCGGGGCAATGGAGTACAAAGATGGTTATAGATAACTACTGAGCATATCAGGAAGATGGGGAATATTATAAATAAATAAAAAGATTGATTTCCCAGTGTTATTGGAATTAATCTTGTCATAAATCGAATATTATTTTGCGCTTCAATCACCACAGTTTGATATTTAATAGTACACATTTCATCACTAATAACAATTTTTTTTACAAAGTCTTGTGAAGGGAAGCTAAGCTTCGTGCACTCAACGATCACAAGAACCTTGATATAACGGCATGCATGGAAGACAGCGACGTGCTGACATTTCTTAGCTTGGTGCTGCGTGATGTACCGTCGCCAGTTCGACCTTCCGTGCTTATAACAATGGACGAACAATAAAGGCACCATTTAATCGTGTCCATTTATCATCTGGTTCGGTTGTAATACGATATTACTTCGCAAATTACTTAACAACGTAATATTCTGACCTCCAAGACATCGCGAACATGTATAAGTGCTTCCTTTTTCAATAAGTAATAAATGCATTTATTATGCAAATTTTTAATTGATCCTTTTAGCATACTTATGCGTAGGGTATAATCGCGGACAATTTAAAATAAACATAGTATAAATATAAGAGCTTATTTTTTTGATTTGAATTGTCTGCTTTATACTGGTCATGATGTTACTGTTGTATATGCGATAAAACGGGCTTGACTGTTTACTTTTTCTTCTACTTTATCGAACTCAGATAAAAATAAGCGCCCATGACTCAACATGCCAATGAATAGAATAGAACGGTGTTTAATTAAAAATAGCTGAGATTATTCTAGGCTCAAGCATTTTCCATTACTGGACCGGGCGTCCAGACTAAGTCTAACAATATCCGTAGATATGTATAGTTTGCACGCAGTCTCTCAGGTCTGTGCTAGCAACGCGTGCATTAACGGATTAGGAAGGATGTTTACGGAAAATCGGATAATCTTCAGATGTTGATCAGAAAGAAATACAAGGAACTTTCATCGTTCAAATATTGTGATACTAAAGAACGTGGTCGAAAGGAGTTTTAGCACATTGTATGGGGAAATAATAGCATTAGCGTATTCGGCATTTTTCGTAACAGAAAATTAACTACTGGCGCCCTCCTAGACGTTCAGGACTAAACATTTTTTTGGTCAGGCAGATAACATCCGGTGTATTTAATGCTTGTCGATTGCTTTAATTCTGACCTGTTTACAATAAACCTTGTTTTCTAACAAAATCAAGGCGAATTTAGACAGTAAAACTCCACCCTGCCTCCTTCTCTTTAAAAATTGAAAACATTTTTAGAATCTTGTTTTGTAGAACAGCTTCCGCTATTTTTGTACAAGAGATTTGTCCTATTTTTTTATCTATGTGTAGCAGTTAAGTAAGTATGTTTTCAACCTTTTATACTTGCCATATACAAATTACTTTCAAATATAAGACGTCTTTTTCTTTGAATAAAATTAATTTTGGAATACATAAACGTAGAAGTTTTGAATTGACGTGTTTTTGGAATTCGTTTGATCGAAACTTCATTCAATAACACAAAATATGGCTGTAGTTATAAGTTGTCCAAAACAATAAAACAAACTTACTTTATAAAAACAAATTGAAGCAAAGAATTAAATTGATAGCTGACCTAACGTTGGAATATTGCTTTTTGAACTCCTATGGACACTATTTAGGAGATATTACATTTAACTTTTCTACTTTAATAAGCATTTGTTTTCAGTTCTAATGGAGGAGACCAATTGTCAATTTAAAGTTCATTTAAAAAACAAACAGTGCATCTGTTAATAGAGTATGAAGTTACTTATAAAAATATCTTCAAATCACAAAATGTTAGTAAGTTTAAAAATCGTGTAAATCGTTTTTAATTATTTAGTTAAAAACGATTTACATATACTTAATTATCATTGAAGAACTATGTTAACTTGAAAGTAAAACCGACTCCGGTAAAACATTAAAAAATTCAACGTTTTACTTAGCTTTATAGTCTTTGAATGTAACCAAAAATGAGCAACAAAATTATAATTTACCAGATTTCTGACCTCAATTTTCAATTTATAAACTCAACACCATCATTAAAAGCATCAAGAGTAATGTTATATGTGTAATATAAACTAATGGCATACAAACCATTACAACTTTTTCCATTTTTAGGTTTTTAAGAATTCCACTCCGAACCTATTCGAGATATTCAGGTTTTCTATAAATCTATAAGCGATCCATAAAAAAAAACACCAATACACACTAGGATGTTAGGAATTCTTTTACGCTCACTAAAATTTCGGATGCGCGAGTCGTATCTCGGTTTATTTGCTTTTATTAGGAAGTATGTAGATGTAGTTCAGCATTCTAGATAACCTTACATATGTAATTTGGTGATTTAACGTTGCCCGCTCCATAAACAAACACCCATATCTCCGCTAAATATTTACATTTCTAAAACGTCTATATACAAATAGCTTAAGCTTGCGTATTTTAGTAGTTAATATAAAGAGTATTTGTGTATGTGGAACGGATAGGCGCCAATACTATTCTCTTCTTAATCTACTGGAAATATGTTGATTATTTCAAATTTTTTTGATCAGAACTAACTACTATGATTCTATTTTTGTTCTCCCTAAATTTAACGAGATATAATCAATGTATTGGGAATCAATTTATTAAATTTCGTTCTCTCGTTTGAAGTTAAATGTTAAGATTGTCTTGATAAAGGTTAAAGGATGGTTGATAATCTTAACTCGTAAATGATTAAAATAGTTTTTACGTTTTTAAACCAGCAAAAATATCACTCTCTGTTTATTTTAAAATGAAATATGCACTACGCTTAAGTAAAATATTTTTATTGGAACCCAGAAGATTCAAATTTTCGTCTAATATTAACCAATAAATTATCATATTCCTCCACTGAAGGGTCCACTCACCCACTTTAAATTTTTGCAATATAAATGGAGTCCTAAGGTGCCAAAGCGCTTTTCTTAATTCAAAAAAGTGGAACTAGGAAAATTCATCTCGCGCAATTCTCTTTTGCATATAGGACTATATATGTGGTTTCAATTTTGAAACCACATATATAGTCCAATATTCTGAAAAATTCAATATCAGTGTTTCTTTATAGCATGTCCACCAAGTGTGTGAACGGATGATAATTACCTTTGTGAGCAATTTAAAGAACTGGTTTACAAATAAAAAAATATTCAGAAAAAAATGCTGCACAAGATAAATTTATTTCAAGTGTACAGGGTGTTCAGTTTCCGTAGCTTAGTTTTTTAAATGGAGCCTGTATACTATTACCATTTTAGATGACCCTCTTTAATTCATATCAGCATTCATCAATATTCCATATATATATATACTGTGTGTCTGTAAAAGTTGGCAACAAATTGGAAACTTTTTTATTATACGTTTCTCAAAAAATTTTATTCTTGATAAAAGTTGCTGCATGAACCCAAACATACGGTAAACATAGCAGATCCACTCTGAGGTTAACAATAACAGTGCTAACAGCGCTTCTTTGGAAACCCCTCAAGAGTAAACTACCCTTATTCTGAAAGATACGCAGAAATTTTATTAGGAAAATTTGTTTGTGATGTAGAGATATAGTCAAATACAAAATTTCGGTCAAGCACGCTCAATTATGATATTTCGTCATTTTTCGTTTTTTTCTTTTTAACTAGATGCAAATTGTTGATTAAATTGCTATATGATAACACTTGTACTAATTGTTTTTAACTGTTTTTTATTTCGATGTTAACATTCTATAAAATATCAATAATAAATATCTAATTATAATAGAAACATTTATTTCCAAAATGCAACATTACACATTAAAGCATGAGAAGGAAAAATGCAGATTCACTTTTTCCTCACTGCACATGTGTTTCCACATATCCACCGTTCCTTTCTAAGCAGGTAATTGTTCTTCGAGAAAATTCTTTTATTACATTTCTAATAACAGCCGGAGTTATACCATTACACGTTTCCCTAATAGTTCTTTCTAAATGATCAACATTTTCAAATGGTCTTTTAAGGTACACTTTTTGCTTCAAGTATCCCCATAAAAAAAAATCTAATGGGGTCAGGTCCGGAGACCTTGGGGGCCAAGCAGCATCCAAAAATCTTCCAATTACTCTTCCATTAAAAATATGCAAGAGAAACTCGCGAACATTTCTCGTACTATGGCATGTTGCTCCATCATGTAGGTACCATATTTGTTGTCTTTCGTTTCTGGGCAGCTCATTAAGAAAACCAACCAATGAAGTGTTTAGAAATTCTAAGTAACGTTGTGCGTTCATAGTTTGGCGAAAGAAGAAAGGTCCAACTAGTCTATTTTTAAAGATGCCACACCATACATTTGTGGTAAAGGAATATTGATCACGAGTTCGGACAGTAAACTGTGGATTAACGTCGTTCCACCAGCGACTATTTTGTGAGCTGACTATCCCGTTCGAAGTAAACGTTGCCTCGTCAATAAAAAGTATACATCTTGCCATACCATGATTATCTTCTAATTCTCCTTGGAACCAAGCACAAAATTCAAACCTTCTATCAAAATCTCCTGCTTTTAGAGTATGACTGAACTGGGGTTTGTAAGGTTTAAATTTGTTTGATTTTAATATTTTTGCAACAACATCTTTACTTACACCAAACAAGGCTGACCTTTTCCTTAACGAATATTTAGGATTTTCTACAGCTGAGAGCATTACTTGGTTTTGAATTTCGTCAGTAGCAACCCATGCTTGATGTTTCTTTTTGAATCTATTCTCAACATTTCCATAAGCCTTGAATTTTTTTATTATTTTACTTACTGTTGCAAAATGTATGTTTTTATCTGGGTGTCTGTAATTAAAGATTTCGGCAGCTTCCCTAAAAGTTTTGTAGTTATCTCCAACAATTAGAACAATTTCAATTTTATCTTGAACACTCAATTTCAATGGCATTGTTATTATTTATTACAATTCCAACTGACGATTTGACGCTTACTGACATTAGTTACGTATTTGTTTCGAAAATTTTCTATACCTACTTGATTCAGTACAAGTGTTATCATATAGCAATTTAATCAACAATTTGCATCTAGTTAAAAAGAAAAAACGAAAAATGACGAAATATCATAATTGAGCGTGCTTGACCGAAATTTTGTATTTGACTATATCTCTACATCACAAACAAATTTTCCTAATAAAATTTCTGCGTATCTTTCAGAATAAGGGTAGTTTACTCTTGAGGGGTTTCCAAAGAAGCGCTGTTAGCACTGTTATTGTTAACCTCAGAGTGGATCTGCTATGTTTACCGTATGTTTGGGTTCATGCAGCAACTTTTATCAAGAATAAAATTTTTTGAGAAACGTACAATAAAAAAGTTTCCAATTTGTTGCCAACTTTTACAGACACACTGTATATATCTATTTCTGTCTTTGAGATAATTGACATAATATAACACTTAACAACTTAAACGCTTTAGACACTAGGGTTGTGATTAAAATTTGATTCGATTGAATATTGTTTTTGGTAAGACATTGAAGATTTTTTTATATCAACCATATCTTACAAGAAATTCATCGATATTGTTGCCAAGTTCATGTTGTTTTAATTTTTTCTAAGGGCTTTCTACAATCCATACTTTTAACAAATGGTTTCAATCAAGAGAATTCCGATGTTTCGCTCTCAATTGCATGGAGCTTCTTTTGGGCTGTTGCATGTTGCGTCGCTGCTGTATGAAGAATGAACGTGGTTCCGGTCTGGGTCTGCTGTGTTTAACAAGGGTCGGAGTTAGACTCCATTTTCCCTTCATCTTAACTTGGTTCGTCAGTGGCATGTAAATGCTATCTTATCATTGTTTCCTTTTTTTGCTTCGTGTAGTATTATGCCTTTCTCCTCACCTTGACGTTTGATCTGCCTTACTCCTTCGTTCTGTAGTCTTTTCGTCGGTTTTAGTATTTTGCGGACAGTCGGATTGTAATGAGTTTTGGTTTTTAGTAAAGTGTTCTGCATGCATCGGTGTATTATGGTATCTAGTGTTTCCATGTTTAGCTCTTTAAATAGTGTCTTGTTGGTACTGTGTCTTGAAGCTCCTACGGCAAGCTGCATTATCAAATTTATTTTCCCTTGTATTTGGGCTTTGTGTGTATCGGAGGCCTGGTGCCATAGTTCTCCTGCGTATGAGGCGATTGGTATGGTTATTGGTATTAGACGTCCAAACTATTTTTCTTCTGAGTTCCTTTATATGCTGGGTGAACATGAGTTGGCTGTCTAGTATAACTCCTAGGTACTTGGCTTGTTTAGACCCCGGTATGTTGTGGTTATTAATTCGGATTTCGTCAGGTCGTTTATGTCCTTTGCGCGTGGTGAAGAATATCGCTATCGTTTTTCCGGGGCTTATTTGAATTCTCCACTTTCTATACCAGTTGTAGAGCGTGTTGATATCCTCTTGCACTGTTATGCACCATGTTGTTTAACTATATCTCAGTGCCATTAGCATATTGCGCTATGTGGCACGTTCGTGGTTTGGGTATGTCGGCTGTATAGATATTGAACAGGAGTGGTCCCAATTCAGAGCCCTGAAGCGCTTCTGGTCGTGTCATTCGTGTGGAGGATGTGTCGTCGTCAACATTTACGGAGAACGTTCTGCACCTTAGATAGTGCTTTACTAGATTAGTAAGAGCGGCCGGTATCTATAGCAGTCTGATTTTGTATATGAGACCTTCATGCCACACCTTGTCGAACGCTTTGTCTATGTCCAACAAGATGGCTGCTGTTGAGGTGGATCTGTCTATCTGTGTGGTGATATGCTCCGTCAGTCTAAGGAGTTGCTGGCTTGTAGAGTGCTCCTGGCAAAATCCGAATTGGAATCGGATTTCCTACCTGCCGTCGGGAGCTCCAACACGATGGAAACGTCCGAAGATCGTAAGACTCAGGCGAAATATCCAGATTTCGTCAAGACGGTGGCCAGTATCAAGGTGCTCTGCCGAGAGAAACCCGCCTTCCAGTTCAAAGTTAACCACCTGGTGGTTAAGGCCTCTTCGGAAGAGAACTGGAAGAGGGTGACGACGGCGCTGACCAAAGAAGATGGACAGTTCTACACCTACACCATGCGGAGCAATCGCCCTGTAAAGGTGGTGGTGAAGTATCTTCCGCCCTCAATAGAGCTTGAACATATCAAGGCGGAGTTTCAGCACTGCATCGCGGTGCGGGCAGTAGTGAACATGAGGAGACGCAACAAATCCGCGAGTACCCGCCCAGTTGGCAACCGTCAAGGAGCCGAAGAAGAAGACCGTCAAGAAGACAGTCAAGAATATAGCCAAGAAGAGCGAGAAGCCGAAGCAAGCTCTTCTGAAGAGAAGGAAGAGGATAGATCCAGAAGTTATGGTCTCTAAACCGGAGCCGGTAGCGGACGGAGAGTCTGACGAGGAAACTTCGGTCTCCTCAACCGACTGCCTCCAGTGCTTCAGACTCTTGCAACGGGCGGCAAAGAGAGCTGTTGTCGGGTACAGACAGCTTCAGAGGATTGAGAACCCCATGGAACTGGCAGAATCAATCTTCACGTCATGACTACCACGCCTAGAGGTCTCAGAATCGTAACCTGGCATGCTCAAAGAACTAACAGCAAGAAAGACATCACCCTGGTCTGCGAAACTTAGCTGAAGAACTTCCAGAAGTTCAAGATACCAAACTACTATACCTATAGAACTGACAGGCTCACCCAAGGAGGAGGAACCGCTGCTCTGGTCAGAAGGAAGATCGGGCATTCGCAAACCTGCCTCCCGGCCAACAGCATGGAGGCATGTGCGATTGTCATGAAACGTGCAGTGGCGAGTGTGATGTTTGTAGCTTGCTACAATGAACCCACACGGCCCGTGTACGCCCCAGACTTTGAAAGATTCGCGGACCTTGCCGATGTTTTCATGTCGGGAAACTTGAACTGTAAACACCGTTCCTAGAACTCTAGAGTGAGGAACACGAACGGTACCCTGCTGAGAGCATGGCTGGACCAAAGGGGTGAGTTTGAGGTAGCCTCGCTGAAGGAGCCGACACACTACTCCAGGGGCACTTCGACCCGGACGTGCTCGACATCACCGTTCCCAAGAACTGGAAGTTCCCGTTGAGGTGTGCAGGAACTATGCTCAAATCACTACCCAGTGATTACTGAGACGTACCTGACACTGACCTGCGTGGAAATGGTACTGGATGACGATGGACTAGAATCCAAAGATCCCCTCCCGCACCACGGTCATTCTTCGTACAGCCGCGACGCAACATGCAGCAGCCCAGAAGAAGCTCCATTCAATTGAGAGCGAAACGTCGGCATTCTCATGCAATTACGACGCGGTTTCAACCCGGAAACCTAAACTCTTTAAAAGAAAACAACGACCGCAGAAGTCTACAATAACAAATATCCAAGATAATTTGCCAGCTTGTTCACTTACATATGGAATAATAACGATAACAGTTACCTATTATGTAAAGTGTTTTGTAGTTGTCAAATATGAAAAATGTGTTAATTTTAGAAATAGTGATGCCCTCTATGGAAAAATTACGCAAATATCCCCGATACTAACCAAATTGTTTATTGAATTCAATAGGAATTTATGTATAAAACCTATAAATATTATCGGGATATAATGGGACGAATTATTAATTTGTTTCAGCGGTCTTTATTTTACTTCATTCATTTAACAACTCAAACGACAATAATTAAATTGAATTAGTTCAACATTTTGTATTCCTAGGATAAGCCTGTGCATGTATAGAAGTATCAAAAACCAATTTCTTTTTCTTCGAATCGATCTGTGAGCATTCATTTTGCGGCATTACTGGAAAAAGATAAAAATATGCTATTTTACATGTAAATATAGCAAATAATCCCCAATTCATTTGACATACCTTACATTTGATTGATACCATGAATAAATTGTTACAAAGTAACGCGCTATGAAACTGGTACTAATTATCGTAGATTTTTTATATCTCATCTATCTCCTTTTTTAACCTCTTTAATGCCTTGATCTATTTTTCGTGATAACCAAAAGGATGCACAGAAAAGAATGTTGTCAGATATATTTTTATCAGAAGAGCACTTTATCGATTAGATACATCGTAAGCATTCAAAAGTTTAAGGGTAAAAAAGACTGTTCCTCTTAGTTATCAAGGACAATTAAATAATTATTGCATGAAAATAACAGTTGAAACAAATAACAGTCTAATAGTTCATCTAATTAGTTAATAACAAATGCAATAGTTTCTCTTTTGGCAACACCTTTAAATTCAATTTGATTATTTGCTTATCTAAATCGAAATTCAAGGGATTTTAGTTACTTTTCCTTTCTAGCAGCTTTGGAAAGAATGGGAATTTTAATATTACCACGTCAAAATAGAGAAAAAGCACGAAGGACGATATTGAGTTTTTATTAACACGTAATATTGTAATATCTACTTAAAGCAACAAATTCGCAACGCATCTTTTTACTGGGTTATTTACGTAATACATACTTTTTTGAGCATTAATTCGGGGCATGATTTAGATTTTTGCGGTTAAATTGCGCGTACTTAGATCATCGCAGATTGACTCATTTTTCAACCTAATCGCCGTTCGTTAATCATCATATAACAAGTTTACGTAATCTTTTTTTTATTATTAGGAAAATAGTAGTTTAGCCACTTATGGAAGTAAAGAGAATCATATACCTTTGAGACTTCTTCGAACAATTCTTGAATAAAAGTTTTTATATTTATGTTACATGAAACAACATTTATAAAGTAAATTGATAGGGAATGACCTGTTTTGAGAAAAAAAGAAAACTAGCTGGGAGTGATTGTCGTACTAAATTGCTTTTGTAAAGTACCAAGACGTAATACAGCTCACACGTTTTTTAGAGTCTTTAAAGTACTTATATTAGCCGTTATCTATCGTCTAATTTTTGTTAAACCGTGTTTACGTTACGAAATGTATAAGTGAATGTTTTAAAGTAAAGGGATGTTAGGCTATCCCTAACGTTAGTCATACATAAGGGTGTCTTAAGTTTTAATAAAATAATAATATATAGCAGGCCACACTACTCCCCTTTGATGAAATGATATGCAAATTTGATGGTACCTAGGAAATTATGCGGCCCGAAATAGATATCAATGGGGCTTCAGAGGCGAGAGCACAGTATCAATAGTTCACAGTGTTAGGTGACCCGAGACCACTCCTTTTTTTCCAATGCGGCCCAGGGAAGCTAAAAGGTTATTTAAACTATGCGAATTAATTTATAAATCATTACAAAACAAAACAACTTTATAATTTCGTAAGAATACATTTTCTTCATTAATTGAATCGATTTTTTTTATAAATATTGTGTAATACTGAGAGCGATAAAATCTAACAACAAATAAGTTATAATCTTTTAAATATCTTAGTATCACTATTATCTTTGTTCCAAACTTCTTAACTAAAGTTAAAAATCAATTTGTTAAAATTGCAATTTATTACAAAAGTAATGAATACCGCCCAATAAAATCCAACAAGTTCCCTGTATTACATTTCACGGAAACATGGTAGTTAATATAAATAAAAAAATATCCTTAGGGTGCCAAGTACCAACACTACGAGGTAAGAAATCTAACAAAAAGCTAAGTCGGACTAATTTACTTCGTTGCCGTTTAGATGATATAAACAATTTCTGGCAGGAGGAGATCCTGCACATTAAAATTTTAATTTTTTTTGCACTAATTTGTTGTACTGGTATTGTATTGTTTTGTACCAGAACTCAAACATTTTGTACCAATCTCCTTTAGAAAATTCACGCGATCGATGATGCCGAAATCGGCGTTCTAACAGAGTTTCCGCCAAATCTGTGTTTTTGAGTACGAAATTTGGTTTAGTTTTACATCCTTTTGTGCCAAGCAATAAATGCTGGATTTGTACTGATTTCTACCGAACGTCAAACGTTTTGTACCTAAGTCGTTTAGGAAATACAGGTCATTTAAAACGAAAGTAGAAGTCATAATGCGTAAATTTCGGTTCTTTGTATGCTAGTTGATATATTCTAGTTTTGTACTGCTCACTAAACATTTTGCACTGTTATGTACTGTTGTGTCCTTTTGTACACATTAAAAGTTTTGTACCAAAGTCATTTAGCGCATACGACGAAAATAGAAGTCATAATGCGTAAATTTCGATTTTTTGTTATGTTCTAGTTTTGTACTGTTCGTTAAAGGTTTTGTGCTGCACATTAGAAGTTTTGTACCAAAGGCATTTAGCGCATATAAACCATTTAAGACGCGGAATAGAAGTCATAAGGCGTAAAAAAACCGTTACACAAAAATCCCCCGACCTTGTAAATATTTTAGGATTCTTAATAAACAATTAAGAATTAAAGTAAGTAATAAATATGATCTTGCTGATATATTGCTAATTTGTTTTACGAGAAGTAATTATGTTGCTTTTATTAATTGCGAAAAATTGCTAATAAGATACCTTAACTGAGCTTTTTACAACTTTTATGTGAACTAATACCGCCACACGCGGAGAAAAATAGTAATGATTTCATCTACACTTTTATAAGCGAAATTCTTTTCTTTTGTAAATTTCATTTGCACATTTATTTTATAGAAGCTGCGTTGCTTTAAGCCTACAAATGATCCATAATATCGAATATTTTTTTAACAGCTTTTGTAGAATAAACCATAACGTATCCAAAAATGAACAAGACTACCAGAAGAACACTTCAAAATTCTAATGTGATATATAAGGTTGTAAAAATGAAAGAAATTGATATGATGTAACAGTTACAATCACAAAAACTGTTCCAAAAAGAAAATTTAATTAATTAATAATTAAATCGAATGCATACTAACACTCTCAGTTCTAAAGCACTTCTATGCATACCCTAGCAGGCCCAATTATACATGAAGCGAAAAGCTCATTTGATTTTATTCAGTTCTGGCCGACCAAAAGAAAAGCTTAGAGTCGGAGTTTTCTGGACTTGAGAATGATTAATGAAGCATTAAGTGCGTTTAAAAGCTTATTTGCGGCGCAAAAACGTATCGTGTATGTAATATGATAGTAACTACATACATGCACAAATACAATCTGTCCACCATGCTTCTTAAAAAGTCGGCTAATTTAGATTCTTCTTAGAGAAATCATCAATCATCACAGAAAGATTTATGCATTTGCATACAACGAAATCCAATATTTTGCTTGCCCTATTTTTTCGAACTATCCAGGTTTCGCTGTTTTCATTCATGGTACAGAAATATCTACGTATCTACTGACTCAAATCTTATTCTTTACGAACGTTTGCATAGCACGTATTTTTAGCTCGAAAGTTATTTGTATAGGTATAGCAATAAAAATTATGCTTACTCTTAGTGGTATACCATGGTATTTTTACGTGTATAGGTGTAACTGAATTGAGAATGTTTACATCGATCGAAGACCATTCCACTATTAAATATGATAGCGGTAATGATTTCGGCTTTTACGTTAAGGAAAAAATAACGTCTTGTCGGCTGAAAACAACATTCCGAAAGCTTTATATTAGATTGCTGTTCGTGTTCGTATATAAATCTAGATCTTTTGATCTCGGGCAGATAATACGTTTAGATATAGTTGAGACATTAAGTATAACATACTTTTGCAGGTAAAAATTAGAGAAAAATAGAGAAAAAACGCTTGCGTCTTTGCAATAATGGGACTGAATTTTTATTATTTCCATTTATAATACTGATCGACAAAAAAATTGGACGATTTCTCAAAAAGGACTTATCTAGTTAAACGAAAAGTAGACTTCTATGCGTACATGCGCGAAATGTTATGGATCCGATAATTGGACATCATGCTGCTTAAAAAATTCCTTTTGATATTTAGAAATGATTTCATCCAGGCAGCAGTAAACAATTTTATGGAATGTCATTAAAATAACGATGTGTCGTTTTTCACGTATTTCCAGAATTGCTTAATGAAGATGGTAAGCTAACACTTAATTAAGACGAACATACGCTGCAATTTAAAAAAGATAGAATTACGCTAGGGATGCCACATAAAGTAAAACAGTAAGCAGCCAAATTTATGGCAGTTTGAATATTAAACAAAACTAAGCCATATGTTTCATTTATTTTGATGACGTTTCAAATAAATTAAGAATGTTCGACATTTCTTGTCTAATTTTAGTGTAGCCATTCGAGTTTCTCTGCGGTGAGGACGACAAACAAATACAAAGGATTAGAAAACGTTACAACAATTGTAATAACAGAACATTTATCATCAAGGATAAATATGTTGTTTGCAATACTACAGATGTATTCTTTTCTAACAAGCTTCACAGACTGAAGTCAGACTTACAATTGTTCACTATAGGAAGGTTTCCTTGTTTAATAGTGTGTTGTTGAAATAGAGTTATCTTACTTATTTTATTGTCACAAGAGAAGAACATTTTTAGGTTGTAGCAATTCTACTCTCTCTCTCCTTTTTGACATAAAATCTACATTAGACGTTTAACCCCAGAACCTTGTACAACTCTCTTTTAAAAGGTTCCAAGTCAATTTTGCAAATCTAAATAATTTCTGTCTTATGAAACCAATTACAATGTAACAACTGGATTTATTTCCTCAAGCATAAAATGAAAAGCCTTGAATTTGTTTCGTGTCAAAAGACGTTTCCAATTTTCAGTTGGATGAGATCTGTTTCAAATGTATACTACATCAAATTGTTTCTGATGATATCATCTAAAGCATCATAACGGACAATAGATCATAAATTTGAATGTTATGGTGAAGTCCAAGAGTCAGAAATCAATGAAAAACTTCAAAAGCATTCCAGTGTTCAATTATATTAACATCCTCCACGTGCATTAGTTGTGTATGTAGCATTGTACTAATTCTATTACATCAAGAATAAAGGCTTGTGGGTATGAGAAGACTACTTAATAATAATAAGCGCTCATAAGAAAAGAAAACAATTTCATATCAAATTACTTTTGCATTTTCAGTTGAGGAGTTTGGTACATAACGTACAATTTTTATTAAAATATTATTCTACAGCGACTTTATCAGCATCCTTATCATCATCGTCAGACTCCCGACCACTATTGCCTTCATCATCATGACTACAAAAAGCAGGCAGTTTTGGTATGCTTAATACAACTTCATTGAATTGAGTTTTCTTTTTTCAGGATTTTCTCACTTGTTTGTCACGATAGGGTCGAGGATACCAGCATCCAGTTAAATATGTAATTGTCATGTATTATTTGGAAAAACAACTGAAGGATTAGTAGAAATGTCTTTCGGGTGTTATCGCGTACTTGATGTTTGACTTGACGTTTCGCTGATCATGTTGTCAGCTTCTTCAGGAGATTTTTAAAGATTGGTGTTGTTGTCTCTTCCTCCTTGTTATATACCCCATTGCACTGCGGAGTCATCATACAGCCGACGACGCGATTCATCGGAGCGGAACGGTTACGGATCAGCGGAGTGGAACGGTTATGAATCAACAAAGCGGAACAGAAATGGGGTATATAACGAGGAGCAAGAGACAACAACACCAATCTTTAGAAATCTTCTGAAGAACCTTTGAGTATGATCAGAATCATCTAAGATGTGCATGCAGTACAGAAATATGTACCATATTTAAAGTTGTCTTTCTTACTACCTCTTCTCTTTCATTCTCAATGTTTTGGTTTTGATCACGCAAGGAGTGATGAGTGTATCTCCGCTCAAACATGTAATTACAACCACACGATTTCGTCAAAAGCTACTTGACTGTAAGTTTTATTTGTTTCGTAGGATGTTCAGAAAATTCGCTAACACCACTAACTAACTTGTCCTAATAATATATAATAGTTGTTCATTACATTTTCAAGATGAGAACCTATAAAACTGCTCGTTTATTAACAGTATAAATAGTTATTTTCTCTTAATTTTTAATTAACGGGTCGCCGTAACTACCTTAGAGGAATACCCTCCATTTAACAAAAGGGGAAGCAAAGGGTATTTTAGTTTTTTTATATTAATTGTAAGGTATTTTTTCGAACTAGTAAAAATCAATGTACTTTTCGGAGCTTTTTGTATAACTGACTAAAATAAACATTTCAAGATTATTTTAAACAAAGATGTGCGAAAGTCAGGAATCTTTGTAATTACGTCATAGTTTTTTATGGAAATGAATAGGCTGCATTTATTATTAAATATATAGGTATTTTTTTAATTAAATAATGTATCACTATTCTTATGTCGAAAACACCTATTTTTAAATGAAAATAAGTAGAAAATATTGAAGCAAGAAACGTTAAAGTAGAATGTATCTAGTCTAATATATGTATGTTACCAATGGCAATTCGACATTTTTATTTTATTTATTAAACCCCAAAGATGAAGTAAATGTTATTATGTTAATAATTGCAAATTAAAGTACGCATCCGAAACTTCAATGTCCGTCTTAAAAACTGTGATTTTAAATTTAGGAAAATAGGATGAGCGCAGTTACTGTATCAACAATTTAGGCACAGCTAACCGTTATTGGCCGAGCAAAAGAGAACCGAATGCGTTTGCCTTTATTGCCAATAGCATTTATTAACAAAATTTCAGTCAAAAACTATTGAATGGTGGACTCATGTATTTAAAATTGTATTATGCGTCTCAACAATTTCAAAGACATGCATCACCAAAATGCCTGACGTTTATGCAAAGATGCGAACTGTGATTAACTTGCACAAAGTTTCATGGATCAACTTAAATACTATTCCAGTATCTAATTATACCCTAGCTTTTTCACTTACTATTGTTTTTTATCAATACCTATAGTTCACATTAAAATTTTGTAATATGCTCGAGTTACATATCGTTAAGTGAGCATAACGTTTTATAGAATAAGCATATCAGTGTCGGAGATCGGCAATGTTTCTTTTGATATCTCTCGGCTCTCTCGTTCGCCGCCGTCATCGATTGTGTCGCCGGGGAGAATCTGTGTCATGACCAGCTATGGTAAATTTATCGAGCAAGGTTGGTTCCAATTGTTACAACGAATTTTTCGTGATTCGCGGAGAACGTTTAGCCGATGCAGACCACCCCTTCGATTGGAAGCCAATTCGTTTGACCTTTATATCGAACATTTCCATAATAATAATAATTTTCAGGCGCGTACTTATATGCTTCAACGTAAGGTACATAAATCAGAAATTTTATTTATTGAAGTTTCGTGTGTGTTCTTAAAATCGAAATGTCAAAGGAAGTCTATATAGAAGTCAAGTGCGTTGCGCATAATTTAATTAGTCATGAGAATAGCTAACCTTTATGCATTGATTATCAAGAAGTTAATGTAAGAATTGAAAGAGGTTTTTGTAGTTTGCTTATTGTAGTCATCACGCTGCACCAACGTATACAAAGGGTGAACGTTAAATATATACATAATTGGCCATTTCATTCATCATATAGCATATTGAATCGTTGCTTAAATTTTCGAAGTTACGTGAAGAAAAACGTGCAATGTGAATATCTTTATCAGATTCTCTCATTTACACATGTGAGGTTTTTGATCACTGGAACCGTAATGTATCTATTATAACTAGAGCTAATACTACAGTTATGTCCGTTACCTCGTAATGGGTTTGCGCACTATTTGTATGTGTATTATAAATTACTGATGAAATTAATATCTATATGTATAAGTATAGTTATATTACTGTTGGTGATTACTAAAGTTCGCCACTTTCCTGTTGTCTACTAGTTTTCCCGAGAATCGACAAAACACGAGCCTGTCTAGTCATTGCTAATTTCGTGAAGCGCACGGAAAGTGGAGAACTTTAGGGATTACAATAGCAGAAAGGTCACGGACATAACCGACAAACCCCCTACAATTTATGCCCGGCTACGCTGCTATAAGTAAAAGTAATGCCAGCCCTAATTATAACAAAATGCCTTTATGTGTGTTATCCGCACGTTAATAATCAATTCGTATGTTTTTTTCTTAAACAACATTTTAATTGATATTAAACATTTTATTGAGATTTATATTTGTTATTAAATTTTGTCATTTTTTTTGTTTAGGTTTGTCTTTTGGTGCTCTTTAACCATTCGTGTACACTATATTGAAGTAATTGCGTTTGGCAATTTGTCTTTTAAATGAGGAAATGACTACCAACAACCCTATTGACCTTAACATTTATACGTAAAAGAACTAATAAACTAACCTGAATTTTACACGGTATCATAAGCCGTTTTGCCGGTGATAGCATCATTTTCACTTTTGCTCAAAGAACTCGAACCTAACAACTTATTTATTCAATTCTATCCTACATGGTATTTTCCACATATAATTTTTTTTTTCGTTTATTCGTATCCATTTAAATCCATAAAATCTTACGTCCATTGCTATGCTGTGCTCGTAAGAGCAATCCAATTATATCTCATTTAGGAAGCACTGGAGATTATACTTCACAAATTTATGACGATCATAAATGGCAAACACGTAAAGTTACTTATTTATTCCAAAAAAATATTGAGCATCTTAATTTATCTGAAAATTACCTCACGTAGATGTTGCTGCTGCACATGTTAATTACCCTTCACAATTATATCTCTAACAGTTATTACGTTCACCGCTATATACGTACATATATACAGACCTGCTGTTTAAAAAACGAAACTTAATAGAGGGTTCCAACTTTTATGAGTGTTAGTGTATATGCTTAACCTTGATTTTTCGCATTCTTACATTACTTCTTGGTTATAGTTAGAATTGTAATGTTATATAAAATAACAACAACGAGGTTAGCGGTCATCAGCGCCAAATTCACTTCTCATCTTGGCATGTCACCTATCGGGTATGAGGGTTCATCTGTTGGTAGGAAGCCCGATACCTAGAAAAAGATTCCTATGTTTAGTCAAATATCTATGGGGCGTAAAGATAAGAAAATTAATATAAGTCCAGCCAACGACAAGCATGGCCTTTTTCATTCTCTTATCCTCAAATTAATGTCTAAGATTTCGACAGCAAGTTCTAGTGCATACGTCAGTGTTATAGAATTTGTCTTTGTCAATTAAATGTATTTCGGTCCGTTTCATCTAAATTCGCAGTGTAATTTAACGCTGTAGTGTTGCATGTGGGCAGGAGTGTCATCAAAGAACACAGTATCCCATCCTCTGTTGCGTCCCTGCTTCATGCTACAGCAGAAATCGTTTCTTTCGGCATATATTTCTATAATAGTACATTTTCAATGTTTAAAATTATCATCGCGTCTTTGGAATAAAACAATTGCCAACGTATTTGAACAATGGTGAAAAACAACGCCAATTTTATATGTGACTTTGTGTCTAGCTGTCGTCCAGGCAATTTGTACGAAGCATTTTCTCTAATTTAAAGAGTTCCGAGTAAATATTTCAGTTTAAAATTTATTAATAAGTGTGTTAAGTGGTTTATTTGAGAAGAAAAAAGGTTTGAAGAAGGACATAAACCTAGAGTTTATGTATTAGAAAGTGTTAAGATTTGAGGTTAGTGGTTATTTTTATTTATGCGTCTTAAAACGTCTATTTTCATCTGCCGAAAGAGTGTCTAGGGACATACCCGGATTCACGACCCGCAATTTAGAAAGAAAATTTAGAATTTCAATAAATTTCCAAAAATTTTCCAAATTTTACCTTAGCAACATTACAATATATACATAATTAGTATTCGAATGAATACGTAACTATTTAAACGCTTTGATAAACATTTTTTATTTTATTTTATTTTATTTTATTTATTACTGGAAATTAATAATAGCGGGAATGGCATAAGAACGGAACAGTACGCATGCAATTATTTTTTTTCTTTTGTTATTCATTGGATTCGACTACGTGCCATACATTGCTTTGTCGAGGAAATAAGGTAAACACTCTTCTCGCCCACTTCGGTGCCCATCAGGGCATTAAAACAAAAATGAAAAGAATAAAGGAATAAAGGAAGGCTCATAAATGAGAAAGTTACGAACGTTCTTTACACCACGATTTTACATGGACATAAAAACCTAAAAATGTCTTTATATACCTTTAAATTAAATTAAATAGCATCCTAATAATGACATACAATTAAAAAGGATTAACCACATTCTTCGATACTAATTCAAAAAAAACTTCCCATACCATGTTCTAATGTTTCAATCTCTCCACTTTCATATAAGTTGCTGTTTGTTAAGTTTGTTCTGCATAAATAACTACTACATAGTCCATGATTGCTACTAAGCCAATAGATTGCTTTGACAAATATTTTTGATTTTGATTTATGAAACAATGGTTTTGATAGGAGTTATTGCTGGATTTGTTTGAAAGAGTTTCCTACATCAGAATCCCAAAGCTGATCTTGAAACATCGTACGATCGGCGCGATATCCGTGACAATGGTCGGTAGTGTCAGTAGGGTATATAAAACCTATACTTTGCGTTGAGTATCTATTGACTCTAGGTCAGCAATATCGGTTAACCGTTGGTCGACAATCGGGAAATGACGCTTGGTAGTGAACGCTTGAGTGATTCAGTCGGTGCAGTGTCGGTTAATCTGTTGCCAAGCGTTGCAAACGTCCGACGTCACGGTCAGTAGACAAGAATGAGCCATTTTTCAGGGAATGTTCGTTAAGGGTCGGTTCAAGACAAAAGTAGATAATTCGCCCAAAGATCAGGTAAGTATGCAAAAACGTTGCGAGCCAATGTTTAGTCAAAAGTGTAAAATGTTCACACTTTCATGTAAACATCGCTACCAACGTCGAGCCAAGCGATCTGTGATCGCGGCCAACATTACGCCAACCGTCTGTGCTTCTAGGGTTAATACAAAACAATTATATTGTCGTGGATATAAATAGCACGTGCAACAATAAATAAAAATAAAGTAGTAGGAATAAATGAGTGGCGTTTCAAGTAAATTATAACACTATTAGTGCTGTAAAAGTTAAAACTGTGTTCTACTTAAATTCAACTAAATGCAAATTGTCTCAAATACAGCGCATTCAGTATGTTAATATTTTATAAAAATTATCATGGGCACGTGAAATGGTTTCGGATGTAGTTCTATTAGCAGTGTCGAAAATTTTTTGTTATAAATCTTTTAGATTTTGGGCTTGTTGAGGCTCATGACCCTGAATTTTTTGTGTCGTGTAGCCCCAAAAGAAAAAAAACTAACAGTGCCAGAGTGGAAGAGTGAGAGAATCATCCAATTGCACTCTTGCGTCTATAACACGATCTCGAGGTTTAAAGGTTTATCTTAGAAATTGCAGCAGTCGTTTTTAATTGAATAAAATATTTTTTTAATTCAAATACGTTCCTTAATGTACGTCCAAATGGGGAACTAAAACTACATACGTACAAATTATAAATCCTTTTCGTTCAGCAGACAACCTTTTAAAGAAGGAAAATGAACATATAAGAACGCCTAGCTCAAGGATTTTATCACATCTTTTTAACTTCAGGCAGGCGGTATGAATACACAGGCCGCTTCATTTATTCGGCAGACATGGCTTCTGAATGACACTGCACTTTGATAATTTGATAACTAGATATATTTTTGAAAATAAATATATTTGTTATTTCTTCGGATTATAAAATACTGTTTCACGTAGATTCGAACAATTTTAACCATCTTGCGGTGTTTTATCCCACAAGAAGGCGTGTCGGGTCGAATGGAGTTTATAGGCCGATAACCGAAGAAAGCTGCATTTGGTAAATGTACCGGGCCAGAGTGATAAATGTGTTAAGCAGGGCCGGGCCGGAGTTGTCCTACAGGAATCTCAAAGAGCCCACCTCCGCCCATAAAATAACAAGTTTTACAGCTGGTTCAACTCGAATTAAGTTACGTGTGTTAAGACTTGGTTTAGATGCGCTTATGTTATTATTGCAGGTTTCGGCAGTGATGCTTTTAATCGCTGTAACCTGATAAGGTCAATTATAACAGTACTTTAAATGAGTTACGGGCATAAGTAGTCTGAGTAAGATCATTGTCGTTCAGCTTAAGGAGTGTTGGTGATTGAAGGCGAGACATGTGGTATAGTATGTGTTCTGCCGTTTTTAGATCTTAACTTATTGCTAGACGGGAGAGTTGATCTTCAACTCTGTATGTAAGTAATACACGTCGTATTAGTAATTTTGTCGATATTCTCGCTGTTAATGACCACTGGAGACTAATAAAACATTTATCATGTATAATAGATCTTTTTATAATGTTATTCTTATTATAGTCATCATTTCATGGGATTACAAAAGTTGTTAACCAGTGTTATTTATCTAACTGGGCATATGTAGAAAGTATTTTACAACTGAGCAAATATTCAATAAAGTATAGAGTGAAACGCAACAATACCTAGTAAAGCACATGACTCGGATGTACAAAGAAAGAAAAATACTAAGAGATTTTACCTCAAACTTATACCTAGTTCTTTCAATTGACGTTTTTCATCTCACGTTGGCAACAATACGTCTTCGCCTTAATTGAACGGTCTGGCTCAATATTGTATGTATGCAGATGATATATCGAGGCGAAGCACAAATTTGAATATTAATAAATGATCGACCTTTTAATTTACATTCCCAACCTCCATATGCCACACATACATGCATACGTAAGCATTCCATCTTTTTCTTTCGAGTGGCGGCACATTATTTAAATAATGGAGCGGCGGCACGTTACGTGCATTGCGTACCGTACAATGCCGCCAAGCTGTCTAGCGAGAGACCCTTACAAATACAATCCGAGACGCGGTCTTTTAAACTCGGTCTCGCCTCTCACGGTTGTAGTAGCTTTCTTTTTCTTGCAGCGCCGCATATAATGCTCTTTAAAGTTAATCCCTCTCCAGGCTTCTTTCTTCTATTGATATTTCTCTGTGCGTCAGTTTGCATTTGTATATATAGGTTGTGAATGTTTATCTTAGCCAAAGACTTGATCCGTTTCACGTGGAGCAACTATGTACGTAAATAAAGTTTAATTTGAGCAATTTTGTTTCTAAATTTAGAAATAAAGAGTTTGTAGTTTCACGTGGGTTTGTCACACACATCCATTTTTATTTGAAAATTTTTAAATGCTTCAAAAGTATCTTAGCCACTCGAAACCGGACGCATGAAAAAACCTAGTAGAAGAACTTATACATTTTTAATCCTAAATTTAACTTTATACCTAATTGTGAACCTTAAAACGATTTTATATTTCTTCCATTCTTATGTAATTTCTTGCATCCAGTTGAATTTTTCCCTCTTTAAAATATTTTAGAATGTACATTTACACATGATTTACCATTATAGCGAAATTTTAGTTTTATAAAGAATTACGAGTTTTAGAAAAGCAAAAATATCAAAGACCGTAGTCGGGTAAGCATAGGACGCCGGACATAGATTATTTGTTCTCACTAAGGCCATATTTTATCCAAAAAATAGTTAATTGTAGATTCTAAGATATTTCACAAAAAAATTGACAAGGAATTGAAACATTTTTTACTATGGCGTATCACTTGGATCACCTAGAAAGAAATTGAGGTACTGGAGGAATGTTAAGTGGACATCTATAACAATTTTGTTGATTGTGCCAAAGACACTCTTTCCTTAAAAAATTAAAAATAAAAAGTAGAAGTAATAATTGAGGGCGTAATCGACGAAAATCTTTTCTAATAGCCTTAAAAACTGCATGTTTTCTTCTTTATTTCGTTCCAGTCATAATAATTTTTCAAAAAAGTTTTGGTTTTCTTTTTTTTTACACGAAAACCGGTCAATATTAAGAACTGAAAATTGGACTGTAGGCTACTTCCGGAAGCTGAAATATATGCCCCATTGTTTTAGTAAAAATTCCCCTGAGGCCGACTACGGTCTTTGGATGTCTGATTTCTGTTGGCTAATCTATCCTAACGGCCAAGCTTAACATTAACAACAGGTATACGTATGGGCATATCCCAAAACTCGGCTCTTATTTCCTTTTGTTATCGGCTTTACGCGCTGGGACGTTTCGGCTCTCACCTGATTAGTTGCTTATTTTGAAGCACGCGGTGTACGTGCCGTAATGCCCTGCCGAACCCCGTAGAGAGATCTACGTGAACCTCGTCGGGAAAGTTTCGTCGTCCGTTGCGCTTATTATATAGGTGTTTACGATTTGAGAATAAACGGGCATACCGATGATTTTTACTTTCATTCGGAGAAATATTTTATCTCGAACGCGCTCGTACGGAGAGAAATTGATTATGTACCGTTTTAATGGCGAGACCACATTAATATTTAATGAAGCTTTTGAGTGCTGTCGCGTCGTATCGCTTTTGGTCAAATTGAATAGGTGATTAGCCTTTAGACGATGGATGGGTGGAATTCGAAGCTTGCTTACGGTCGTAACGAGTTTAATTTTTCCTTATTTTGAAATTAAGCTGGCGCATTTCTTGTTAGGAGCATTCTATCATGCAATAAGTAGTAGGATCAATAGAATAATAGATAGATATATCACATTAATAATGCTGCTTTTTCTCTAGTCAAAATGCTGACGAGGGAGAGTAGTAAACAGTTTCCAGCGTCAACCCCTACTTCTCAATGCTAACCGAACCCTCTGAAAACATGTAATTATTGTTATAACAGAATTTTTATAAAAAATAAAGTAGTTCGATAGTTACCTAACTTCATTTCTTCTATTGTAGGTTGTAGTATACCATGGAGACAGAGAAAGCATGTTAGTAAAGTATCATGTTAAACAGATTTCTAACTTTTAATTATATAGACACACACGTACATTTTTAATAAGTGCATATCTCGCATTAAAAGACCCGCACAAAAGAACAGACCATTTTTTTTGTATCGCTGCCATCGTTGTAACTTTATTTACTACACATTTATCGACGTGTGTGTCACGGCGTTTCGCAACTTACGGCCCGAGCTTTAAGGTCGTTTCATAAATTTAAACGAATTCGTGACTGTATTTATTTGGAATAATAGCCGTAATTATATTAGGACGAGCAAAAAAATAAATTTTAACTATATAAATAAGAATTTCGAAACAGCAAGAGAGAAAAGGTAGAAAAAACGCAACAACGGAGAATAAATAACATTTATAATCTTGTACGAATTTTATGTTGTTATTACACGATCTTTTTTATGTCTTCGTAATTGAGAATATGGCAATTTAATTGTTACTTACCATAATTTAATGCGTATTATATCGGCTGCGTCGATGTACGCAATTATGCGAAGTGGATTCCAAGAATATCTCTTTAATTACCTCAATTTTTCCATTATTGTTTAATTATTGGAAACTACATTCGGTTTCCAAATAAATACTACAAGATAATTATGGAATCTTGAATATGACAGAACCTTGTAAGTCTTTGAATTTCAGAAACATGCAATTAATGAGGCAAAGCCAAATGAAAAAGTAATCTTGCCTTACTACAATTAATCTAACAGGCAATGTGCTAATCATATCTGAATCACCTGATTAATAATTAACTTGAGGCTGTTGTCATTACACTGTCGGCGTATATTTCATGCTATACGAGGTGTTTTGGGATTAAGTACATCGCGATAAGCTTCGGAACGAGACAGAATAGAACGACCTATCACATGCCGTGTCACCTTGTCATTTGCTTTGTTTTTAATCCGCGCTGAAGTTCGAAGTTTGGAAGTTTTGGTTTATTCGGACGAAAAATCAAACGTCAATCATTTTGTCAAATGAAGGACACTGTTTGCCTATGATATTTGGAACGCTTGCATAACGCTTATATATAATTAGTTTGTCCTTGTTTTTGCATAGATTATACAAAACATTAAGAAGCAAATGTGAATACGGCACGAGAAAAAACATTTGAAACAATGTAGAAAGGAACCTTTTTATAACTGTATGGTATTTAGTTACCATTGTTTTGTAATTAGTTGTAATCCTATAGTGCAATGGAAAAACCGAATTCTCAAATTGGTTCTAATAAAATGGGGCGCAAGTATTGAACTACTTTAACCGAATGTAAGAGGTAAAAATCCTCTTTTATAAGAGGAAAATTCCGAGGAAATAAGATATGTTGTCAAATATGTGGTCAGTGATAAAACTCACTGTTTAAATTATTGATATTTAGTTGCTATCATTCAAAGGAGGGCAAAATATCTATCTGATAATAGAACTGATCAATTACATCTAAGAATTTTATTACCGACATACAAGATAATTGAGCTTTTGATATGAAGATTGGTAACTTGCATTATAAAATTTCAAACTTTTATTTAAGAGCTAAAATAAAGCCTTCTACATCTCAGGAAGTTTGCATTTATTATTAATTAATAGAAGTATCAGAAATAGAAATTGCACAATCTAAAATGTTTGAATTTTTATTTTAGTTGTTAGGTTTAAGATGTTTTTTACTTTAACCGTGGATGATATAGAAACTCATAACTAGAGATGACCAAGGCAGGTGCAATTATTACTTTTTTACAGCGACTAGACAGACTCCATGTCTATTCCTGTCATAAGATAGGGTTCGTGTTGCCTACTCATTTCCCCGAGAGTCGACAAATCACGAGTCTGTCTAGTTGCTGAAAAAAGTAATAATTTCACCTGTTTTTGTCATCTCCGCTCATAACCTAACCGTATAACAAGAGCGCAACATTTTCACTTGCATTCCAGTGGTGTTTAACCGAGAGAGGTAGTATGAAATACATATCGCAGTGCGAAGTTGATATGTGTCGGAATTGAACGGAAACTATTAAAAATGTTGAAAATGCGTAGAATTGCATCAACTTGTCTGTAAGCTAACAAGGTAAATACGTATTTATGGCAATTTCCAGACTTAATATATAGTAGTAAAGAAATCCGGTGTTTAGTTTGCGATAAAAGTTTATTATGTTGGAAACCATATATGTGTAGGAACTACGCAAATAGCGCATTACACAAATTTTAAGAAACCAGAATTTCTATGTCATTTAACAATGATGTTATGTGCGTGCAATATACCGTTTGCTTCATGCTTTACACCATATACGAAAATGTTATCCCGATCTGGATCAACTAATAGCACAGACGAAAGCGGTTTTTCCCAAATCACCGAAACGTATTCGGCTCTTTCGCTCACAGTGTCATGACATACCGGAACCGCCATAGCCAATTCTTACACGATGGAGTACATGGCAGAAGCAGCATTCTATTATTTTAAACATTTTGAAAAGACCAAATTACTGATTTTACAACTGGACGCTAAAGAACCAGCTGCAATAATGCTAAGTCAAATGCAATTCCAAAATCCTCGAATTGCAGCAGATTAAAAACTATTAACGACAATTACGTTCCAGTAGCCGATGCAATAAAAAAATTGCAAAATACTTCGTTGTCCTTACGGGATTCGTGTGAAATTGTTGACGCGTACAAACAGTGCTACATATTTTAGATGACGAAAAAAGTATTTCAGTCAGAGAAAAATTTAATACTATATTACGTAAAAATTTCGATTTTTTTAGATTACGCCATCTTTTTAACAATAGTGTTGCGGAGGATCCGTTATACAAATTCAAAGACCGCTTTAAGTACATCGCTAGTTGTAGAACCATGCTTTTGCGTATAAGACCACTGTAGAAACGTACGCTATGATACAGGTGTTCAAGGCCTCACTTCCGGATTTCTTTTTCAGCCATCTAAGCATATTCGGTAAGTTGTTTACTGCGTTTTCATAAATTCTTTTATTGTTTTTTGTTCTAAATAACGCGCGCGTTTACTTCGGTTAGCGCGGTGACGCTATTGCTGGGTAATCAACTTGTTGCGCTTCACACATATCTAAAATTTTCTTGAAGTGTACAGTATCTGTACAGCTATAAAACTTTTAAACTGGAGAATTTTAATATTTCTTTTGGAAAATTTTTTACGTATAAAATTGTCGGTATGCTTTTTATAATACATATAATTTTTCTAACCCAAAACTGTGAATTTAATTTAGCCTGAAATATTTTTGTACTTTTTCAAGTGTTTCATTACACTAAATCAGCCGATACTTATGTGTTTATCATGAAAACTGGTCATTCGGACGATATAAAACACAATAAGAAAGCAGAGTTATATATGTCAGATGATATTGAGAAAACAGGTACTAATAAGTAATAAGTAAAGCTGGCCAAGCCGTAGATTGCTAGCACAACCGTTTGTTCGTGCTTATCGATAGGAAATAAGTGCACAAATTCAGTCTATGTATGGGTAGTTTCGCTGTTTCACATACTTCTGCTTGTCTTTCAAATTATGCCTAGGTTCAGATTTTTGTCATGTACCAGGACGATAAAACTTATTGCATGACACCTGTATGGATTTGTTTTTGTATTTTGTACGAATACAAAATAGTGAATCATTTTTTATTCTGTAGACAAAAGAATATTTTGGACTCCATCATTTTAGATTAGATAAATTTAACAAAACATGAGATCAATGTGTAGGAATCTGTACCGATAGGGCGTTTACATCGAGAATTGGTTACTTCAGAAACATTACCTACTACATTAGACCAAATTGTAAAAATCACAGACTTACGTCCAAACGTGGCCCTTACAAACGTGTCTATTTATCGAATCCGGTTTATCTTTTGAATTGGCAGTTTCTAAAATTGCAAGCGATGACTGTGATAAAGCCTATATTGGACAAACTAGACAGACAATAGCCACCGGATTCGAAGAATATCTAGACCATTATGGCTACGGAAAAATCTAATCGTTAAGTGTACACAATTGAAATCGGGCATAATATTATTATTATTTATTATTATTAATTAGAAAACCTCAAATTAATTAAGAACGTAACTTCGCTACCACAATTGAACGGTTACGAAACTATTTATAGGAAAATGAACATAAATTTGTTAAGCAGAGAAGAAGGTTCAGTTAGTCACACATGTTTACGTTTCGTGCTACAGACAAGAACCTATTTTTTTTAGATTTGAATATTTTGCAGGTTTCCTTTTTAAGGTATACAGGCTATTCAATTTGAACCCTGTTCTATGGGTAACTTTCTTGTTTCTAAAGCTACAAGGACAGTTAAATTGCAAAATGAATTTTTCGCCGTTCATTCAGATTCTCGTTTCAGAAAAATTATTGACTGTACCAATTCACCGAAATTAACTTCAACTTGAGTTTTGTTAATGGAATCCCTTGTATATTTTTATCATTATTTTAATAGATAAATACTTTCACTTGTTTTTACTGTAATACGAAGCATAAATTATATGAGTATTACAATAGAAAATATAACGGATAGGTAATAAAATTCTAATCTAACCTTTAAATGTTGTTTCTTACTGTTTTTAAAAGTCGACAACAGTAAATTTTACACATAATTTTTAAATTCTTAAGCATTTTCACGGGGAAATTCATGTACTTGATTATTTAATCTACCCCACAAGCAAGAGTCCGAAGTGGTCATGACTGGCGATCTTACAGGCCAAACAAACGGTCCGAGTTCCTCATTAAACTGTGTTTGACACATCGTGCACTGTTTTTCACAGTCACGGCACATTTCAAACAAAACGCTGTGCCGTTCACTAGACTTTTAACTAGCTCTTTAAAAAAAAAGAAGTGCAAGTATTTGTTTTCTAAGGTTATGCATTCAAATGCAGACTCGTAGATTCTGGAAACGTAAAAATATATGAGATGCTCTGGTACAGTTATTTACATTAAAAAAAAATTAAAATAATTGGTTAAAATACAACGTTCCAACTGCAAAATACAATTAACTGAAAGTATTGAACCCTTTTATTCGCCTTCCTATTTATAATTTCACAGCCACACTCCAAATAAATACTCACAACTGCAAGTGTACTGCCTGCCTATCATTGCTATAAAATATCATCTACATACGTCACCAAATTAGGCACAGGGTTGAATCAATTTAATTTTTACCGTCGGGATAATATTAAATAATTACATGTCGCAATCCCATTCGGAAATAGTTCGTTATTACAGCCAATAAAATCTAATGGCCTCCTCTCTTGAAAGTCATTCGAGACAGAAATAATAGTGGTAGCAGAATCTACGAGCGCAAATAGACACGAGTAGTTGATTCACGCACACAAGTATTAGCAATAGTAATAATAACATCGAGGGTTTCACTTTCACCCAGAGAAAAGGAAAATATGCTCTCAAAGTTTAATAAGGCAATGACAGCAACAAGTAGTCGATTTTTCTCGATCTCACTGATCTGATGCAGAAGGTAACGTCGCGTTTAAACATAGTTGTTTTGTAAATGTTGGCTGTTTTTTCGATTGTTTGTATATGGATTCCAATGGATGTCGAGGAAGATTCGTTTTATAGGCATAAACCTGAAAATTAATGTGCGAATAATTTCCTTTGAATTGAACGTTCAACTTTTCATGTTGTTGGCACAGTTGAACAACTTTTCTGTGAAAATGCGTGATGTAAATATAATACCGGGAGAGGTTATGATTTACGTCAAGATATTAATGTCAATTTGTAATCTACAAAACTATTCTAAATTTGCGAAGTGTTTCTAAGAAATAAAAGCTAGTAGTACAACAGGAAACTAGATTGTTTATTTGTCAGCAATTTATTGATTGAGCCAAACTCTTGATACTTTTAAACCAAAGGTCACAAATATGCTTTTATCAAAAATGTTTAGGCTTGATTCTTTAAACCCAATGAAAGAAGTTATCAAAATATTCTTGCATTACACTTTTTATATGCAGATGTTAGAGATTAAAACTATACTATCAGATATGTATTACCGTTATTATTTTGAAATGACAATAAAGTAAAAACTGGGAAAGTATGCGATAATTATCTCAAAAAATCCAGTCAGGCAACAATAATGTTTTAATTAATACACATAGATACTGACTGCTGCTTTCCTCCTATGAATTGAAACCTTACTTAATTATATACGAGATAAAGTGGAGTTGCTTAGTTCAGTATATAATTTCGTATCCTACTTCCTACTTAATAACAGAGCTGCGTTGCATTTGTTTGGCCTTTCTCATAGGCGCTCCGAAACAATGAAATATATATTCAACATAAAAAATTTAACATTAATTCTAAATTCTTGTAAAGGCAAAGCCTTTAAATGGGTATAGTTTCTTTAAATTACCTTGTTTTGAAAGAAACTACAGTGTCTGCGCAAGGAACACATACGTTAAATACTATGTTTATATTGCCAACTTGATTGTTGGTTTATTGTTTAACAGCTTTGTCGTAGTTTGTCCTTTTGAATTTTAATGTCCCTTTTTTGGTTGTATTTTCTATTTGTGTTGTTTATTACTATCTGATTTTTAATTGTTTAGATTCATGAGCGTAGTTTACGCTCATGAATCTAAACAATTAATCATCACGCTGGTGATGGTATAAATATAATATGAAAGCGGCCGTAACAGAGTAAGGGTATTCCATTTCGTCGTATACGTCGGGTGTCGGGCCGTCCTGCCTTGCAGGATGCCTTCCACTCTTCACATAATTGAGATATCTGAAATTCTCTGTCATTGTACAGGGTGAGTCGAGTGAATCGCACTAAATTGCAGTGCTGTATTCCACATGTAAAAATAAAATTATATATATATATAAAATAAAAATTCTTTAAGCTATCTTGCCCCATAAAGAACAATCTAATGATGTAAGGTCTAGGGACTCTGTAGGTCAAGTAATAGGACTACCATAACCAATCCAACGATCTGGAAATCTTGCATCCAAATGCTGCCTTCTAACCAGCAGGAGCTCCGTCTTACTGATAATATCTATGGATTATAGTAGTCCCAGCTTCATTGGTAAAAAGTATGAGCGATATAATGCGAGGATTATTATTCATCCGCCTACAAAATTGCACGCGGCTAGCATAACCTTCTAGTTGAAGATGGTGCGCACACGCTACAAATGATATGGACATAGGCCTTGTTTGTGGAGTGTGCTGATTACTCTTATTTGAAGAATGCCTATATCTTCTACTAGATTTAGAACGTTTTCTATGTTATGCAAACTCTGTCGATTTTAGATATAAACACTGGAAATCAAAATAAATAAAAATTCGAGTTTTTTCGAATTATTTTCATGTGTAGAATACACTCGTGGAGTTTGGTCCATTTCTCCCGACTCATCCTGGCATTGTGTCCATCTCTAGCAATATCTTATTTCTTCTTTTGACACTACCGATAATCTGAGTTCAATTGAGTAGGGATTATCTCGAACTGTAACTCGAAGTATACGAACAGTTACAAAAAAGAAGATATAAATTACAGTTTGCGATTGAAGGTGGTTCTAGAAAAAATGTTCCATAATTTCTACTAACCGTAGCGAACAGATTCTAATTCAATGCTATTGAAAACATTTTTGGTTCCACCTTTGCAAATATAGTGAAAGAATTTAATAACCACAGTGTTTGCCAGTAAAGAAAAAGATACGACGAAGATACACGTCTTCGTTGGTTAAATTGTAAACACCCAATCTGCTGAATATAAGATAAAGGGTGCATTCTTGATAAATAAATACAAATAGAAGTAGGTAGATACATAGGCCGCGCAATAAAACAGCGTTTCTGACAAATATTAGGTCTATATTTAACATAGATTTAATTACTAAAACTTTTGACATTACTTTCTTTGAATATTTACGAATTGTTCATCAACACACCATGATATGCTTGTATATACTGTGATAGTAGAAATAAGTTGTATTGTTGTTA
Source organism: Oryctes borbonicus (assembly GCA_902654985.2). Classification (NCBI taxonomy): domain Eukaryota; kingdom Metazoa; phylum Arthropoda; class Insecta; order Coleoptera; family Scarabaeidae; genus Oryctes; species Oryctes borbonicus. Next base: position 9,783,851 of record LR736858.1, read on the forward strand.
TGGCCATTAATATTATTATATTTAGCAGTAGTAGGTCCGTTATATAAAATATTTCCAGACATATGTTCGATGTTATATGAAGCTTTTTGGAACTGTCCCTTTTGTACAGTATCATAACGGTGAGATATTGATTTTACATACATTTTATTTTATTATTTTAATTTAAAAACTAGTACATTCGTTTTATATCAATGTAATATTTAAGCTTTAGGCAATTATTTAATAATCAATCACACTTTTGCGAATTAGTAGTATATGTTATGTAGATATGTTAAAATAAAAAAAATATATTGTCGTGTCTTCATTTATTTTGAAGCTTTTTAAATTTTCGTCATTCAATGTAATTCGGACCTTCCCAAGTGATAAAGTATTTAGTATCGTCTTAATTACCGGCACTTCTGGAAGTGTAAAGTAGGTCCTGCACGCACAAAGAAAAGCTGGAACGGCGGCATTAATGAGCGAATGCATTAATGCAAGTCTAGACATTTTCGAAGCGGAACAACACTGATCCGAACGTTATTCGTAAAGTGATTTTATGTATGCTGATATTTTAGACGAGTGTACACGTGGTAAAAGAGTACGTCGTTATGTTGTGAATATAAATATTTAGAAAGGTTACAGCCCTTAGAATTGAATAATTATTTAAATGCGGTTCTGCTGTTCGTTCTTATGATATTTACATAGTAGGGCGAAGCTGATATTCAACCTAAATACAAATTCTACGTTAAAAATTACTCTATTATGTAATTTTCAGGAACAGTGATTTTCTCTTTGCAGCTATTTGCTCTATTTTAATTTAATAAACATAAAAACTATATTCATAACTCATAAAAGATGGCTTTAGTATAAGATTCAAACACAATTTGTTACAAGTAATTTTAGGTTTTGGAATGGTTCTTACTTCAAGTTCTGTCCTATTATTAGAAACCTTTTTGTTGCTTACACCCCTATGTACAATTGTTACTGTTCTTCATACAACACTGCTAGTAGGATAAAGTGGTGGTAATCGACTCCAAACGCACAGAATCTATAGAAAAAGGATTCGATGAGAATCGGGGATGTGATTCCCATTTGTACGGTAATATCAAACCATTTACCACGGGTGTAGTGTAATATAAATATTAAGGCTTAGCGAATCCGTGCATCTTAAATAAATAATAAAATAAGAATGCAATAATAAAAGTACATAAACCTAGATGAACTATGGATGCTAATGTAGTTTTTCAAAGATTAATAATACCGACATAAGAATTATTTGTTTAATAGTTAATCAAATTGCGTAATTACAGAATTTTTCATTGAATGAAGGGTATAGAGGTATCCAGGAATCTCAAGGAACTTTAACTTTAATTCTGAGGCCCTCTCAATAGTGAATGGGTTGTAACTCAAATGGACTAGCGTAATATACTGTAGGTGCATTTGCATGATTTTGTCGACATAAATATTCACAATAAAAATCGTTTCGTTCTTACTATATGTTTTAACGAATTCGTTACTAAAAGCAAAGCTGTTCGCTGTGTCGATATATAAACGATGTAAAATATTTTGTATGTATCATCTCATGCAGCGCTTTCATCTTCGCATCTGTACTATTTTCGGATAATGTATGCCCCGCTATAACGTAATTAAAATATGTAATGTAGTTTTTGTTTAAAGTATACGGAAATCGTTGAAGCTTCGGCGTTATATCATGAACGACCGTTGAATATTTACTACAAAATACCTGCATCACGCATACGTATTTCCAGAAGCGAAATGTATCGCTAATGTAAACAGGAATTTTTATTTTTACCCCGGTATTAACGCAATAGCAGAAAGGCACCGATAATATATACAATTACATTAGTCATTAGTAAACTTTGTTTTGTACGTAGGTAATAGAAAATGAAAAATTTATAGTTTAGACATCCTTTATTAACGGTACTACGAACAGAAAAAAGTCGTATAGCTTTCGTTAAAGCGGTTATAAAGCTCCCTTTAATAAATTATTTTCAGACTGGATATTTATTAAAACTATATTTATTTAATAGAAATAATAGTAGTGGCTTTTGTTAGAATAAGACTTGAAATAATATTATAATTATTCTGAAGTATGCATCTGTTTGAATCAAAATGTTTCGGTCAATCTACTATTTAAAATGTGGTAAGAAACTATGGGCAACATCGCAAAATGCCCTATATTTTATGGATATTGAACTAAAAAAAATACACTTGACACATTTTTAAGAAGTTTTAAGTATTTAAAGTAAGTTTATACAGGCTGTTTGCGTCACTAACGTATATCTGAAAGTAGGTGGTTGGTGAATTAATTTATTTAACCAAAAATACCATTATACAAACTGTCACGGTTTCAAAAATAAAATCAACTTAGTGATTTAACAAAATTCGATAATTTTTGCTAATATGAATTACAACAGACACTATTGCAAGCTTTTAATTCCTTATCATAATAATAACATAATTTCATACACTCTACAGGTAATAAAGAATTATCATAATTCATAGTAGCAAAAATTGCCCAAGTTAGCTTTCTCTCTGAAGCCCGGACACTTTGTTTAATGGTATTTTTGGTTTGTGAAACCACAAATTCATAAGATTAACTTATTTAAGTTATACAGGGGGTCTCACCGGTTACTGCATCGATCGGTATATGAAAAAGTATGGATTGGGAAATGCTGAAAACTTGCTGGCGTATGGCCTATACCACCAATGTACTACCAAATTGAAATATTTCTAATAATTTGACACTTCTGATTATACCGGAAACAGCTGTCAACGTTATTATTTTAAATGAAACAGCCTTTTATATTACTACATTTTTGAATTCCTAATTGAATTTTAAGGTTTGATAAAACAACTATGTTGCTATTTCTAACCATATTTGAAATATTTACATTTTTTGAACATTCTTGACTGATGGGCGAGTGCATGTGAACTTTTATAATCATGAAAGTGTTTGACTTGCAAAATTGAAATTTTTGAATCCGAATAACATTTTTGAAAACATTATACTACATGCCCAACAATTACGCCTAAACTTTCAATTGGAAAGAGTATCGAATTTTTTTTTTTAATACAACTACTTATTTCTCTTTTTCTTACAAAAATACAAAAGAAATGTCGTTGGTTACCTATCTAATATTGGTACTTTTCAAAATATTTAGGAAAATGTGTATTGCAGTACAATTTCATTATAAAAAAAGGTATTCGCCAATATATATGTATGGAGTAAGAACGTACATAGTTGTCCTTTTTCTAAATATCATCTAACTTGAGTAGCAGCATTGATGAAATGTTACTTACCTTTATGATGATTTAAATTTGTTTATTATTTATGGACAATGCAATAAAGTAATGCGATATCTTTGCTGCTCGGTATTCACAAAAATAGAAACTGTCACCAAACGCAGTTAAACGAGTAATACAAAATATTCTAAATAAATTGGCAACTATTTCCGGTATTACCGGAAATGTCAGATGATGTACATACAGGATATAGTACATGGCAGAATTTTCCAACGTGTACTTTTTCATGGATCGATGCAGTTCTCGATGAGGCATCTTATATAGTTCTACGGCGTATTTGTAAATTTCTTAAATTCTACTTTGAAAATGTTAAGTAAGTTCCAAACTGATTCACTTACCACAAACACCATGTATAAAATATTCGTCTGATTTTTCGATAAAAGAATTGTTTTAATAACTTTTGTGTCAAATTACAAAATGTCAAGTAACAGACATTTTTTGCAGATAAATCGTACCATAAGGCACCACCTACGCAAAACTCGATAATTCCAATAAGGAAGAAAAATAATGACGTCACTGTTAAGCATTTCATGCAATTGGTTACTTTGGAAAGATTTCACAAAACGAGTACGCATTTATTCGTAAGAACAAGAACTTCTGCAAAGTATAGTTGCTCTGAAAGCAGTATCTTTGCCACCATATAGCCAGTCTAGCTTTGTTTGCACATTGCAACTTGTCAATCACAGATAAAAATTGTGTATGGAATGCTGGTAAAAGAGTGAAGCAGCAAATGTAAAAAAAATCAAACACCAATATGCTACATCAAAGGAACATATGTCTGCGAGTAGAGAATGAACCCACAAGATGGAAATTTCTGAGAAAAGCTGAACGTGATTGGTGGTGCGTCGGATTTACATGATTGCGTTCCGTTGACAGTGTGCATGCTAGCATTCCTGCTGTAGGTGTAGGGAAACTTTTGTTTAGTTAAGAGTGTCTGGCTTACAAGAACGAGCTTGAATATTTCTCAAAAAAATAGATAGGATAGAATTAAATGTATTACTTTTCGCAGTATTTATATCGGCGCGGACGAAGTGTTGAATGTTCCCGATAGGTAGTTTCGACATGGTTTGTTAGCGTACCGCCAAACACGTCGCCCGAAATTTCCAGAAGAATCGGCGGGAATCAAAGGCGTCGCGCGTCACGGCTTTTCTTTGACAAATGCCGCGCGTTCCTTGGATAAAGCCGCCTTTCGCGGGTTTAAATGTTCAAAGTCGTCACTAGCAGAGGGTTATTCCGATATGAAAAAGTAATAAAGGGATTATTCTTACTTAACTGTGAATCAGCTTAATCGGCCAATATTTCCCGAGATCGACTCAAAAAGCTCTCGCGACCGTTTGAACACCCCTGCGCTGGACAATTATCAATCAAGCTCGATCCACACTACGGTGCCACTCTCGACACGCTCTCGATTCGTTCTTGATTCAATAAAATATAAAAGAACGAGCGTATTGATGCTACCGTTCTCGCTGTGATTCAGATCTCATAACACTCCAATACCGATACATTCCAAAGAATATGTTCTCGAAGCAAGATCAGACTTGTCATGACTTATCACAATATTGTGAATATGCTTCCGATCCCTCTTCACCCCAATAATACACGAGTAAATCGAAGCGTTGTAATTGACTTTCCATTTAAGTCACCAGTAGTCAGTAAATATATATTGTTAATTAATTCCTTAATTGTTCCACATACTTCATATTTTATTTTTAATTTTCAATACAAGGAAATAAACTTGGATGTAACAAAATACAAACGAAAAGTAGACTTACCAATTATAGAATTTCCATTTTTTCTCTACCATAGTTACATTTGCGCAACAAATACACCTATATTGTTTGAGCTCAACACATTTTCAACGATAAAATTTTAAAGTTCATAGTCATCTTATAGAATAAACTAGTCCCATCTCTGTTGAAAATATCAGCATCGCTATATTCCTTTCAACCAGGCCAAATGTCTTTAAGCCAAAAATTTATAATTTAATTTGGTATATTGCTGCTTTACTATGAATTTTTTCTGACACTATATTATCGCGTCTTTTAACTCTAACTACCTAACCTTTGTTGCAATATTAACATCCTATTTCTTTTGCTTTACATTTCAAAATGTTACAATTCCTGACATCTTTGTTAACCAAATCACTAATAAAATGCAGTGAACATGCTTTCTAACAAATTTTCTAATTTTCTTAATTTTACAAATACTTTAAGTTGTCCACACATGATTTCGCTAAATTAGAATGCTGGCATATTACTCAATTTGAACGACCACATTTATACATGTAAGACCTGTAACAATAGGAATTATGAAAGAAACGCGTACTTACTAAACACCAAGAAAATGTTGCTATCATTTCCATAACCACTATAAAGGTAGCAGTGAAGGAAACGATGCACATGATATACATTACACCACTAAAGAATAGTGTTTTTATTGTAACTATTTGCGTGACATTTTCTTAGATGTATCAGCATGCTCTACCTTTACCGTTAGATCGTTATAATGGAGCGTGCAGACATGACAAACTTGCAACGTCAAAATTTATATTTATTTAATGTTCTTTATACGGTTACGTGCAAAAGTAGATACTGATAAAACGCTGATAAAGCTTTGGAATCCAGTTTTAACTGTGTTTTACTCCGATTTCGTCTCGTAATACGCAACTTTCATAGCAGCACGAATAAAAGACGAAGTCGGGAATATAATTCCGACAATCGATAATAACAACATATGATAGAGTAAACTTAACCTCACCAGCAAAAATAAAATAACATTTACCTCACCTATATCTATTTCAACGTAAAGCCAATAACAATATTTGCTGGTGGTAGAACAAACAACGTTGATTTAACACATAACCTACAGCTATGTTAATTTTAACATATTATGCTGTGGAAAACCATCGAAGAGAAATTACATTCGGTCTATATATGGTTGTTTCCGTTATGGTATGAAATAAACGTCTATCGTACTGAATAGTATATTAATTCTTCAACTTAAATATCCGCCAACGGACTTGTTATATTTTGAAGCCGTCTTGATATACCAAGTAAATAAGTGATTGGTTTAATATCGCCAGTAATTTATATTATGTAGAATTGAGACCATTAATGGTTTACGATTTCCGTATTATCTGTGTACACGAATATATGGTATTATATTACATCGTACGCTGGGCACCTGAACTAACCTCAATGTGCATTTTGTTGAATTAAAGAATTTGATATAACTTGCTTTGTATACTACTATACTTAATTTGATAGGTAAAAAAAAGTAAGATTATCACTAAGAATAGGGATCGGCATCATCTTGGAAACTGTAATAGCTATAATGAGGGAAAAAAATTTTTGATCAAAAGGAAAATTCATGAAAATATTTTTAAAATCCAAACATGACTGCTAGGGGGCATAAATGCTAGGGCCGACAGTAAATTTTAAATTAACTGGTACAAGTTTAAGATTAACTATAATTTGAAATACTCCATTAAAAACCTAATTGATTGTACACACTTTGGTGAAAGACGTTTTGTTATATTGACGTATGCATGTGCGGGGTTCAATTTAAGTTGCACCATTACCGAACTGTGTATCCGTACAACGGAAAACTTTTAACGCGTTTTCATCTAGATCACATTAAAGATGTATGTCGAGATCCGGTATCTTGCCTATTACACTTGACTCATTTGAAAATGACAAAGGAGATGTTCGTTTTGATAATAAACTATAGATAAAGTTATGTAATTTCTACATTTACAGTACATGATAAAAGCGTTCTATAGGGTTGTATATGTTATTTGAAAAATGTACATATGTCAGCTTCAGAAATCCCGTTTTCCTTGTTTTTACGGGTGTAATTAAATTTAATTAATGAAATGAAATTTCAAGACACCGCACCGGTAAGATTCGAACCTACGATTTCCATTTGTTGAACGGATGCGCTACCAACTACACCAATGAGTCCTTTTATACCTATATTTTCGATGCTTGCAATATCTCGACAGATGTGCCACTATGGGCCAAGTATAACCAATTAATAATATTTTAGCTTCTATCGGCCATAAAAACAAGAATTTTGCAGTTTTTGGCGATGGAAGCCAATATTTACGTAAGCTTACTCCATTAGGTTCATTCAATTTATTATTTTTATAATTTGATCTCTGTATATTTTGAATGGGACACCATTCAAATAGGAAATCTTTTCACACCCATTCATTTAGGCTATGTTTGTAATATAAATAATCAAAAGGAAAATCATGAATTAAGTTTTGTTTTGCGAAACATTCTATTTAAATACTGGTGTTCCAAGTTTTAAGCTTTATTCTCACAGACGGTACTATTTACAAAAAAACCAACTGTATCTTTATAATTGAGTTGGTTCGTTTCCTTAGAAGGAACATGTTTTGCTTAGTTTCTGTTTAGGTAAACTTGTTGAGCTAATATGGAATACGATTATTTATTAAGAATCTAATCCGGCTGACAACATAAGCACTTATCAATCGATCACAAATGCATTCCAGGGTTTTTTAAATGTTCAAAGTCGCTCTTACATTACAAGTAATGTGGAATATTTCAGATGTGCATGCATGTGTACCTACTTAAATAACTATAAATTCGGTTTTCTCTGAAACTTGACTTTTTACTGCATATTGGTATAAAAGGTTGTAACTTTAGTTATTACTTAAAGAAACACTTCTATTTACTCCTTAAAGACAATTGTCTACTTATAACTAACTGCCGGTTTTAATGTAAAAAAATTAACGCTACCTTAACTGGTTTTTTCACGTTTTTTCGCTTAGCTAGTAGTTAGGGAGCTGGTGGCAATAATTTTAAAATTATTTCATCTTCTGGCGGAAGTTGATGAAAGTAAAGAACTGTGTAAGATAAACGATATGAGCAGTTTTCGCCTTTAATATATTGCTGCAATATGAATTAAAAGCTCTTCAAAGAAGTTAAAAAAATACTGTAGCAAACAATGCAAGCCCGTCTACCTTGTATTAAATTAGCTTAACTCAAAAAATAAGTTAATGCAAGTGGCAGGCATTACTGATGCTGCGTTTAAAAATTAACTTTTTCCCAATTATTGTGGTATAAACAAAGTTATTTCATCGTGGGTAGAATTTTCTATCGGAGTTCTAAAATATTTCAAATCAATAACACACAGAAAAGTAATATACCTAATTAGAGAAAAAAACATATTGCATCATTTTTGGAAAACCAATCCTTAAGAGGGTAATTAGGTGTTGACAATTTTGCATGAGTAGATTCCGAAATTCGTTAGTATTTCTTTGTTTCTAACCAGAAGCCCAAGTGCCAAATTTCTTCTTTCCGCTTAAGGGTTCAATTTTGAAAATTGATTGCAAGTCTACACACAAAATTGTGATTTCAATAGTTTCAGCTCTGTGTTGATGAGTCAGTCAACGACGATGAAATCATATCCCGAGATTGCCATCAGCTCCCTAACAAAGAGTATATTTTTTAAAGGTCATTTCATTTGCGCTCGACTGTACGTGTTGTGGAGAAACTGTGGTGGAACTCTCATAAGCTCCGCTCACTTTGCGACTTGTTTTATTTCCATTCGACAATAAAGTTAAAAGAGAAATGAATCATCCAAATAATACCTCGTCTTCTTCCTATCTGCACGTACATTCAGCACATCAGTTATCTTTTCTTTTAATAGTACTATACCTACTACACCACCGATCTCGAAAATTGCGACATGACATTCTCCTGACATCTCATATTAGATCTATTTGCTTTGGATGGAATTCGGAATACGGCAACGATGTGTAATTAAGGGCAAATTTCATTCGATGACATATTTAGTGCTTCAGAAATACCGCCAGGTCGCGGATATTTAATTTTAGTGTTCGTAACCAGTTCCTAAGCAGTGATTCTTTTCTAATTTTGGAACGGGCAGCATACGAACGGGTCGTAATTTGCTAACACTTCACCGTAACGCGTTAATTGATGCATTCCGAGAGGACAGCTACTAAGATGTTGCGAAAATGCATTCAAGCACTTACAAGGTATGTGCATCTGCTGTAAAGATATGCGTAAGGCATTTAATTGTGTAAAAAATTGCTTCAATACTGTTAATTCCAAACGTACCAGACATAATCGTATCTAGACTTGGAAAATTTGGCGAACTAATTTCTGTTTTGCTTTAGAGTTGAGCAAAATTGAATCTTTCAGAGTATTAGAAATCTTATCCGTAATCTGCGACATAATTTAATGCTACGCTTTTGGAAACTTTTTTTATTAGCTTTTGAATACCATTTCTAATATTCTTTTATCCAGCAAAACGTTTACGTACTTATAAAATGTTATTTCTTCAAATAATTTCCGACTTACAAAGTTATTAAAAAATATTCTTTGTATGTGAAATATATGTTAGACAAACTGTAGTCAGAGACCAAATTCTTTTTAGATGTCATTCTTCTCGTACAGTGACTTTCGCATAATGGAATAAAAAGTAGATGTTGGCTTACTATTTCCTTACTTTCCTCTAAAACTTTTCTTTGCGATGTTTATCTCTCTGATTCAGGGTTATTATTCCAGACGTATTGCCTCGCTTTTTGGTTATAACAGTTTCGATAAACTTATTACTTATGTTCAACGTTTCTGTAAAGCATTCTTTCCATGTCTATGTTCATTCGGAAATAATAAATCGCTGTTCTAGTTCTCAAGCGCTTGGTGTCGTTGATACGAACACGGGTTGCTTTTTTATCCTCCAATTCAATCAAAACACCTACATATTGAGTCCTTCTGTTAATTTCTCATCCCCCAATACTCTTAAAACAAATTTATAAGGAAGTCGTTATTAACTTTTTCTTTGCATTTACCTATTCTTACTTTTTGACATTTAAGGGAGTATTTTGTTCCTCTATACTTTTAATTTAATTTAATTTGGAATATCACTAAGTTATTAACTTTTATGAGCTGTAGTACAATTTCGATTAAAATTCTTAAGTGCATACTACAATACTAATGTATCACAGTACTAGTTTGTTTATTAAAACAAACTAACAATTAAAAAAAAACATTTCCCTAACGAAGAATGTATACCTTTATTCCCACCATGAGTGAATAATTGTTCTCCTAATTTATAATATTATCTAAAGCTTATCATTGTTTACGTATCTCGAATTTCACCTATCTCTCCTGGAGTAGTTTGCCTGTGACTGTAGCTTTACAAAGACGGTACACGAGCTCGATAAATCAATGTAATTCTCACATCGCGAGTTTGATTCCTCTCTGTGATCTCTGAACATTTTCTCATTGTTTTTGTGTTGTGTGCGTGTGTAGGATAACAATATTGTGATGATCTTATTGAACGATTTTGAAAACAGAATACGATGGACGGTCAGGTATATTGTAATTTAGTTATTTATAAATTATTGACGTCCAGTAACGCAACATAAAATTGCGTTCGCTGCTTGTAAGAAGCGTAGGCGTTCCAAGGTGTTCCTACAATAATTATTGTTACCTTTCACGGACCTTTTAGGAACGGACGGCCACATCTTAATGTTGAATTCTATTTCTAGAATTTAATTAACTGGAATATATACTAAATATAGCTGGATGCACGTTAAACTCGCCTTTCTTATTTTGTTCTTTGTTTTGAATATCGTTTGTATTACATAATAACCTAACTTAAAATTCAATGATTTAGCGATTTCGCACTAAATAATGGAGACAGAAGTTATGTTCTCAAAAAAGGGATATCCTTTTGATATCTGCAAAAAATACAGAAATCTGAAAATCCGGTAGATTGCTAGAACCAATGTCACAAATTAATCGAAACTGTAATGACGTATCTAATTGTACCACCTTACTTATTTTAAGTGGAACCGGATGTTCAATTTGATGTAGATTGATTATCTTTTAATTTTGCTTAATTTATAACTACATTTTAGAGAAGAATTAACGTGTGATTTGGATGGAATTTGATGTGCCATTACGCAAAGTATGGCGGATGTTGCAGTAAGATATCTTACATAAGCTTAAAATTCCATATAGGAATTAAAAATGCAATAATATATTGTGTACTACTACATTTAAAATAAGCAAGTTGATATCGACTTCCGATATAATCGGAATCAGCATCTAGATACTTTAGATGAATTGGTTCCTCTGGTAGTAGCATTCCGCCAAATTTTCAAATTGCTTCGGTTAATATTTTTGATGCAATCTATGTTTTGGTTATTTCACTATCAGTATGCATTGTTTATTATTTGTGACGTACCAATACTGATATGTTAGGTACTCATTTTTTTATCCAACACATCTTAATCATACCGATTAAATTAAATAATGGAGACAGAAGTTATGTTCTCAAAATAAGCATGGAAATTGAAACCGGATGAGTAATTTAGATACAATGTGGGGAGATACTGATGAATATCAACACACTGCTTATATTAATTAATTACATGCTTGTACTTAAAAAATGCGAGTAAGTATTTACACTTAATTTAATGTTGTAGACTTCCGCGGTTGTTGCTTTTTTTTTAAGAATTTAGGTTTCCAGGTTGAAACCTGGATGAGTCTGCCGACGTTTCGCTTTCAACTGCATGGAGCTTATTGAGAAGGTATGGCAGCGGTACAACATACAACAGCTTAGAAGAAGCTTCACACAACTGACAGCGAAACGCCGACAGGCTCGTGGAATTACAACCCGGAAACCCTTAGGTTTCTTCAAATGAAATTTAATTTAATGCTGGTATATTAATTCTTTGAGTTAAGTACATCTTTTCATTTTGCGCATTGATGATGCGAAGTAGTATTTATATGTAATATTTTGAAGATATGAGAAAAATAATCTTAATATGTAGGTGGACAAAAAATTATTAATAAAATATTTGGAAACGCATATTCAATCGTATAATTTTATATCATGTTATAGCACATAAACACGTCAGAATGGTTATCTTCAAAGAATATCAAAGGGCGAAGTGGCAGGAATATTCTTGGAATTGCCCCAAGTATATAGTAGAGTTGACCACAAACTTGTTAGACAAAATGGACACAGAAACGATGTGGGTATCACTGTTTTTGTACGTCATAACTTTTCTTATTTTTCACAAATATTAATACTAACCAATTTTATTAATGGGTTTGGAGAGAGATGATACATTAGTATGTGCGCTGGTGACAGTGGTAATTATCAAGCAACTTTATTCTAAACTTTCATAAAACCAATTTAATTAAAGCCAAATTATAAATGTCTGGGGAATAAGAAATTATGTATTTGCAAAAACGTACATGGTGTGCATATCACAACAAAGGACCATACTAAGTTCCTTAGTTTAGAAGCAGATTATTTAGTAAACTGGGGAGAGAACATATATTGTGCTAACTGAACGAATACCTAGAATGTTAGTGGAATGTTGCGTACCACCTCTTCAGAACTTGTTACTGGAGCAGCCCTTTTAGCAACGGATTACTAAAGCGAATCGACTTAATTTAATTGTTATAACCTTCATAGACGTGTTCCTTGCATGGAACATTTTACATACATAGGCAGCAGAATGTGCCTATAAGCTTATTCTCTAATGCGCAGTTGCTATGGTTGATGTAATAACTATTAAAGATCAATCGCACGATCGGATCAAACCTAAGTCGAGATTTACATATTCCTGTTGCTAACCAAATCTGATACAATACCCAACCATGTATCTAACGGAGAAGAGAACGCGTCATAAATATGCTTTACACGGGTGGCGATACCACCTATCGCCTCCATCACAATAAGCAGTTGGCTACTAAGTCAATTTTGGTTGACAACCGGTATGTTTAAACTCACAGTTCCAAGTCTGATGAACTAATTGAACCGCGAACAATCTTGGTGAATCGACTTCGACGCTTCAGTGTTCCGATCTCTATCCTTTGACCGCATTTTTAGTATATAGCATCTATAGGTAATTCGATGGAAGCAAACGGGATCTTTCTGCTGTTTTTGAGCAGCTCTTTGCTATTTATTCTTGCGTTGAAAACCATTTGCCAGCATGGCCTTACTAAAAAGTGATCGACTGTAATCAGTCCATGTCGGTTCGCTCAAATCTTGTCTCATGCTGATGGATTCATGTGAGCAGGTTAATATTTTATATTTTTGTGTCTCGACCACTTTTTATTTCTACACAAATTGAGATAATTTGTATTTAGGGATTCATTTGTGCACCTGTTCGAATCGTATTTGTCTGGTAGATTTCAATATGTGTTTGGTAATAGTTTAGCCTTTTATAAATATATCGTGTTTTAACCTTTTCTTCGTCCAGTGCATTGCTATTCACAAATCGCTTTAAGCTGGACTGCAGGCTCTTTTATTTAGAGAATTGCAACCTGCTGCAAAGTGATCGTATAAGCATATACATTAAATAATCTACCTTTTGAGCCTGTCAACTACGAGTGTAATCCTTAAGAGGGGTTTCACACACGCCTATAAATTGGTTAATTTGACAATCTTGAATTTCTTGAACTGTGACATTGATCAATAAATGACGGATTCAAATTGGCCAATAATTGGATTTAGAACCAGTTCTAATTTTGCATCTTTCTTGTGGCAAGAAGAGGATTTTTGAGAATGCATCACCACAATGATTATATTAAAACGTCACAATTAGAGATCAGCTTTCTCTTTTCAAATTAATTCTCGCAAATTAATTAAAGCTTTTCTCCCGTTTATATATATCATTATAGTACTATCTCATGTGTACTGGTTCATGAATTAAAATTCATCAGATACTGGTGGGATTTAAACCGACCTCTCCCGTTTTCCAGACGAGATCGCTATGGAGTCACGTGATTCAAATTCGCTTTACGAACCTGGTTATTGTTTATCTTCTGTCTCTGTTGACACAAGTATTTATTTGTGCCAGTTGTATTATTTGCCTAAGTAATTAATATACTAGGCTTTCCAACGGCAAATACTGTATTTGCCTATGAAAAGCCCAGTATTTTAATTGAGTACTTTGTTTAACATTAATTCATCGGTTAGGCGATAAGGTCTGCGCTACAGCGCGGACGAAATTTCGCTGCTGTAATTACTATTGTGTGTTCCTTTACGTTCTGAATTCGATTGCTTTTACTTAATCATTGGGATATCTGTTCACTAATATACTGTCACAATACTCAGAATTAAGCATTGTAATAATAATATACCACCCTACTGCTTTAAGATAAGTTTTTAAACAATTACACAATATACAACGTATGTTAATTAATTAAGTTAAAAATATCGCTATCGTCTCTGGGGTTCGAACCATCAACTTGAATACCTATTTCAGTATACACCAGTACTGTACTGGTCGTCGTTTAAGTTGTCAATCGATTTAAACCTCTTAAAGGTTGGTTCAACTCATTAATATGTACCATCGGCCATAAATAAGGGATTACTACGTTAAATGATAATTGGCCAATAAATTGGATCTAGAACCAATTCTGATTTTCGTCAATTTTTTAATAACTGTTTGGTACTGTTACGGATTCCGTTGTCGTACCAACTCAAAGTATTTGATATTGATAAGTGATGTTCTGTTTTGCGTTATCATTATCATTCTGTTATGCAGAATCGTATTACTAAACTTAAAGAGATACTTACACCTGAATATTAGCGATAGTGGAGACATATTTTGTCCGGTACACTTCCCGAATTTCTGGGTAGTGCGGCACCAACTTATGGGATTACGCATCGTATTTTTACACAGGATACACCGTGCGACTGTGTAAGTAGAAGATATGCGAATTGTTCGGGTATGTCAGTTCAGAGCGCACCTCTACTCCGTATCCCTAATATATGTAGCTGCGCGTGTAAAATACAACGATCTTTGGATATCGCTGTACTCGGCAAATGTGTCGATCAAAATATGTTTCCACTATCGCTAAAATTAAAACAGAAAGAAACTTCGTTCGGGTTAGAACATAGCCTAATAGTACAAAAAGCAATGTGTAATTAGTTCACAATGAATTTGCCACAGTTCTTGACTAATTTAATCTTAGAATGGATGAAGACGTGTTCAATATCAAAAGGGGATGCTCCAACGAGAGAGGCTAAATTAGCAAGAAAGAATTTAACAATCACAAGATTCTTGGCAACTAGATAAACATGCCCTAGCTGTACAGTTCTCGAATTACTGAATCTACTATGTTACTTCTTACGTGGCAAATTTGTAGAGCATTAAAAAATGGGTACCTGCTGTAGTTACTGTTGTTTTTATTCATGTTCTCGATTTACAAATATATACATGCAACACTGGTAACCAAAACCAAATACTAAGTATATTGGACTTGAAATTTGTATACGTGAATATTTCTCTTCTTTAGATAATTCTATTTTAACGTTTGATATCTTTTTACATATTATCTAAACTTAACCAAACATTCCTAATTATAAACCCTTATCCCATAAACTTAAGTCAACACTTTTTTGTTTACTGTTTTGAAAACTGTTTTATTTGCATCAGAACAAACGCAATTTACTTCTCCTCTTTGTCTTTTTTCCTCTTTCTAGTGCTATAATCGACCAAGTTATTGATTAATGTAATACGAAATTTCATTTTCAAATTTATTGGCCAATTTATAAATGTGTATAAAACGGCTCTTAATATCTAACTAACGATTTTAGGATTATAGTTAATATCAAATTGAAATAAAGTAAGAAAAATCGTGTGTGTAGCACATTTGTATTTTTCTTGTGGCTAGAAGATTGGTTTTATAGTGCGGAAATTACTTGCCAATGAAGGAGCTTACAAACCTTTCTGCGCTCTTGAGGGATCCCATCTAAAACACTTCTCTAACATCCGGTGTGGTATAGCATACAAACGTCTCTTGTAATTGATCCAACTTGTTTTTGCAGATATACAAAACTTTTCTGATTTGAGCAATACGTCATTTTCCCATAGAGTAAATTTTACTTCTGTTTCAAGTGTTCTACTAAACTCGGTAACTTTATTATTACATATGCGATAACTTTCCTGCTATATTAGAAATATTTTTCTTGTTATTATTACTAGTGTAATATCAGATAGATCACAAATATGCATAACACCCGCGACTGCTCAAAATCAAGTTTACGTATTTCACAAACAACAACTAATGTTCGTAAAAGTGTTGCAACCCAGGTACTAAAATAAATTATGCAGTCTAGCCAAAAGAACTAAAAGACATCCCACTAAAAATATGGATGTTTAAATTGAAACATTATTTGTGGTATATAAGACAATCCTTTCAAGTTAATTTACACCATAAATGTAAAAGAAATTTACGATTTGTTTTGTGACGTATTTCATAAACGCAGATCGAAGACATTTCTTCATTTTGTATTAAAAATGTGCTTTTCTTGTTGCAGACAAGAGCCGGGATAGTGAACGTTCCTAGAGGTAGCAGAGGACCTAGAAGCTTGTATATCGCACGAAGGGATGATAGTTTCGGCTTTACTCTCCGCCATTTCATCGTGTACCCTCCTGATTCTTCGGTAAGTTACTGGCGCTGTAGTTGTTATCCACATCCTTTTGGGTTTATTAATTCACCATAACAATGGATTAAAACCAAACGCATAGAAAAAGTATACCAATGATGTATACTAGAATTATACGAATTATAACTATTAAATTTTACCGACCACTGAGCATATTTCCGCAAATACTGTATGCAGAGTTTCACGTCCATATTTTAATGGCAAACGGTAAATTTTAAATTTTAAAACTGTAAAAAAAGAGAAACAGAAGAAGTATTTTTTTTAATTATTCGCTTTGTTTGCGCTTCACATTATCTAACACTACAGACGAGACACCTACCACAAAGTAAACATTACCTACCTTCCGCGCAAAGACGTCTTATTTGTTATTTAAATTGAACTTAAGTCGATGTTATGTTCATTGTTATTAAACCAAATAAATTACCAAGTTTAAGCAGGCGAATTATGAGTAGAGTACAACAAGTCGATTGCCTAGCAGTAGCGTCACCGCGCTGGCTTAATCGAAATAAACGTGCGCGTTATTTAGAACAAAAAACAATAAGAGAATTTATCCAAACGCAAACATAATATAGTAAACAACTACCGAATATGCTTACATGATTGAAAAGAAATGCGCTATATATATCTGCTTATACGTAGAAAAACATTGTTCTACAACTAGCGATGTAATATTCCCGTACTTAAAGTGGTCTTCGAATTTGTATAACGCATCTCCCGCAACACTATTGTTAAAAAGATCTAGAAAAATCGACATTTTTACGTAATATAGTATTAAATTTGTCTCTGACTGAAATACCTTTTTCGTCAGCTAAAGTATATATCACTGTTTGTGTCAACAATTTTACACGAATCCCGCAAGGACAATGAAGTATTTTGCAATTTTTTTGCGTCCAGTTGTAAAATCAGTAATTTGATCTTTTCAAAATGTTGAGAATAATAGAATGATGCTTCTAACCACGTACTCCATCGTGTAAGAATTGGCTGCCGCAGTTCCGGTATGTCAGAACACTGTGCACGAAATAGCCGAATACGTTTCGGTGATTTAAGAGAAACCGCTTTCGTCTGGGCTATTAGTTGATCCACATCGGGATAACGTTTTCGTATAGTGTTGCTACAAGGTGTAAAGCATGAAGCAGATATGTTATATGCAGCAAATTCGATTGAACAGCTTTACAAGCATAACTACGGCAGCATCTTGCTTTGATGAAATTTCAAAGTTGTCTTGTGTTCTAACTAATATATTATGAACAGATTCGGCGGTACATTTTTGCTGTCTTTTACAGGCTAGCGAATAAGGGTGTGACTGTTCTTTCAAGGTTATTGTCCGTACTACAGTCGATACTACGGAATATTTTTAATGTTTGTAGTTTCATCTATAGTTAGCCATAACCGTTCAATTTTTACTGCGGTTTTCACGTAATTCTCAATCATCTTGCGCACTGACAGCAAATACCCACGTAGCGTGTGCGGACTTGGTAGTTCCCACGTAGAATTATATTTCTTCCAGAACTGTCGAAACACTCTTTGTCCGATTTTTGCAAACGGCATATTGCATGCACTTCACATCGTTAAATCGCATAGAAATTCTTTATACGGTCTCCTTCCGGTTTTTTTGAATTTGTGTTGCGCTATTTACATGGTTCCTACACATACATATATGGTTTTCAACATAATAAACTTTTATGGCAAACTAAACGCCTGATTTCTTTACCGTTATATATTAAGTCTGGAAATTGCCATAAATACGTGTTTACCCTTCTTAGCAAACGGCCAAGTGATGTTTAACCGCCAGAAGTTAAACACCACTTGTAGCAAGCGGGAGTGTTGCCTTCTACTTATGAGGCATTAGTTTAAAGTATTTGTAGTATTTTATTGACTTTATTTAATTGCTATTTATCAATATATTAGCGGCGGTATAGTGTCCCTATTTTAGTTTATAATTTATATGTGTAAATAATGATATAAAGAAACATGGTGATATACATCTAAGTAATGTAAAGTAATAAATAACTAATTAAATGTTGTAATTTCTGAGTCTGTAACGCTTCTACACAACGTAATATTGACATAATAAAGGGATTCCAATGTCCAATATTCGCAATGCCTGTACTAATAACGATTGATTTTGCCTCCGCTGGGGTCTTGTTTTGAATAGTTTGTAAATTTGCCCCAATTTTAGGATCTTGAAATATTTCTCGACTTTCCTCGATACTAGTGGCTTCCTGCGTTCTTAAAAGGTTAAATTCATCTAATGCGTTCAGCGCCACCCTCGCAATTGCTTCGACAGTAATAATAATATCTGTATACGCACATCATATTAATAACAATTTTTTTTTTAAGATCCGTCCCCTCGTTCGAAAATAACCACCATTTTTTATTCTGTAATTCTACAACCCCGTTTATCCCGGTCGATAGATTTAATGTAAGACTGTAGTGGTCGTAATATTGACCGATTTAAATTTTGTAAAGCTTGGTTCAATTTATTAATATGTACTATCGGCCATAAATAAGGGATTACTACGTACATTGTAAGAAAATGATAATATATAAAATTCCTATTCTATTTAAAAAATTATTTTTTTATAAAAATGCATTGCTCAATTGTTTTTCTGTGCAAATCATACCACGGCTACACTTAATGAGATTAATGTTGAACGACTGTGACAGCAGTAACTATCAGAAATCCGTTGGCTTGTTCATTTAAGTAATTTTGACATATGTTTGGGGTTATCATTTTATTGCTCATAAAAATCTCCAATTAATTTAAGCCCAGATAGAATTGCTATTGCTGTAGTGTCTCCAAATAACCTTTGCAATTCCATCAAAAATAAGCATAGAGCTGTCGGTACAACACGCTCAGAGATATCGGCCTTTTATTAACGCATGTACGTACTAATACCAAATAAATTAAATCTCGATTTGTTCAGAATATCCATCCAGATAATACGAATCTTGAGATCTCGAAAACTATTATCAACAACTAAAAATTTACATACTTCTACCAACAATAAATAAACACATTATAAAACGATGGATAATATGTAAGATGTGTATTAGTTAGCCGAAAATCCTTTGTTTGTTTTTCGTGATATGGTACAGTTCCTTCTTCATTGGATCATGTTTTGACTCCACATTTCAATATTACATCTTCAAATATCAAATTTATATGCTTCATTTAAATGATTTCTGACCATTACACCATATTTTGATATTAGAATTTTCGAAGAGAAGAACTAGAAGGTCTTTCAACAGCATAAGAAAGAAAAACCTTCCCTATTCTATTCCTTTATATAAACTTTTCAATTCACTGTATGTCACATGTGTCTATTACACATAGTCAATTCAATCAATGGTTTTATGCCCGTAAAAATGCTGAAAGTACTTGAACTTCGGAATGCGACACTAAGTAAGTATTGATTGAAAAACGTGCTACAACGTTATATTAACAATGTAAGTTATTGTCTTATCTAACAAAAGTTTCTCCGCTACACCTGAGAATTGTTTATCTGAAGAAATATTTTACTTTACCACTAGTGTTTCAATAAATTGGACATCCTATTTAAATTTACATTTGTTTTTGTGGTAGATCTACTTTTCATATCAAAACGATAACTCAAGAGTTGCAACACAATAAAGATCAACAAAAATGCATCAAGGCAAGTAATGGTTTGAAAGAAAATACGAAAATACTGTCTTGATATGTAAAATGTTAACAATTTTAATCTTCTGTTAACCTCGACCTTTTTATTTTACATGGGGTCCTATAAGTCGTGATAATTATATTTCGTAACAAAATATTATTTATATTTCTTTCTTAGTGCTTATTGTATGAAAGTAACAAACTGAACGGGAATATACTATTCGTTTTTTTACAAATGTTGACACTTTTCAATTTGTTGCTTTTTCTGTCAATTGAACAGTAGCTTATCCTGTCCATCTTAATGGGACTTATGAGAATGTCAAATTGCTCTGGTGGAAAAACTAAGCTGCGGCTTCAAGCGTTTGTGGTGATTTTAAGATGTTTGGCTTGCTTCTGGGGCTGCAAGATGGCTAACAGAGCACATAAACAACATTACATCGGGAAAGAATTGTCAGCTGACACTTCACGACGCGCATTTCACAAAGTGTGGACTTGCTTCACTAGCAAGGCTGCCTGGGGCAAGCCAACGTCAGTCGGTTTTCGGTCGCGCACCAAAGGTGTCTTGGGATGTTAGCCTCGCGTTGCTTAAATCACGTTGCCGCGATGAACTGGCTCACCTTGCCTCACGCGCATACCTCGCTGTTTATTCGACAAACGCCGTGGCAAATTGTTTGTGAGGCAGCCGCGCGAATTATGAACTTAGAAACGAACCCTTTTGGATAGCAACAGTGAGGCTCTGAACTTCATCAGACAAATTATCCAAGCTATCTGAAGCAAAAGTAAACTAATCAAGAACTTGTTAGAGTTACCAAGCATTAGGAAACAGAATGGCAGAGTAAAACAGTGAAAGTAGACTATTTATTGTTTTAATATTGACTTCTTTGCATGGTATCTAAAATAAACCAGGAACATGTTAATGTGATTACCTCTAGCACACGTGTTATAGGTAGTCGCAAGCCCGATAGCTACGGAACCCCATACGCACTATTCGTCTATAATATGTTCTACGACCGATAGCATTACACCACTACCGCGCTAAAAATGTTACCGACTACAACCGGTGTTGCACAACCAAGCGCTTCAAAAAAAGTCATCTCGGGGACGGTCCTTCTGGGTGCGCCTGAACCTGCTCTACGTGCTTTACCTTGATTTGCGATCCGGAGGTTCTAACACCGTGATACAGTCGAATGATTATGATTAAGTCTACGCGCAATTTTACAGAAGCTAACACCCCCTTCATGTATCCCAATAATCCGCCACGTTCGGAGCGAGTTAATTGTTTATAAGGCGCACATATTTTACTCATTTTTGTACATTTGAATTGCAACTATCGAATTGTACCAAATGTTCCTGCAAACATATGCAGAACATCTGACTCTTGTAAATACTGGAAAACAAACTAGACCAATGCAGTATGATAAACAATCGACATACATTTATAAAATTTTAATGAAACACTGCAACAGTTGGGGTGGTGCATTTTTAATCGCAACCAGTGTATTCCAATAAAATTTGAATGTGTTGCATGTTAGTTATCCTATATGACTCTAGTTATGTCAAATAAGTAGGTAATTTTAGTGGTTTCTAGAAAAATTTAAGTCACGTTCCCAATATTAACATTTCAAAAAAGAAAACACTTTTATAATTATAATTAGCATTATAAAATGAAGCAATAAACATGAAAATACAAGACAAACAAAACCGTCAAATTTTGTCACGTAGTGTTTTTAATCCGTTCCATTCGTTTACTTCCTAACTATAAGGCTGAGAATACATATGCTATAGAAATAACATTCTTGATGGCTACAGGATAGCTCGTTTACAGCATGCTCTCCATGTTTACATTTGCTATTTACTAGAACAGCTTCAAGCCTATCAGTTATTAGTACACTTGCAGCATGCTTAGTCTAGCACAAAAATAAATTATCGTGCGATTTAGTGGCGTATTGCACGCATTCGTCTTGCTAATAGTCTGCTTTCGTGCTAGAATGTAGTATGTATATTCCAGATCTAACAGACGTTATTTTCACGAATGTCTAGTTTGTTATGGTTGTACTTTTTTAGGAATCTAGGAAGAATTATTTCGCCAATTTCAATTCGCTTTCTACGTTTATCTCGTCTTTTCTTAAACTTCTGTTTGCTATTCTTATCAACAGATTTCCCCAGATCAGCTCTGCTATTTTCTGGAATACTTGTATTTGATCCAGAAATGCATATGTCAATAGATTAATCTAATTTAAACAAACGCAAAAAATTACTAAATTACGTTAACGGTAACTAATATAATAAATCCTATTTACTTATCGATATCGTGTCTTAAACATTTTGTTTGGAAAACTTCTTAACCATGTATGTATGTATGTCAATACTATTGATAACGTTTTAATAGTAGTGCCGATACTGTCGATAGCATTGTATTAGTATTATTTTGTTAGTACTATCGATACCGCTTCGATAGTATTATTGAATTAAAAAAGAAAAATCGTATTTGATATATAAATATATTTTCTATATAATAGCGTTTTCAAGCAATAATGTGTTAGACCATACTTTTTATTTCATCGCAAAATATTAACGAGTGATACCAGACAAATAAATAACGTACAGTTGAACATACAACAGATGTTAAAATCCTTACAGAATCATGGCGAAACCTTAACGTATAACTTTAGTGAAGAGTGTCATGTCACTGACTTTTACAACAAACTATGCAATGTAACATATATACACCAACCAGATAGCTACCGACCACCGGATTTTGATTTAGATTTTCGACGCATTGCCAGAGGTCCTTCGTCAGATAGAAGATGTTAATACGGATTCTTTTGTTCTGCATTTATTAAATAAGTAACATGATTTACACCCAAAGTACAGCACCCGCAGTGACATACATTTCCATACGTTACCAGGCATACGGATTGCTATCGCCAGGAACGCATTTAACATCCATGGAGTGAAATTATATAAGTTCTTTATACAATGAAGCATATGCTTTTAAGGAGCTTTAATGTAAATATTTCGCAATCGCATCTATTATTCCATAAATGTGTTCTTAAAAAGCAAATGTTAATTCGTCAATCTTATATGTTTCCAATTCTAGATTATTTGCACTATATAGCGTGTCCGCCTAGCATATAGATAGAAAATATTATTTTTTTTCTGAACAATTTAGAAGAACAGAAAACGTTTTTCTGTTCGGTTTCCGCTGCGCATGGTACAGTTGTGATTTTTTAAATAAAGCATTCTATGTATTATAAAGTTTTTGGGTGCCCTACTTAAATTTATGTCCATTTGTTGCAATATTCTCTGTCTCTATACCCATCTGTCTTAGTTTTCGAAATGGTTGAGATAACTTGAAATTTTTGTAAAATGTTGCTATTTCTTTACGGCTCGATATCGGAAACGCCTCACAGGCTAGAATGGTGATTTGAATTTTATTCAGTTCAGTATTTTTTAGAGTTTTGTACATGTATGTTATTGACATTTTTCTAAATGGAACAACCTGTATAATTTTGCAAAATCTAGCGCGTCTAAACCTTCGTATGCAGTATACATCTTAAACAAACATTTTCCAATGTTGGACGGTTGGTAGTTTGTCGCATTATGTGGTCGACGTTTGTGTTAGAACACGTTCGGGTCGCTATAATAATATTCGTTCGAATATTATTATATTAAAATAATTTTTTTAAGCTTAGTGTTTTGGTAGCAGTAATTTAATTTTTATAATATATATGTAAGTTTTCAACAATATTGTAAAATTTATCGTATGATTGTACATTTTCTGCATTTCTATCCTCCATGTTCAATATAACAAACTATAGTAATAATCTTCACAAAATATCGAATCGAACATTTGCCAAACCGCGTAGCAGAAACATTTGTAGCAAACCAACTATTGAACTCACTGACTCAAATGTTCTATCAACATACGCCCAATCGTTTGTAGCATCGTGTAGCGCCGATTCACGGTTCCCAAATCGTCCAATTATATGATCTTTAAGTATTTCTGGACATTTCATGATGAATTTGAAAAACAACTCTAAAAAGTTAAAGGAGAAGAATGGACAATAATCAAAACGAAAATATATGCTAAAATTTTGTGATGACACTACTCCATAAAAATTTGTAAAAAACATTGAAATACACGCAACGATACAATGTTTATTAATTTTTATGTATCGGATCAATGAGGCTTTGTAAACTATCTGTGATATTGTGTACCAAAAAAGATTATTATTATTATTATATATTAATTATTTCACTAAGGATTGCAACAATTATACATCGCGTTGTCAAAAATAAGAATACTTTAATTTTCTTTTTTATTTGTTTCTAATTTCCAAAAATTAAGATATAAAGCAACAAATATTTTAATACTCTTTATTGTCGTAAATATTCATTAAATGATTAAATAATTACAAAAAAAATATACATTGCTTGTTCTGTACATTTTACATATAAGATAGTATTCGAAGAAGTTCATGTCACTTTCCTTTTGCAAATTCATAATTTCTGTATTTGTCACACTGCCTTTAATAGGTGGTACATAAACCAATAATCCATTTTTAGCATATCGTCAGTGGTTATTTGTTCATCTTCAGTTGATTTTTACTTCATGCTGTCATTGGAAATTTTTGGAAGTTTCTGCACTGGTAAGAAGCATTATCAAGAGCAATTACTGGATGTTTCTGAATCCGTCTCATGATGAACATCAGCAGCGTGTTCCTTGCAGCGAAATCAGTGGGTGCCAGTGCCGGTACT
Organism: Oryctes borbonicus; assembly: GCA_902654985.2. Classification (NCBI taxonomy): domain Eukaryota; kingdom Metazoa; phylum Arthropoda; class Insecta; order Coleoptera; family Scarabaeidae; genus Oryctes; species Oryctes borbonicus. The sequence goes on from LR736858.1 coordinate 9,809,034, forward strand.
TGTGACTATTTTGAGTAGTGTCTGTGTGTTTATTTACTGCGTGCCCTGCGTTCACCCATGATTCATTTGCATAGTTCCGCCTGAAATAATATAAAATTATAAGTAAATCGATAATTTGTGTTCATATAATAAATAAGCAAGTAAAAGAGTATAAAATATCAAGAAGTAAACTGTACCGTCTTCTCTAAATTCTCGTAAGCATAGTGCCTTCACCGAATATCATTTCGTTCAATAAGTATACATTTGCGTTCTGTGTTCTTAAATTGAAAAGCCATTTGATGAAGTCAGGGAGATCATCATCATGCACGAATTGTATTTAAAATAGGTGGCATATTCTGTATAAAGAAAAACCATGCACTTTACGTCGAATACAATTGATCGAATTGCCATTACATATATCTAATCGGTCTTTTACTTGTATGCTTTTCCTTTTCTTATGTTTTTTTTAGGCTTGATAGAAACCATTTTGTTGGTTCTGTTATATATGATACATAACATTTCTCTATACCTAAAATGCGTCCTTCATTAGCATATTAAATATGAAGCTATATGCATTTTTAATAATCATTTGTTTCGCCAAGGATATTAAAAAAACCTTACGTTTTCTAGCCATCACTTTCATACATACAAGTCTAGTAAGTTGACAAGCATCTTTTTTGTTGGTAAAAAATATAATAGGAACATACTGAAAATTGTTCAAACATTTTTCTAATTTAGCTAAACAGAAGTGTGAATAAAAACCCTTCCTGAATGAATTCCAATGCCGCCTAATATAATATCATAATAATAATACCCTGGAGATGTTAATAAATATTCAACAAAATACAAGGACGGCATTTAATTCGAATAAATATTGAAATTCTATGCTTGATGCTGCTAAATGCTACAAATTATTTTTAATGAGTATCTTTAGAAAGACAAACGCTTATAATAATAATAATAATAATAATAATAATAATAATAGTCTTTACTGTCCAACAGTTAATACCATTTACAGGACAAAATAAATACAACAAAACAAAAAAAAAAAAAAAAAAAAAAAACAAGATAAGGTGCTAATTAGGTTAAACAACTAGTCCAGATAGAATAAACTAAATATAAACATAGCTTAAGGATTACATTAATACCAAAAACGGTGATTAGCTAGGTGTTTAAAAAATCATTGCAGCAATCATTAAAATTTCTCGACATGTGATACACAGGCGATCCAAGTAACATGTTTGTCCGGGCTCTAGGAACACTTAACAAAGTACATGAGCGAGTGTTACGTGAAGGTACATTGAAATTAAATTGCGAGAGTAGGCATGGTGTATCGGTTCTACTATTAAGTAACTTTAGCAAAAACATAGCACTATATCTCTTACGTCTATCAGAAAGTGACATAAAATCATGTTGCGACAAGAGAGTTACATAGTCAGAACCTCGCTCAGGATAAGTGCCAGATACTCTAAATGTTAAATATTTTAGAAATCTTTTTTGAACCTTCTCGATCTTAAGTTGTTGATACGTGTAATGAGGATACCAAACCAAAGAGGCATATTCCAGTTTGCTCTGAACCAAAGAGAAATAAAGAGTTTTAATTGCTAGGAGATTATTAAAGTTGCGACAAGATCTTATAACAAACCCAAGCGATCGAGAAGCTGATAAACATATTTCAGAAATATGGTCAGAAAAGTTTAGACGAGAATCAATTAATACTATTACTGTGAACTAAACAGCCTTAGCTACGTAACATAACAACAAAAATTGAAATTTTGCCAATGATTAAAACTAGCAGGATATGTTCTTTCTGTAATAAGTAAATGAATGCATTATTCATTTAGTATGAATAATGTAGTATTTAGTTTAGTTATACGAACTTACAATAATGAATTCGATTTAGTTCCAATATGACCTGGGTTTCATCTGCTCTTTGAACTTCACATATTTAACACCACAAGGAAATAGTGTCCTCGATCAAGTTGTCCAATTGGCTTGAGAAAGAATAACTAAACGAGGCAACTAAAAAAACATTAAATAGGAAAAGCAGCAGAGTGGGATGAAATTAACCCGGAAACGATAAAGTATATAGAGCTAACAACAAAAATACACTTACTAAAAATATACAATA